>VZRN01005829.1:410236-468704 GCA_013397935.1 Dasyornis broadbenti | reverse complement strand
TCTTTTTTTTTTTTGTGGGAGTGCATCCGGTTGGAATCTGGAAAAAGGAAAGAGACCTGAATAATTTATTAAGGCAATCATGCTTCATTAGATTTTAATCATTATTATTGAAGAAGAGATCAATAAATCTGTGCTTTTACCCAGGATTTTGTTCTTTCCCTTAGGGTACCTGTCCTTCATTCAACAGCAATTGTGTCGTATGCTTTATGAGTTAAAATGGAGACATCATACGAAATCGTTTTATTGCAATCTGCCTATGAAATAATGCTGAAAGGGATCAATAGAACAATGAATAAAAAGTAAAGATCCATAAGGATGATTGATGTCAGCTCAGTCCTGTATTTTCTTCTGCTATATAACTTAGGTGAGAAGTGGTAAAGTGTGAAGGTGAATATTATTCCCAGCCTTTCTCCTTCACTTTCACTCTCCCTCTGTCCCCACTATATTTTTATATATCTAAAATTGAAGTCAAACTGCAAGGCATTTTCAAGCTTTACTGACTATAGAAAGGAGATTTTAGGGTGAAAAGCCTGACTAATTAGACTTAGGGATTCTTGTTGCAGTATCCTGTTTCATCTCCATCTTGCAAGACTATTGCTAAAAAAAACCCAAAAAACAAACCTCTTTAGCTGTTACATATAAATAAAAAATTGAATGCTGATGGCAGGATATGATTATTCCTGTAACCATTAACACAAAAATCAATGACCATTTCTCCTCCTGTACTCACATTTTCCTTTTTGATTAGGTGTTGGATAGAGGCTGTACTTTTTTACTAGCAGCTGTTTGTTTGGTTCCTTCAGAGATTCCAAACTGTCTTTCTCTGTTAATTCTTTATCTTTCTGGGCAATGCCCTCATCAGTGGGCAGTTCTTTTCTTTTCCCAAAGCTTTAAGTTACTCATAATGCAAGATATTAAGAATAATTTTTACCTTTAGGGGATTTGAATGCTTCTGGGGCAATAAGTTTACAACACTGTGGAACTTGTTGAAGACCACAGTCACCTTCCTTTGACCTATTTTGTACAAGTCTTCTTTCTTTCCTTTCCTCCCCTTTTTTGTTATAGAATTATAGGCCCTATTTATGCCTACTATTGCAGAAATTAGAAAATTTCCACAGTCAATTATAAGGTTGACAAGGTTGCAGGTGTGAAACATAAAACGTTTCAGGGTGCTTATCTGGAGTCTCAACACTCCTTGTAAGTGATGATTCTTTCCCTTTTCCTTCTCATTAAGGGTGGAACCCGAACATTGCTCTTGTGTGCTGAGGTTTCCACCAAATTACTGAATGGCCTGTTAAGAGCCACGGAGAGGCAGCCAGGATGCAGAATGGCAGCAAGATGGATAGGCTTGTTGATGCATTGCTGTCATAGCTCTCCAATAATTACCCATATGTTGGGAGAGGTTTAGAATGTGCCTGTCATTCCCATGCTAATTACAGGCTGTTGCAAAGCTCATTTTTCATTACTGGGATCATGCCATATTTATGGGGTTTGATGAGTTGTTTGTTCTGGGTTGATGCACTGCAGTTTTGTTGGAAGTTTCACATTTGAATTGCAAATAGATTAGCGGGATATGTTCTTTTTAAACCTTGAATTCATTTCAGGTAACCCAAAAGACAAAATCTTGACTCAAATAAAGTGAGCTCAATAGGCAGAAGCATAACGCTTTGTTTGAAAATATCTCTCTTTGATTGAAAGAAACAAAATTTTCAGACTTTTACTACATTACCATTTTGTTAAATTAAATAAAATTAAGTTAAAATTAAGTTAAATTAGTTAAATTAAATAAAAATTTATTTAATTTCCCATCCTCACCCTTCTTTTCTCTCAAAGGTGTGATATCCTCATTGCCACCAGAATCAATTTTCCTATTAATTCCCCTCAATTTTTAAGGGCATTGGAAACTGTGATTACACTAAAATTAGTTTGGCTGGATCTTCAGACCTTAGAAATAATTTATATGATTTTGATTATAATACATTATAACACCTTCCAAGAATTATGCATTTGACTCATTTAACATCTTCTAGATTATCCAGTGATACTTTGAGTTATTGGTTTTCACCCTAAAACCAGAAAGTTTATACTAATATTGTGTAAAAATAGATAGTGTATAATGTGTGTATGTATGCACACACAACTATACAAGGTTACCCTTGAAGAAGAATTATTTTAGTTAAAAAAAAAAGGCATTTAATAAGTAGATCAGGGTTCAGGTTTTACATTGACAGTTAGTTTCCTGATTTTCATACTTTGAGTGCGAAAACGAGTGTGAGGTGATGTCACCTGCAGTTTTTGTGAGGGTACTGAGTGCTCTAGACACCCAAATATGCAGTATTTTCTTGTTGCATGCATGCCAGTGTCTGTGCTGTTGAATGTTACAGTAGACATTGCATGGGGGAGCCCACTGGTGGTAACAACACAGCTCCAGATTGAAGTTCATGTCCTGCAGTGAGACCCACACAGAAAAGAGGACAGTACTTTCTCCTGAATTTATAACACAGGCCCTTTCCTATGAGGAGAGCGCTCTGTGCCCCAGTGGCTCCCTATTTGAGTTGTCATGTGCCATCTCCTCCACTGGATTGGAGAAATATGAAGTCCAGATTCTTGTGTAAGATTTCCCTGGATTTTCTGTCACTGGAAAGTCTTTTCTACCCCTATGGTGCTAAGAGTTTGTTTCCATGGGCTTGTTTAAATAAATAAAACTTAAATGCAAGGGAAATAAAAGCAAAAAGTAATTGTCCAGGTTTAGAATTACATATAAAATAAAGGTTTTGAGCTGATACTGAAACATAGCATCTTTATTCAATGTCTGGGCAGAACCATACCTGAAGATAACTCAGTAGGAGATGCTGCTCTCGTTAAGCTTCCAGCTGTGACTAAAAAAATGCAAGAAATGTTATCAGGGATTAAATTCTTACAATATTGCCAGCCTGAGGATGACAGATTTCAAAGACGATAATTTGTATAAACATCTTTTAAATGTTAATTCAAAATTTGAACCTGAGATGTACGCCTTGCTGTTACCTACAGTGGTGCAGAATCACCTACTACAGGGATGTGAGGAGGTGTGTTTATTTACGCCTTTATGTGGCAGAGGTTATGTACAAATGTTTGGTAGTTTTATCTTTTACACAGCTGTGCAACAGGAATGGTAGTAAGGATCATGAGAAACCAGGTGTTCTGAGATTAAAAAGAGAGGAAATGGCTGTAAAGGGTCATTACCCTTTTACTTTTCATGTTATTTCATCAAGATCGATAAGGAGAAAATGAGAGGAGCAGCACAAGAAATATGAAGTCAGAGCACAGTGCAATGCAGTAACTGAAGAGCTGATAAATATTAACTCTTTTGCATGGATCTGCAGTTGCTAGAACAATCCATAGAGTGATGAATACATGGATTTTCATCCCTGTCCCATGAATTATCTACAACTGGAAATAAGCTGGTTTTCTTTGTTTTATCCTACCAAGACACTTTCCCTACTTCATTGTTTCAGCAGTGGTTAGTAAACATGTTTAGTAGCATAACAGATCTTTGGATTGCCTGATGTGATTGTGTTCAATATCAATGATCAGTAGTGATCTAAAACTATCAGCAAAATAAATCTGTCTGTTTACAGGAACGTGAGCAGAGAAGAATGAATTATACATTTTCTCTTGTTCCCCTTTTCCCCACTTCTTCTTTTAAATGCTTTTAGTATGAGTATTTTCAGTATGGGAGGATAAAAGAAATCAGTTACACTCAAGAAATTTGTAAAAAACTCTAAATGTAAAACCTGATTTAAACCATTTTCAGAGATACCTTGTGAATGGTAAGTACCTTAATGGCTAAGTCCCTGGAAATTCACCCAAATGTCATGTCTAGGCACTTGGGACACTCACTAATCTGGACTAAAACCACAGAAGATGGAGCAAGGAAAGTACAGGACCTAACATATCACGAACTGTCTGGAGGTCTCATTTGAATGAAGAAGAGGTAAGACCTGGGTGGAGGTGCTCTCCCATCTGACTATGTCTAGCCACACAACAAGCCCCAGAAAATCTCAGAGTTAGGAATATATTATTAGATATTTGAGCAGAAATTAAAAATTAAATAGAAGAGGATAAGAAGCGTTGTGAACTGAAACTGGGAACTAGTGCCCTCGTTCCAGCCAGGACGGGGTTAATTTTTGCAGTAGGCAGGAGGGGGCATGGCTCGGACACAGAGATTATTCTGCACCACCCCAGGTGGGGTAGGGAGCTCCTTCTGAGGAGGGATTCCTTCTGGGCATTGTAAGTGTGACATTACTCCATGCATTTGGAGCACATGCAGACAAAACAGGAAAGGGACCTCTCCAGCATTAGAAGTTCCCAGCTCTGTCATTCAAAGGGTACTCACTATACACTAAATTTCATTTCTTTTGCCTCTACTCCCCCATCAGTTGCTACACTCAAAAAGTTTATTGTGGCCAAAGGGTACCGTGTACTGCAAGGTCAAGACAAATTGTGTGGCCTTTTGCTAGTAATTTAAAACCCCAATCTCATTTGCTAGGCTATGCAGTGCATCACTCCATCAGCCTAAAACTGCAAAATAATCTGGTGGGAGTGTAAGCCAGACACCCATAGCTCTTTCCTTCACAGACCAATTTAGTCTTTCACCAAACATCGTGTTGAAAGCCACTAGGTGCCAAGGAACAGCAAGTTGTGCAACTGCAGGGGAGCCTCCACCAAGTCCAACTATGCCTCACTAAAGAGCAACTCCAGATCTGGGATGAAAAAATCCAGTAGCCATGAAATGAGAAAATGGATGCCTCTTCAGGGGATATGACTTCACCATGGCGTCAGTTTCATAACCCGCGGTGCATAATGTATTTATTTTTAACTATTTCTGGTTGAAGGTGCTCCAAAGAGTAGGGCACGAGATTAACACAGAAAGTTTCATTTTTCAAAATAGCTTGTGTATTGTACTGAGGCCATCATGATACTCTCAATCTTAACATTTCCATAATGTGTCAAGAATTAATGTTAAATATAGAAACAAATCATGCTTCTAGAGTATTCACTAATACTTTTTCCTGAAGTTAATTTTTTCCTTAGGTAGGTCACAGATAAAACTGAACAATCATGGAATTACTTTTTTTTCTTTTTAAAAGTTTCTTGGATAATTGCAGTGATGATGCAATAATAAAAACAATGAAAATAAGAAATATGATCACATATGGTATTTATATGATAAATTTAAAATATTTGGAAATTTTGGGCAACAAAAATCTTTCAGCCTTCTTTCTGAAGCACTATATGTTTCAATTTTACAACATAGAGTGGAAGTTTATCCTGTAATGTAGCCTGGCTGGATATATGACACGTTAACTACTATCAGTTCAAGTAAGAAGCCTACAAAGCAGTTGTGAGACTGATGTACAACTGCTGTCTTCACATTCCCTGACACATGGTTTCTTCACAGATAGTTCAGTTGAGGTCACAATGTTTTTGCTGCTTTAACAGTCCAAGTTGTTACATCAGGGAGAAAAACATGGAATGGCAAGGGCAAGCTCCAATCTCAGAGATTCTTAAAGGCAAGATGTTATTTTCATATTTTAGTTCTAGTCCTGGCAGCCAAGCTGAATTGTTATTAAATCAGAGATTTGATATTAGAGCAATGATGATGTGCAACTGAACACAGCACTAGAAGTAATATTGCAAGCAGAGCATTAGATTCATAGAAGAATATTAAAGTTTTATTAATTCAGAAGATTCACCAAATAATGTCAGTTCTCTGGGCATCAGCCCTTTGACCATATGCTCCTTTCCATGAGAAGTACTGAGTGCAGTAGGTCTGGTACAGAAAATGAAAGCTGTTGTCAGAAAGCTGCCATCTCTTTGTGCACATATCTACATCTCCTTTCTATCTTGCTTACAGAAAAATGGTGTGGTGTCAGAACAGACTATCGGCTGGGTCCAAGCCAAAGAACTAAACAAACTCATGGATTCTGGTAGCAACATTTTCTAAAAACTCTGCCCCTTTGATCTGTAGCAGACAGAGAATTACAGACAATACTTTTAATGAACTTGATTAGCTTAAGTTGATATCCTAAAGCAGAGTGCTTCTGTAATACCGAGTTCCCACAGACCTTTTGAAAGAAATACAGGTGCTCAGCAGGTGTCTAGATAAGCCCGTTTTTTCTTGACTAGTGCTAACATTGCTAGAAGTGGAACCTCATTCTGATTCTTAATTCAGAGAAGATGGTGGCAACTCTGTGGAGAATAATTTCTAGAAGAGAAACTTATGTCACATTGCCTGCTGAAGTGAGTTAACTTCTTGTAAGGTTAAGGCAAACTGTACACTGCTGGTACAGGGGTCAGAATTTCCCAACATGCCTTATTCACATTGCATCACTGGAAGGGAGCAAAAAGACCAAACCAAAACTGGTTTAGTATGCTATGACTTTTGAAAAGGGCTGAAACTTCTGCATCTGAATTAAAGGTGTTTGCCAAAGGGCTTAAGTAAGACAGGCAAGTAAACCAACAGATATTTTTTAACAAAGATAAGTACATTTAATGTCCTGGAAGACATCAAAACTGAAGCTGTGGGAAAAGCAGGCTGTTAAGACTATCACAGCACTGAGTGCTCTGTGCATGCCAAATATTGGTGATAGGGTCAAAAGTGCTCAGCCTCTGAGGCTTCTATTGAACCAGGATCAAAGTACTGTATTGATATACTAGCAACATGTAATTAACTGGCGATCAGTGGACTATACATCCAGGATCAATATCAGCAATACAACAGATAAATCATTTTACTAGACACTTAAAAAGTGCTAATAAGCACATACAAATTCCAAAACATCATTCTGTAACTAATACCCATAATTTTTAATCACATATTCACAGTTTTTTGCAAGCTACCCCAAAGAAACTTCAGGTTGCAAGCAGACATTGGAACTGCAGCACCTGCTTTCTCACTCCTTCTCTCGGTGCCATGGGTTCTCCATCTTCACATGCTGCTCCAACAATTTGCTGAGACACCTTCTAAGAAGAAAGCCCCCTCAAGTACGGGTTCCACTTACTGATCCCAACAACAATACAGGTTCTTCATGGCATCTGGCAGAGAGATACTTCAACCAATGACACTTCTGGAAGTGTCAGTCTTGACTGCCACTCTGTTCATACCCCAGTGTATCTTTCCAAAGTCACATATTTTCATGCTTTTAGATGTCAAGCAGACTCATTTCTTGTTTGCATAGACTTTTGGTAATCTGGTTTAATATGATTAGTGGTTGATTTATGAAAACTTTTTCATTTTAATTTCCTCTCGGTGCTATCAGTTTTAGGGAAAAGACCTTGTCAGACACGTTCAGATATTACATTCATATATGCTGTGTACACTCACAGTGTTAACCTATCATCTCTTGTTATCCAAGCATTTTGTCAAGAGAAGACTTCTCAGACTACTCTGCAAACAGGGAAAAAAAAAAAAAAAAAAAAGAGAGTTTTCTTGGACTGGACAATTTGTGAGTGTGTTTAGATAATTTTTCCCATGCTGAAGTCAAGGGCAGATAATCTGTTGTGTGGAAAAAGAGATCCACCACCAAAATGTATCCCAGATTATAGGGCTCACATGAGATTTTGCATGTTTCTCAGATGAAGTCCTGCTCTTGATCAGGCAGTACTGAAACTGTACCGTGGGGATCTATTTCTCGATATCATCCATTCTGGGCCTTCTCTGTCTTCCACTCACATCTTGTCTAAAGGACCTTTTTCCTTGCAAATGCAAATAAAGCCTTCTCAAATTTCAAACCGGAGTGCATGTAGAGGATCAGAAGTCTTGCTTTAGGGTTGGTCCAACAAGGTGGCTACCATTGCTCTCAGTGACCTGCGCTCAGTAAATCAGCATTTCTGATCTTTATGCTTACCTGACAATACAGTGTGGAACAACTTGGGATTTTTCAGCCCCATTTGACAATCATGGAACAGCATCCTCTTCATAGATACATTATTTTCTAGACTAAAGCTTTTCACACTAATTATTGCAACAGTTTTACAGCTCTTCAGTAGCAAACTTCACTTTCCTGATGATTCATGTCTTCATATCAGTTTATTTTAAAATAATTTATAAATTATTAAATGCTGTCTTCCCCTTTGTTTTTTTTCCCCAGCATGCTATAACTTCAAAATGAAAGTACATCTGTTTTTATCCCTTATACACAGAAAGTTGAGCTTTACAGTTTAAAGGCTATACCCTGTTTCATATTACCTGTCTCAAACACACATTTTTTTTTCGTTTTCAACCTGGTCATCACCTCAGTAAAAATCCATTCATATTTCATTTCTCTCACAAAAACTCCTGTTCCAAAGTCTCTGAGCTAATAGAAAATACTTCAGTATTTTATCAGGTGATGTGAGCTAAAACATTTTTTCCTCATATAACAGATTTATGGACTATAAAAGCCAGAAATACCCATTAAGGTGATCTAGTTTTGAATTCCTCAGTGAAAGAGACTGTAGTACTTCATCCAGTACTCCTTTCATGAAGTTGAACAACTTGATCAGATTATAGCTCCAAAAAATGATATTTAGGATTTGTTCTTTATTTTTTTAACTTTTCCCTATTGAACAGCTATAGATTTTAGCTGTCCCATAAGTAAAGTAGTTTTAGGGTAGTATTTAGAGTACCTTGAATATTCTGAGGCCTGTCAGCTCTATTATGGGGAATTTCACATCCCTAGTTTAGGGAGTTTAAATGACTGATACTCCAGAAGAAGGGAGTATCTGTTCCAGGAACAGGACACTTGAATAAAAATTTACATTTACTAACTGTTTTGTTAGATTTAGCATTTTGCCTTCTGGAACTTCAAATAAACAGCTGCAAATCAGCAGCAACAGGTTTTTTCCTCTTATTGGAGGAATTTGATGGAACCCTGTTAGAAATTATGCAGCAAGGAAATAGATGCCCTAAAAACACTCACCATTACAACCTGGCATTTTGTGCAGAAAATTGATATTCTATTTTAAAAAATGTTGGCAAAATGTGTAAACGCAATGGATCTAGGTATTTTCAAGATGTAGGACTTGTTTTGATATTCGAAGTCCGTCTTCATCCCTGTTAAACATTTGCACAAAATATAATTTGTTGTGAGTTTTCAGGTTTTTTATTCAGAGTAATTCCAACCCTGTGAGTTGTGGTAGTTTTTACTGTAAGTGTTGCCATATGACAGAGGAGGACAGAGTCTCTCTGTCACATATACCATTATTTATAGCTCTGGTTTGGTTAGCAGAATCTGTGGGTATGAACTGACCACACATTGCCCTTCAACTATTTTTACTCTTCTCTAAATGTAATTTTTACCTGTATTGTATTTTAAACAAAATTATAGCTCTGTACCTTTTCTGTTACAAGGTATTTCATTGATTGATTGATGTAATTTTATTTTGTATACATGAGAGGTGAAATGAAAGTGAAGATAGTAGCTTTATTATTTCTTTGGTACGATGTTAATTTCTGATATAAATATTGCTGTTCTAAAGAAAAGAGTTTCTCAAGGCATTCTGAGATTATATGACACATATAAGATGCTGATGCATAGAGAGGTCTTTCCTTCTGATAAGTAGATGTTAAGGACTACTAGATAAGCTGTTAGAACCTTCTCTTACAAAGCTCCAAGCAGAGAAGGTAGAAAGAAAAATAGGTGTTACATTCCCAAAGTCATGGATAGAATTCAGCCAGCATACAGATCTTATTCCCTAGCAGGATAGCTATTTTATGGAGATATATATAGTCAGATATTCTTCTCTTAGTGAAACTTAATGACTTTTCATAGCTGGGCTTTCTAATTTGTCTTGAAGTCATTAATGAGTCTAATCCTTGGCTTCCATTCCAGACACCATCAAAACAACATGGAAATTCTCTTTATGCAAATATTTCATGTGAACTGAAGGTTAGCTAATAGTTTTACATTTTGTTTTTTCTGCTGTCTTCTCTTTTTGAAGCTAGGGATCATGCTTACCCTTTTTCCAGTTCCCCAGTAGTTATTCCATATTTGCTAAATTCTCAGAAGTGCAGAGGTGTTATCAGCTAAGATTGTTCAATGCAGCAGGAATAACTGTTCTGAAATCATCCAACATATTTAAGCACACCTAAATCTTTTCCAAATGTCCACCCATTGTACACACTTGGAAGGTGGGATAAGCTGTTATACATCAAGCCACAAGCTGTGTTCCTTTTCTTCCCTCAGATACTGGATATGCAGCCTTTGTTTAAACCTTGGTTTTTCTAACTAAAACTGGCTATAACAGCATGTACATTTCTGTCACTGTTTAAAGAAGTTGCACCCTAAGGTTTGTCTCCACAAACAGAGTCAAATTCTGTTTGAATGTATAAATCAGGAAGGCATATACGAGATGGCCAAAAAAAGATGGTGAAAAACAGTGGCTGATGAATGAGAATCATTACCATGCAATTTCTGTGCAGGTTATGCAATTTCTGTGCATTTTCTGTTTAGGGCTTAAGTTTTCTTTTATCACACCTTAGAAATAACATAAAGTGCATTGAAAAATAAATAGAATTTTTGAGTAATGCAAAGGGAGATGGATTATTTTAATGCCTTACATATTTTCCTTTTGGAAGTTAGTGTGATTTGGCAGGTGCAGATTCTCTTGGCCCAAACCTCTTCATGCTAATGAAGCTGAGACCTGGATAAACGGTTCTAATATGTCATCTTTTAGTCCTGCTGCTAGGTTTAAAATACTGTTTCTTCAGCTAATCTCGATGTGTGGTATTGCCATCAATAAAAAGTATCTGATTGGAGAAATGCCCAGGAAGCCAAGGAGATGATGAACACTGTAGTAATGAAATGCATAAAACAGGGAAGTGGATTAAAAAAAATCTCTAATTATAGCTGTATATTTGTAACATAAAAGTAACAAGAATCCCTTTCCTGCATCCTAGTAGAGATGAGGTTTTGAGAAACAAGTAATGGAAGGAGAGAGGGGTGGGAGTAATAATAGGTGGGGTAAAATTCCAGGAGATGGCTTTAAACTGAGAGTAGGATTAGATACAATATTAGGGAGAAATTCTTTACGCTGAGGGTGGTGAGGCACTAAAACAGGTTGCCCAGAGAAATCGTGGTTGGTCCATCCCTGGATTTGTTCAAGGCTGGTCTGGATGGGGCTTTGAGCAACCTGTCTAGTGGAAGGTGTCCTTGCCCATGGCAGAGGCATTGGAACTAAATAATCTTCAAGGTGCCTTCCAACCCAAACCATTCTTTGATTATATGAAGATAGGAGGATGAACATTTGTCGCCACAAGGTGACTTCAGGATCCATCCCATTTTTTTCTTTTTGCTGGCAGTGGCAATTTGTCAGAGCTGTGGATCACATTGTAGAGCAGCTGAGCAGGATCATGTATAGAAAATATACAATTAAGCTTCTCAGAGCACTTGCAAACTCCTCACATTTTCACCTATTATTGGCTGGCCAACATTTTTGTTGTTCCGTGGAGCCACAGTCTGGAGTTTTGGCTGAACCCTTTCCCCCTGCCTAGCTCAGGGAATCCTATGTACAAGCAAACACTGGAGCAACAGGAATTTATATGGACTGGTTCACATTCCTCCTCTCAGAGAGGCAGCAAGTCCAGACCATCAGCACAGGGCCATGTTGAAAACGAAGCACAACTGCTTGGTAATCAGAAGCATATGGCACCAGCGTATGATCACTCTAAGAGCTGAAAGAGCAAGGAGAGCTCCTGGATGCATTCCAGGGCTGAAATAAACAAGTGACAGCCAGTCAGGATGATCCTACATAGTAGAGGGCACACAAACTAAAAGGAAGGAAAAACAAAATGGTTGGCAAAACATTGAGGTAACAGCAAAAGGTGTGTGCAGAGATTTTAGTCCATAATTGTGCTGTCGATTATTAGAACCAGGACTTCAGTAACAGATGGACCTTATTCCCTGCATTAAAATAATAGAGATTGACAGCAGGAAAAATCTGTAGATGTGACCCATTTGAATCTGAAAACTTGTGTAAAGCTACTCAGGCAGGCACCTGGAACAACCACAGTAACAGGGCCGAAATGAAAAGAGTAAATTTATTTAATTACCTCGCTAACCAGAGGATCCTGAAACAACACCCAGGAGACAGAGGAGCGAGAAGGCAGGAACCATCAGGCTCAGTCCATCCTGAGGGGCGGCAGGGCTGTTCTTTGCACCCACTTATCGAGAGCCTAAGCATGGAGAATTCACCACCATGCTGTGATCTTGGTGTTTCTTATGATTTCTGAGCTCTGATCTTCTCTCTCCCAAAACAGGGAGCTCAAGCATGACCGTGAGAGTGCCTTCAAGTCCCTCAAAACACCTACATTACCTCTACATAGAAATTCTACTTCTCAAAACAGACAGAGGACAGACAGCAGTTTGCCATAATATATGGGATTTCCCACACTCTTATTTTCCAGACATCCATCTACAAAGTCACTTAAGCAAATCTACCATCCTCCTTGCTATTTTTCTGCTTTTAACCCTTTCCTCCCAACACCCATGATGTATTTGAACAAGGCACCCTGCAAAGGCTTTAGTGATGGAGAAGACCAAAACTGCTCTCTTGCAGCCAGCAGTCGCCACTCAGCTGCTGCAAACCATCCAAGTTCTGCTAAGTTTAAAGACAATTGTATTAATTTACATGAGCTGACTAGGTGTGCAGATCTTACAAAGCAAACCCTACTGCTTCCTATTTTTCTTCAAATGACTATACTTTGAAGTGTCTTTGTAACCAGTAGGTGACAGCATAGTGTCACCAGAAAAATGGAAATTATTAAAACTAACAAGGTGAAAACAGATGAGCTATCTGGATAGTGTTTTGAGCATGTGTTTTTTTTTTTGGTTGGTTTTTTTTTTTTGGTTTTGTGTAGTTTGGTTTTAATTATATAGTCAGGCCATTCTATCATTGTTTAACTGTGGTTTTTCTCTTTGCTAAGCAATTATTTTTATTTTATTTATCAGTTTTTTAATTCTTAAGAATAGTTAACCCATAGGCAAAATATTGCAGGCAGTATTTTCCTGCCAAGAAAGAAAGAGCTGATGGTATTTTTCTATAAAGAGAAATCACATTATACTGGAATATATGTCAATAAATCTATACTATCTATTACAAGGGATTCTATATTATACAAAATTCTTCCTAATGTGTTAGGATATAACCCAAAATATTCTCATTAATGAGAACAAAAAGCCAGTTTTTGGAAAGTTTCTTAGCATCTTATTGGTTTCCCAAAGCAGATGTTTGCCCTTGTTTTGTGGGGGGGATTTCCGAGAGAATAAAAAGCTATTAAATAAAGTCCATTGAGAAAGGTTCACACTACATAAGATGCACAAAAAAGCAGCAGGCAAAATGCTAAACTCTCTGAACAGTAACAGGCATTCTGCAAAAAAAGACAAATTTCATTCCCTGGTGCAAATTCCCCCTCTGCCTAATTTTGGTTTTTTTTTTTTTTTTCCTTTATGCTATCTGGTGTAATAATCCCTCTGAGCACCTATTTAACATCTGCTATGGTATGTGATTTGCTCTGACAAGTGAGTTGTTCCCGTCTTGGTGAAGACAATACCTAGGGACTTGGAAATTCTGAGGCTGCCTGACTGTGTTATGTACCAAGCAACCTTAAGCTGTAGCATGGTTAATTAAATTGCATTTAAAGGCATTTCACACTTGAATGATGTATGCAATGGCATAGCAATATAGTGCTAATAGAATTTCTCCATCTAGGGACCAAACTGTATGGCTTTAGGTTTGCTTTTTTGTGGTGGGTGTTTTTGGGGGGATTTTGGTGGTTTGGTGTTTTTTTTTGATGGTGAATAGATTTACTGTGCTGTGTGTGAGGCAGAAGGGGAGTTGTTAGACACTTTCCAAAGACATATTTTCACCAACTTTTTGACTTTGGCGTCTTCTGCTCTTGAAGCTCTGATGACTGCAATGAAGAATTGTCCAGCTATACAAATCCCCTCACTCTTCTCCTTTGAGTAGCTGAGGAACAGAGTCTGATTTCCTGACAAATTCTTTTGTGAGAGTGTTGCATTACACCACCTGCTGGTTTCACTGTGCATTTAGTCACGCTAGAGTTCCACTGTAGACAAAATTGTGATGGAAGAGAATCCCTAATGAGGAAACAAAACAAAAGAAAAGCACACAAACCCCCACCCCTCCCTGCTGCTGTGGGATTATTTTAAAGAAGACACCTCCATGCAAAACTGTGTGGGTGATAACTGGGCTGTTCTGTTGTAATGAAGACCTTGAAAGTCATCCTCATTACCTCTTAGCAGATTTCTCTGCATGCTGAATAACTGCACTGTGGAAAATGTAGAATGGATATAATGTTTTTATTGCACCTGTGTGCATCAAAATCCCTTTCAAATTGACAATACTTTTCCTTGGAAAGAGCGATATTTCTCGGGAATCTCCCCTTTCATAGGTGGCTGTGCTTTCTGTGTAGATCAGAGAGGAATGAGTGAGGGATCTCCATGAACTCAGAACCATGCAAAGTCCCAGAGGTAAAAGACAGGGTGGTACTCGCTTTCTTACAGTCTTCAGGAAACTTCTCCATTTGTCATGACCTTTCAAAGATAGACAAAAGTAGATTTGCAGTGGCACTGGCCAGCTCCATAAACACTTGTGAAGGTGGTAAACATTTTCCCATCTACTGAAATTACGAATGAAAACTTAAGCAGTGTGATAGCACCTCTTGTGTCTGCATCAATACATTTCATTAAGCAGTTTCAAACTCATTGACTTCTGATAGTAGATGTTCTATTGAAAATTGAATTTCTGTCTGTAATTAAGGGCAAATCAGTACTTTGCTAGCAAGGACCATGGCATTGTTAATTTGGTGTGTGAGCTTCTCTGGAAGTGTTTGTGAATTCACAACGCAGTGTGAATGCCCAAGAGCTGGGAGGTATTCTGACTTCTGAGGCCCCTAAATAATAGCTTTCAATGCTGCTCTGGAAAGTATGGTGAAGAAAACACAGCATTCATTTCCTCTGGTCACGAACTTTCTACAGCTCATGTCTCAAAAGTCAGTGCATATAATGATGCCAGACCAGATGAACAAGGTAGGCTGGATGAATTGCTGAACACTGAAGGGGAAAGAAAGTAATCTTTTGCTAAACACATTGGTGATTAAAACTTCCATAATGTCATCCTGTCACAGGTAAAGCAAGTCTAGGAGAATTCACAGCTATAAGAATACTTGCTTATGAAATTTTACACATGTGAAAAACATTTGGTAAGACATATCTGATTTCTAAAGTTCTGTGGGACGAGAGGCCTGACACGATACTTGAAATTAAAAGAATACCTCATTTGATTCCATGAGAATAATTTTGTAGAAATTTTTGACCTATAGATAAGGTTGCATAAAAGAACATGACTGTATTAGCACTCAGGATTTCTTCACCTCTTTAAAAAAAAAAAAAACACAAGCAAACAAAAATCCCATACAACTTTTAATCCATGTCTGCCTTTTTATCTCCTTTTCCTTCTTCCCACAGTCATTTCTGAGCTCCTCGATAATTTTCAAATAAATACAATAAAAAGTTAGAGTTCACTAAAATATATATTTTTACCAGTTTCAAGAAAGCCAGCAACCAAATAGGAGATTGTCTCATGGTCCCATTAGGTAAAAGTAGAGTGAGATCAACCATATACACATATTTGTCAATGTCCAGATAACAAATTGGCATTAATGTTGTTTGTATTAGCACGGAACCTACATGAGAACAAAAGTCACAGTATGTGCTGGACTCCACGATAAACTTGGAGATACTGAAGTACATAGGTTCTTGAGAATATACGGGAAGTTTGAAACATCTTAGAAGAAATACAGGAATATAGGAGACAAGTTATGAGGAAGAGAAGCTTCATTAGTTTTAGCAGTCATTGGAGTGTCTTCTTGCTAGCAGAAGCAACTTGAATATTGATTCTGCTTGCAAGTGGTGTCATTTAGGTGTCTCGTAAACAGCACAAAGGCAAGTTCCTTGTTGCCACACCAGACCATGACATGAAAATGCCAGGTCTCATTAGAGATGTAAGCAAGACTACCAGAGTATACATGGCATGTGTGCTGCTTCTTTTAAAAGACTGCAAAGCTTCATATCAGAAGTTTGTGCTAGTGGGGAAAGAATGGCAAAAATCTTCCTTCTATTTCACAGTACTGTTGTTAAGGAAATGCAAATCTGAGAGCTTCTAAGACCTGAGGGCTTTCTCCAACTCAGTTTTTGTGCTCCTGCATCTGCTTGTCAGTTTGGACACAAAAAGTCTGGCGCTATAACTTAGAGATGTCAAGATATGCAATACACACATGCCCAGCCTCACAGCCTAACACAGACAGAGAGCAGTACCTTTATTGTCCCCTACATTATACCTATGATGCTTGCACAGACATGGACAAAACAGACAACTAACCCTTCTTCTCCCCTCTGGCTGTCCAGGATTTCCAACATGCGCACATCCCCAGTCTCCTGATCCACAGACACATGAACGCCCACAAGTCCCTTGAAAGTAGATCACATCGTAAGTCCTTTCAGAATCCATGACCAAATTCTCTGTCCTTTTTCTAGCCCTCAGCTCTCATCCTGTGAGTTTCCTAAGACTGGTCTCCATGTCTCCCACTTGACTTCACTGTCAAGTCATCCCACATACCCACATACGTAACAAAGAGCAAGGTCATCTGGAAAATATCACAGTTCAGGTGGTAAGCAGGAGTGGGGCTTGGCCTGATCTGCAGCTTGTTTATATCGAGTTTACTCCTTTTAATCCCCTTTTGCTTTGTTTTCCTTTGCTTATTCCTTCCCATCTCCCTTTGATCCCATCCTTTACCTGTATTTGGCCCTTCCCCTAAGTATTTTAGAAGTTTTGCACATTCATTCAGTTCCAAGACATCCTATAACAAATTTTACACTATTCTACCACCCTCCTGAAACATCCTATAATAGTTTGGGCTTATACGCCCATAAAGCTTGCTTTTGTCCCTAGAAGACCCATGGCAGTCAAGATACACTGACGTGGTTCCTTTACTGGCCCATGCATCTGTGACCTGAGAGCTCTTGTCCTTCATACCGTCTCCATTGCCTCAATGCCATTATAATTCATATATTTCAGTGTTTAATTTTTTCATTCTTCCCGTCTCTTGACTTTGGTCTGGTTTTAAGTTATATTGCTGTCAGCCTCACTGACTGGATGTCCTTTCATTCAGGATATTCATGGATCTTTCCGTTCACATACCCTTACATCTCAAGAGTGACTGCCATCTTCAGTCTTGTCCTGTCTGCTTCTTTCCTTTATTTTCCATCTTTAAATGTGTGTGTGAGTCTTCCTTCTCTCTTTCTACAAAAATTCTTCATGGATGTCTTCTGCCTTTACAGAATATTAGAATCATGATTCTCAATTCAGTTATTTTAAATACATTGGCTTGATTACAAAGTGTTAAGAAGTATTGCCCCTGACTACCAGAGGGGCACTCATAGAGTAAGAATAATCATAAAGTAATTTCGGATGTAAGAAACCCCTGGAAAACACTGTTCAAACTCTTTTACAAAGCAGTGATGCTTTCAGAGTTAAATCATGTTTCTCAGGAATTCATCTAGTCAAAATACTGAAAATAACCAATGTTATAGCTTCCATAATCTCCATGGGAACTGTGCCAGAGTTCATCCAGTCTCATTATAAAACCAAAGCAGATTTCAATAGAGATGTTTTGGTTTTGTTACTTCTGTTTTTTCCCCTTGTTTTAGCAATATTTACAAAAGTGGGAGAAAAAACTGGCTTTTCACCAAAAAAACCAACTTCAGTATTTGAGATAACGTATTGTGTCATGTCCTGTAAAGAGAAAGAAATCTTTGTAACAGAATTCCAGTACAAGTTTTTAATCTGTTGTAATTTAAAACAAAGTCTTTAATCTCTAATCTACACACATACCCTTATAGTCAATACTTTATTTTTAAAGTCAGACTTTTCTGTGAGAGAAAACAAGTCTTGTGACAATGATGATGATATTTATCTGAGATTTAGGACTCCGTTTTGTGCTCAGTCTCAAAATTCCTGTGCCCTTACATATTTTCATAAATTAACCTGTAAATCTGTTTCTAATGTAAAGGAAAGTCTGGTGTGCCTTTCAGAAACCTCTAAATACATGTGAAAACCTGTTGAAATCACATCTGCAGCTGATCTGTGGGAATTCAGATGTGTTATTACTCCTATGTAGATATATATACATATACCTCAGAGATTTCTACATTTTCCCTTTAAACTTGCTTTGTACTCAGCTGGGACAAATAGGTCGTTTTAGAGGTCCATCCCTCTGACACACTGTCCCATAAAGTACTATCCTTCCTCCATAAAACCCATAAGAAGTCTAACATGAGCAGAGTAGTTACAGAGAGCTACATTTCCTCTGCTGTATTTCTAGGACACCAGAGCTTTTTCGGTTTCTTTTTTCCTTAGCAACTAAGTTATCTTCAGTTAAAATTAAATAACTACATATTTCAAAAGCAATAACAGTTTCTTAATCTCACTGCAATTTTGAGAGTTTAGCCAGTTATAGAGAGTAAGACAACAAGAAATTTGTTTTAACTGCATCTTAGGTCCATTTGGGTTTTCTGTTCCCTTTCAAAAATGTTGCTGAAATCTCTCATATTTTTGTGGTTATATGCAATATACACAATTACTAATCAGAAGTTGTATTTCTACATGTAGTAAAAAAGGTAAGGTTATACCTGGTATATATTCTTGCCCTTAGGTGAAATATTCTTTTCTCAATGTAGTAATCTCCCCAAAAACCAGGTAATTTTAGGATGAAATAAAAGATGTGTAGTGTTCCTTTTGTTATAATTTTGTTAAGCATCATGGCCCACTAAGTGGACAGCTGACCCGAGCCTTACACATCAAGCTGAGATGCTTCCACAATTCTGCTTTGTGAACGAGGAATAACCTTGGCCAAATCACTGTGCCTCTTTGTGTGACTTCTCACATCTTTAACAGTCATAACTGTACTTGCCTCTTTTTCAAAGTGACTAGAGATTGCCAATTAAAAACCTACCGTCCAAGTTATGTAACCTATTATTACCCATTTCAGGACAGACTTTACTTCATATTTAAATTTGATTATCTTGCCTCTTGCTATAAAGTCGCTGGAACTATTCTTGCTTAAAGTTACTTTTATGCTAAACGGAGACTTATATTCTACTTAATGGGAAAAGCTGACATTTAATAACACATAGGGGTGTACTTTCTCATTGATTCTGCAGATATTCATAATAAAGCTGCTGTAATTAGAATGAAGGAAGTATACTCTTCTGCTTCAGTAAATTAATTTAATTCTTGCATGCCATCAGATAGTGCCTAAGTATCCATCAAACTGTGACTTAAATAAAGGCCACAGAGAAATTCAGTATTAGATCAGTTATTCTTGGCTTTCAGTTTTGTGTCTAATGCTGAATCTTTTTCACTGTATTCAGGTTATCTTGCATATTTTCATTGCTAAAAGCATGAAAAACATCACTTTTTTGTAAAACCTTCCTAATAATTGCCAAATATCCTTAAGAAAGCAGTACTATTATATTTTAGTATTTTGATTTCACACTGATTTATCTTAACTCTTGTTTAAAAGTTTTTGTTGTTTTTTTCATGTGGCCTATCATGAAGTGTAATGTTCCCAAAATTACAGCTTCTTACAGCAATAATTAGAAGATATACGGCTGCCCAAGAATTCATTTTGGGCTCTCAGGAGATGGAGGTCATGCCTTATCTCATCAGAGAGGCAATTTATGTCAGATTTGTAATAAAATTTCAGATTAAACATGTGATACCTTGATATCTTGAACATGACTTGCACACCTTTCCTTAGCAGACTAACTCACTTGCATGCTGATAGGTACCATGATTAGGAAATGTCTTCCCCTTATTAAGCTTTCTATTACAACTCTGCTTAGTGAAAAACTATTCTTTATTCACATTATGGTCCTCCTAGAATATGCAAATGTATTCTCACATTTCCAAGGCAAATATCAAACAGAGACACGAGCAAAGATTTTCCATCATCATTATGTTCCCATCCCGAACAGATGTGGATTAGTGACGCCTTATTGCCAAGATCACAATCTGTAGCAGAATAAATTGACGTTACTCTGAAACCCACCATGTCTTTTAATTTGTTATTTTCCTCAGTTTTTCCAGCAAGTGGGGGAGAAAAAAGCAAGATACGGAAGTCTGCAGTTGATAATTAATATTTTGGGATTCTGTTCCAGTCTTTAATCTTTCTAAAATCCAACAGTTGTCACATGGGTCAGCAAACTTTATTACATGAAACTATATAATATAAAGTTTATCACAATACCTAAGATTATAGAGATTTTTTAATCGCCAGCTTTCAAAACACTTTTACCAGGAGACAATAAGCCCCATCATCATCAGATTAGCAAAGTAAGTTTTGGAAGCTATTAATCCTGTAGGCAAACATCTCTTGGAGACTTTCTAAAAATTATTAAAGTTTTCTGAAAATGAGAAGATGAACAAGATGATGTCTTGAGTTAATTTTTGTACTTACTTGGCTATATTCTCATTTTATTGGTAAAAGTTGTTAGTTTGGAGGTAAGATGATTAGTTTAAGGTCATCAACAGGCAAAGAACAGAGCTGGCAATACCACAAAAATCTGCTGCTACTCCATCTTGGTTTTTTTCATGGATGTCAATTCAAGTTATGACTGATTCTGAATATGGATTTAAAGACAGCGGAAGAATTAATTCTGTGGAATGTAAATCAGTTATATGAAGGGAACTTTAAATCCACCTATCAGTTTCCTTTGCTCTCCTTTGTTCTTAGTACCCAACAACTATGAAATCTTGCCTAAAACTGACCAATTTGAGAACAAGAGCAAAAGCATTAAGTATACAATTAAATTATGAAACAGGTTATGTCTGAGATTCACAATGTTCTTTTGCTGTGCTTTCATGATTGGTCAGCCTAACAAGTACTTGAATATCGGTAAACAAAATCTTTATTGTAAAAGGGAAATTCCCAGAAGAAGGGCTGTGTTAGTAGTAGATGGTTTTCTATTGACATATGGGGTGTCTTTCTACCCTCATTAGCCCTCCCAGTCAATTTCATGTTTGCATAATGAAAGTTTGTGCTAGCTTTGGTTCTGACATTAGTTTTTAATGAGTAGTTCTTACACCTATAGTCAAATTAGTTCATTCACCAGAGTTTAATAAAGCAACACTAATATGCCTTGAGTTTTAGGTTGCTAAGTATTCTGCATAACTTCAAATAATGTAAATAATCTAATCTTTAAGCCCCATTGAAACATATTTCTGAATTTTGGAAGTTTATTGAAATATACATATATAAACTGGTGTAATCTCAGTATAGACACTTGAGCAGCAAATCTGGAAGGAAAATGGGGAAATTTTTGAGATACTGCCTTTCAAATATAAAGTTTAAGATGAAATACAAGGATGCTTTTTTCTACTCCTCAGATACTAACATGAGTGCACCAACACTAACTGCTTTAATCCATGTGCTGAGGATAACTTTAAGCCTGTTTCCTGCCTTGAGATATGGAAAATAGCAAATTTAAAGAAAGACTAGGAAATATAAACATTAGAAGTTGCTACAAAGACAATGAAAAATTAAGTCTAACAAATCTATATAATAATTTGAAAACTATAGAGCTGTTCTGTTTGTACTTTTACCAGAATAGATGTTGAAATAACGCTTCTAATTTCTCTCCTGCTATTCCTGATCTTCTTCAAAAAATGGCAAGTGATGAGTTGTATGTTCCACTTGATTTATGGTGCTTTATGTTCTTGCAAGATACAAAGATATTCAGTGTTCTTATAGAATTTGAATGAACTAAACTGAATTAAGCTGTAAATGGAAGCAGGATTTCTTGAAATCTAGATAACTAGGAAAACCTGCAGATGTTTAATTTAAAATTACAGAACATTCGTTTCACAGACTGTGCCATAAAAATGGTCCCAGGATACGTGGCTTTTCAGGGACATCTGTGAGTAATGCAAATGATGATACCGACTGACAGCCCTGAAAATTATTCACAGAGCAGCAGGGTGGTAGCAGGAGTTTCTGCAAAGTTGCTTGCAGCAATTCTGCTCACAGCTCTGTTGAACATCTCACCTCCAGCTCTGGCCAGTGCTCTTTTTTTTTATAAATGGAATGAAAATCTGGATGGAAACCTTGACTCTGAGCACTGTGTTCAGTCATCAGGAGACCACAAAACTTTACACATTCCTGCTTGCCTGCAGTTCAACTGGGGAGACATTTCAGACACAGAGGCTGCAATTCAGATAATCTCTTGTATTCCTGGGTAATAAGACCTGCCTGTAGCTGACATGATCTAGTAATACAGCCTGAAGAGACACCTGCCAAAATGCACTTACTAGAAAATTAAGTTGGAGGATTGTTTGTTTTATTTGTTCTAAAAAAGTCAAAACTATAAAGATTTTCTTTTAAATTGTTTCAAAACCTTAATTAATAAATTTTAAAAAGTATATTTATTCTTAATAGTATTCTTAACTATTAAAAGGAAAAAATAATAAGCAACCTTTAATGTTCTCTTGTAATTTACCTTATTGCGCACTCATGTATCAGAATTTTGGTCTTGTTCCATGTCACTCGTTTGAAGGAGCAGGCAAAAAACGGTGCTTAAATGTTCAGTGACAAGGTCTTCTGGAGTCATGGCATACAAACCCAGAGGTTCTCACTCTTGTTTAGCACCCTACATGCATGTCTTCGTCTTAAGCTTGATTTTCGTCAGTCTCATAGGCTTGTTTCCATTCCAGAAGGAGCTCAGTTTGGGTACAACCTCTTTTCTTTCTCATTGATAGGTAATCCTGTTCCATAAATGAAGGAAAATGCCTTTACAGGTTGGTGTCCGAAAAGCCTCCAAACACAAAGTTACTTTTATTTATAGAACTAGTAATGTCATTATGATACCGTGTTTAAAAAAGAAAATAGTGTTTACTGAAAGTTTTAACCATTTCTGCTGGAGTTCCAGCCCAAAGCTAGAAAAACATTTACATGGCTGAGTGCAAGATCATGTCCTACAACAGAGAAGACAAGATACATATGGCTGTCTAAATCTTGTTATTGGGCTCTCAGTGCAGTGTTCATGAAGTAAGACTGTCACAGAGAGCGAGGTATTCAGAATTAAGTGACTACAATGGTTATTCGGTGTTTATGAAGAAAGACTTCCAAAAACAGAAGGCAGCATGGGGGAGATGTCCTCTGTAGTGTGTTTGGATAGAAATCAACAATCTGATTTCACATTAACAGCAACAAGTTAATGGAATCACCTATATCCATTTTTTACCATTTACACAGAAGCATTTCCAAAGAAAATTTATACTGAGAAATATGATAGATGAAATGAGGGAGTACTGGAGAACATGAAATTTCTTCAGAAATTATTGCATCAAATAAATTTAAGAATCCATTTTTTGCAGACCAAACAAATCTGCAGAGTTTTTTTTTTTTTTTTTTTTATTATTATTAAGTAACTAAGTAAAAAATATATATCTATTTCTGGTGCTGTTGCTGGAGACATGGGCAGCTGAGGCATGTACTGAACTGTTTTTATATTAAAAAGTTGTCAGTGCACATAAATGTTTCTCCTTTGTTGTCCTGAAGCTTTGAAACTCCATCTTCTCCCACTCCGATTTATAAACCACCAATATTTTAACCCTCAGCAAGTACTAAAAAAGTAATTTTCTTTTCCTTCCTCTCATGAGTGTGATGAGTGAATATAAGACAGGGATTGTTATATTGATGTGACCTTTTAGACCTTTTGTGTAAGTCACTTACAGAATATGTTATTTTGGAGATGCCATTAAAATCTGTCCTCTTATAGTGCCAAAGGGCTGAGCTCTGTGTTTGGCATCATGCATTTTTATGAAGATGTAATACAGCCTGGGTAGCTTTACCAGCTACACAGGTATCTACACCCCAATGACGAAAGATTGATTCACCTTTTAGGATGAAATATGGTCTGGCTGTACCTACATCAGTATATTAAACAGAGCTGAGAACAGCGCCAGGCATGGAAATGTGACTGCACAGACTGCGGAATTTCTCAAGCTGTTCATTGCAGGTATTTTGCTTTTGCCAGCTCGTGCTACCTTAAACAGCTCCTGAGTTCAGTTTGGAAGCAGGATTCTTCCAGTAACTTCACCCAGGAGGCACTCTGCAAGCAGACTTTGTCTGCAGGCTGAGCATTTACTAGTGCTGTGATACCTGGGGTTTTCTGTGTCAGCAGGCCTCAGTGAGAGAGAGGCACAATCCCAGGCATGTCTGCATACCTGAAGAAATAGACATAAAAAGGGCTTGTAAGTTTCTTTATAGGTAGAATCAAACAGTCTTCAGTATCCCTGAAATGCCAGGCCATCCTTTCCTTGTGATCTCTTTGGCTAAAATAGGAAATTCGTGTAACACGTGTGACCAATACTTGGCAGACACCTAAACATATGAGTTGCAGCCAGATTTCTCAGTGATGCACGGCTAACTAATATGTGTAAAGTCGACCTGGATTTGTTTTTCACCATCAGCATGTGATTATAGTCCTTTTGTGTAAAAATTTGATTTTCGTCACCTAGTGTCGTGGTAGGATTGCTTACCCATGTGTGAAGTCTGCTGACACAAGGCGTGTCCCTAAAGCAGTGTTTGTGGGAGCAGGTATTGCCTTCCTGCTTTTGTCCAGGGCTGTTTTCAAGATGGCCAAAGTGTACAACCAAGGCATCATGACCAGGAGCCACGAAAGAGAAGACACACCTTCTGTTTCTCCCTGCCCTGTCTTTAGTCTTTTCAAAACATTGCAATTGTAAGATGAAACCATGAAGGAGCTGGAGATAATTGCAATGTTTTGGAATGAACAGTGTCTTCAGCAAATATCCTGGGGGGGTTCTTTTGTCATACAGTTTAAATAAAACATCAGGATACTTGCTAGAGGAGCAGCTTCATGGAGTTGCCCCTACCCCAGAGGACACTCTCACCCCTCTGGCAATCAAGCAGTTGTTTTTGCAGAGAACCAGGACACCGGGCAGCTCCCCTGTGAGCTAAGGCAAATCGGTAGCTCCAGAAATCAAAGGAAGTCCGGCTGGCTCTAAATTTGTGTGATGTTACTGAATTGTCAAACTCAGTCATTCATGAGCACAAGGTTCATAGCTGTTATCAATACTAGAGCCAGAGGCTTTAAGGGGTCTAAAGGTTAATGCAGCTTTCTGTGGATCCAAACATCCCTTTTAAATATAGGTTGGTCTATCCATTGCTCCAAAATGCTTCTGTGCATTCTAACAGATGATTTGTTTGTAAGTCATGCTATGGACAAAGGTAAACTAGAAAAATTTCCCAAATGCCAGTAGCTGGGAATCTCAAGTTTTCTTGTGGTTTTTTTGGTTGCTGTTTAGTTAGTTTTCTGGGGGTTATTTTGTTTTGCTTTGTTTTATTTAGAGAGAAGAAATTTTAACAGTTCAAAAGCACTCTAGGGGTGCTGGATGTAATCCATTTTACCCAACCATAATTCAGGTGTCTACATCTCAAGCAGTCTCCCAGGAATCTCTTCTTCTGTGGAGAGAAATAGACTTTGTAAGACATGCTTCAGCTCATCCAATGTGTCTGTCTTCGGAAGATGAGTGAAACATGCTCTGAAAGTGTCTGTGCTACTGCCCTGATGATGAAGGAAGGCTTCAAGATGTATGTCATGCGTGTCTAAAACTGAGATAGATCCCACTTGCAGTGTTTATAGATTGTTTGCCCAGATTAATCACCAGCTCCAGCTCTGCAGAGATTTGTTTACAAGGCATTGTATCCCATATCTTATATTCTTCTCTTAAATTACATTCTCTTGAGCAAATATCAAAGTGGTGAAATATCTTTCCTTTAATAAAAATGGCATTACAATGATGTATATCAATGAGTGCACTCTAGAAAAACACTGGGAAAAAATGCACAAAAGTGTTATGCCTAAGGATTAGCCAAATTAAAAAAGTATGCAAACAAACACACATCAAATCCAAAACAAGTTAATTAAGATCTCTAAATATTTACAAACCGCTAGGAAAGGGACAGCAAGAAAAAAGATGAAAACTGTCCTACCCTTATTTTGGAGTAAAGGATTTAAAAAAAAGATAAAAAAGAGATTATATAACTCCTCATGTAATTCAGTAATAAAATATTGAACGTTCACTAGAAAGTATTTTACTTGAGATGATAATTTATAAGTATAACCTGCCATTTTACTTGATTTAAATATGTTCATCTATGCTTAATATAACCATTTTGTTTGGTATTAATTTGCCTTAAATATTTACCAGCAGTGCTGTTTAAATGAGTGTCTGACTGTTGTTCCAGTCATTCTGTTTGTGGACAATTCCAGTGCTACACAAACTGTTGGTGTCAATTTGCCATCTGAGCTGAGAAACCTTCGTGTATTTAAAAGTCATGAGTCAGATGTGCAAAAAACACGAGTTCTGAAATGACAACTTAAAATAAAGAAATAGGATGCATTTTGCAACTTTGCATGAGGATCCATTTGTATGCATGTGTGACTAAAACTGCTTCAAGGAGAATTATCTCCACTAAAGTCAGTATGAACTTTCCACAGCCCAAGGCTATCTTCAAATAAAAAAGAAATAATACATCACTCCTCTGGCCCTTTTTAGGAGATTTTTTTTCCTGCTTCAGCCAGGATCTGCTGAAGGATGAAGTCATTGCTCCCTACAGCTACTGAAGAGTGGAAATGAGGTGGGAAGTGCTGAGGTCTTCTCTCTGGTATCCAGTGATAGGATATGGAGGAATGTTTTAAAGCTGCACCAGGAGAGGTTCAGACTGGACATGAGGAGGCATTTCTTTACTCGAGAGGGTGGCCAAGCACTGGAACAGGCATTCTTAGAAAGGTGTTCCGTGCCCCAGGCCTGTCAATGTTTGAGATGCATTGACTCAATGCCCTTAATATCACACTTTTTCTTGACCAGTCCTGAACTGGTCAGGCAGCTGGGCTTCGTCATCCTTGTAGGTAACAGCCAACTGAACTGAACTGAACTGAACTGAACTGAACTGAACTGAACTGAACTGAACTGAACTATTCTATTCTATTCTATTCTATTCTATTCTATTCTATTCTATTCTATTCTATTCTATTCTATTCTATTCTATTCTATTCTATTCTATTCTATTCTATTCTATTCTATTCTATTCTACTCTACTCTAGTCTAGTCTATTCTGTTCCGTTCCATTCTGTTCTGTGTCGTTCCGTTCCATTCCATTCCATTCCATTCCATTCCATTCCATTCCATTCCATTCCACTCCACTCTGTTCCATTCCATTCCATTCCACTCCACTCTATTCTAGCCCCTTATGAATCCATCAGTGCTCTCCTCCACCACTTTGGCACCACTAATGTCACCCTTGCGTATACCATTCCTTTCTCCCGCAGTCTGTCATCCATCTCTGCATCCATTAGGAAGCTAATGATGCTGAACTGTTGCAAGATTAAAATTGTTTGTGTTAAATAATGTCTGACACATACACGAAATGAGATAAACAGAAACTGGGAATAAATTGGCTGTTATTTAAATGAGGCAAAGTCTTATGGGGATAAATCTTTGAAAGTGTAACATGATCATTCAAATGCACACACTTATGGAAGCTGAGTGAAAGCTTGCGCTGTATGTATTTTCTGTGATTCAGGTTTGCAGTTTAAACATCTTAATAAATTTTTAATATACAAGGAGGAAAAGTGGAGTGTGGAGAAAAGCAAACTAATGGTTTTTGCATAATAAATCTCATATTCTTGATAAATATGAAGTAGCCAAAAACACTTCAAAAAAAGTGTGCTCCACTTGATTTTTTTGAACACATCCACACAGAAATGCAAGTATTTATTTAAGTGACGTATGTATGAAACAGTGTTGTCCAGATCCTATTTTATTTCTTTATATGGCAAAGTGGTGCAGAAAAGGAGAGGAAAAAAAAAGCTTATCTCTACAAAAGAAAATGAAGAACATTTAATTTTGCAGATATGTAGGTGTATGTATAAGAATATGTAATAAACACAATACTTACCAAAATACCAGTTTCATCTCAAGTTAACTGTAGGCCCTTGAAGCATCTTTATAAGACAATTAGAGCAGCAAAATGGTGCACTTTGACCCTGCTTTCCTTCACAATTAGGGCTTGATTGCACTACAGCTTTCAGCAGAGATGTGACACATCAGAAGCATTCTAAATCGCAGTGATGACAGAGCATAAGCTGTTGCTCCAGGCTGGCTGTAACCTGGGAAAAGTATGGCACATCTTTATGTGTTTTAGTGCCGCATATGGTGCAGGAAGTGATCTAAGCCACAGTTAAATACAGCTAGGAGCAAACACCTGTTCCGTTAAAAAAATTTAAATTGCTTAGCCAGAGCGTAGCTGGTGGGACTCGATGATCTAAGAAATCTTTTCCAACTTTTAACCATTCTATGGATCTATACTTACAGGATTGAGTACAGGTGACCTCTTGACATTTGCATGCTTTTATTGGCTTAAATCATGACTGTTCTTTCCCATTGCCAAACATCAGCGTAAGGGAACAGAGGCATTATTTTATTTTTTCCCGCTTTTCCATCAGTTTGTGAAGGGGAGTATCCTTTGATACAGTATTATAAGAAAAAGTGAGAAGAGGTTTACTACGCTTGAAAAAAACCCTGTTCTTTCCATTCTTTGTCCTGTAAAAAATAGAAGCATTTATGTGAAAAAGGCCCAATAATTTTTAGTGAGTAGAGTTTTTGCTCTCACAGGATTCTTTAAAGTCAAAGAGCTTTCATATTTCTTTCTTTCTTTTCTCTGGTGGTAATTCTTAGCTTTTCTCCATGTTCTTCTGCTGCAGCTGCTGCATTATTTCACACTGACTTGTATTAATTTAGGACTAGGAGTTCTGGCACATGTAATGAGTTTTTCATATATCTTTTTATTCTTTTTTTTCCTTTATATTAAAATTTCTCATTTTTCAATAAAGTTCTGCACATTAAATCTGTCCATATGACAGCCAAACCTGAGTTATCTCCCAATCTATGATGTACTGCTATTTTTTAATATAGATTTGTTTTAATTCTTAGAAATGAACAGACAGCTTTGTACCAACCGAACAGCACAGTTGAGCACTTCACATGTGAAGTAAGGAATCTGTCTTACTTCTTTCCTCACAATTTACTGCCATCCTTGAATTTTTATGGGAAGAAATATGGTTCTGTTTGTCTGGATAATACCAAGATATGTATTGGTGTCACTTTGAGATGATAAGATGTTAAAGGATTTTTTTTTTCCCTAAAGATGCCCGTATGGCTGCTATATTTGCATTTGGCTTTGGAGGTGTTTGCTTGTGTGTTGTGTTCCTGCTTGCCCTGTCTTTTTAGGATTCACTTACATGGTCAAAACAGCTGACTTGCAGCAGTAATTTCATAGATTTGATGTTTAAAATATGTCATTAGATGTCTGACTTTGTGTAACAAGGCATATGGTGACCAGAGCAGCCAGGGGAGCCCCATCCCTGGAAGTGTTCAAGGCCAGGTTGGATGGGGCTTGGAGCAGCCTGGTCTGGAGGAAGGTGTCCCTCTCCTTCCATGATGGGGATAGCAAGCAGATGGTCTTTAGGGTCCTTTCCATCCCAACCATTCTATGGCTCTGTGATTCTATAACTGAAATTTTTATGATCCATAGAATTGGGTTTTTATAACAATAGAAGTGAAAAGTGATAAACACCAAAAGTTCATGGCTGAATTAGAGTATTTGATTTGTTTACAAAAGCTAGGATTTCAGTGCAATTTTACTTTTCTTCCTTTCTTTACACGACACAATGTATAGCAAGTGGAGACAACTTTTTTTTTCATTGATACTTTCCCTCTGGTCTCACAACACCCTGGTACCCTGCAACGCCCAGGCAATCCCTCCTCCTGGTTCTTGACAAACCTTGATTTTTTTCTTGTGTAGCAGCCCCCTAAGCCCAGCTGTACCATGTGTATAGGTCCAACCAGTAGAAGCCTGTATCTTTCAAATATTGGCTCTTTCACCTTACAAACTCAAGTGTGAGAGGTACAATAATCCTATTTAAAACAACTGGATTTACATTAGATTTTCTCTGGTTTAGGACAAGGCAAATATTTCCATTTTATAGTAGTTCAAACACCCAAGCAGATGTGGAAAATTGTTTGAGCTTCTTGTAGATAAAAATCAGAAAAAAATCAGATGCAGTGGAATTTAAAAATATATTTTGGCTATTTATTGTCCAAATATCTTTGTAAGGATGTTGTCTCCATAATTACACAGAGTAGAGTAAGCACAGTTTTACCAAAGACGTTTGTTAATTTTAATGTAATTTTTTTAAGACCACATAGTAAATAAGTAAAGTATTTTATAGTCTGTAATCATTAGTGTTATGTGGAGAATCCAAATTGTCTTTCTTCACTATAATTCTCTCTTATTTTAAAGTAGGTAAATCAAACACATATTTTAACAAAATTATAATCATCTTAACTATAAAAGAGTTTAAAAAATACATCCCAACCATTAAAGTTAAGGCTTTCAGAATGATTTATATTTCTGCCATTAAAAGGCTGCACAAGGCAACAGAGAGTTAAAATAAATTCCTTTATGACCAGTCGCTAAATCCTTGATATACACATCATTAAAATAAAGTATGGGAGGAAATATGGGACTCCATCAGAAATTGAGGTCAATTAGTGACTCATTATGAAAGAGCACTGAAATTGATTTGTAACTGTATCTCTTCAGGCTGCTGCCATTCTGTAGAGTTAATAATAAAATCTGAATTCTGACAAGGGGAGTCATTAAAGCTCTTCATAGGCAAGAGTTATTCATTACTTTAAAACTTATTATCTTGAATTTATTCCCTTCTGCTAAAAAAATTTGTCATGTCCAAGAGATTAATGATTCTGAATATGAAAGAGATGGCTGACATAAGTTGTAGTTATCTGTGTTTTCAAGTGATTTACATGCAATCTGGGTCTTTGTACAGGTTTTAAAAATTACTGCTCCCGAATCTAGCACCTTTATTTATTAATTTTTCTTCAAGAGTGTGGCACCACAGGGCCTGAAAATCTCCTACTTACATTTAAAAAGGAACTTGGAATGTGCTGTATTTCAATCAGTTTTATTTCACTTTCATTTATATTTTAAAGGATGTAATTTGTTTAATTTATTATCAACTTAAATATATCAGGAAAACTCTATTTTCATCTCTCTGCCTATGTCTGCCTAGAAAAACATTTACTAGATAAGAGTAGTAAGATTTTAGTGATCTATTTATCCTTGAATTGTAGAAGTTTAATCTCAGGTAGATGTGTGTTTCTGATTCCTCTCTAATCATCTGTCCAGAATGAAACTTGTAAGAAACTAAAAAATAAAGTCTCATTTAAGCAGAAATTAGCCAAAATGCTGTAAACTTTGTGAAAAATATGGATAACATACTTACCAAGAATTAGAAAATTACAGGTCAAAAGTGCTCAGAGAATTTCCTGTTTAGCACTATTCCATTGTACAATGCTGCAATGCTTGATTTTTCCTACTAAAATAGTATTTCACACTGGAATTCTGGCTCCTCATTTTTATTAGGTCATTCAACCATATAGGATGTTTACAGCATCTTAATACTCGTAACTAATGAACTGTAGCTCATTCAAAAAAGGTAAGCAGCTTTAGCACCCACAGTTTACATTTAATTTTTGCTGTGAATTCAAACAGATTGGTTACAATGGCAGCACACTTCTAGAAAGACTGTGTATGTAACAGAGTAGGGGGATAACAAGAAAAATTTGTTCCCTTGAAATGCCCCCAAATGCATTTTGTGTGCATGATGAGGCTGAGTTCCCCGCGGCACCGTGTGGTGTCGGTCTCTGAGGAGTGCGCTGGGGTTGTGCTGGAGAACTTCACTGTACAAATGTGCAATGAACCTGAAAGAACATGATCAGCAGTTTCCAAGCTGCTGCGAGGCTGGGAAGAGACGGGAGAATCACTGTGCTTCAGATAAAAACATCAGCTCTGCCATCACAGGAAGGACATAGACCTGTTGGAGTGAATCCAGAGGATGCAGTGAAGATGTTCAGAGGATTGGAACGACTCTCCTGTTAGGACAGGCTGAGAGAGCTGGGGTTGCTTGGCATAGAGAAGAGAAGGCTCTGGGAGATCTTTGGGTGCCTTCCAATACCTGAAGGGGCTACAAGAGAGCTGGAAAGGGAGTTTCAGGAAGGGCATGTAGTTATAAGACAAATGAGAATGGCTTTAAACAGAAAGAGAGTAGGTTTAGGTTGGATATTAGGAAGAAATTCTTTACAGTGAGGATGGCAAGGCAAAGGAACAGGTTGCCCAGAGAAGTTGTGGCTGCTGCATCCCTGGCAGTGTTCAAGGTCAGGTTCGATGGGGCTTTGAGCAACCTGATCTAATGGAAGGTGTCCCTGCCCATGGCAGGGGGATTGGAACTGGATGATCTTTAAGGTCCCTTCCAATCCAAATCATTCTACAATTCTATGAATCAAAGATCTTCACAAAATCTCATGCCGGAGAGCACCAATGGACGTATTAACCATACCAAAAATTAGAATCAAAGGCCAAAAAAAACCAGTCAGGTGAGGGCAAGAGTTCAGTAGACTCAATAGGCCTGAGTGACACCTTTCTCTCGAGGAAGGAAATCGGTTTGATTTCTAGAAGCAAGGCTTGGTAGGTGGCAAGGTAGGAGATTTTAGCCCACACTAAAGAACTCAGTTTCATCACAAATAATAACCCTTGATAACCTATCATACTATAGCAATGGACCCTATTTCTTCATTATTATCTGTGCATGGTTCTGCTGTGTGAGTGTGTGTGTGTGTAGGTTTGCATTTCTACACGTGCCTCTGAAGGCTGAGTTGTCCAAACACGGTGTTTAGAATCTTTGGTCTGGTCTGCCAAGGGTGTGGACAGACCTCTTTGTGGGCCAGTATCTTGGGGCCAGGAAATTGTGTATGCCTGACCACTTCCATGAGCAGGTTGTAAATATTCCGTGTCCTTTTGAGAAAGCTGTCAGGGAGAATAAACAAGGTTTTGGGAGAAATGGTCCCCTTGTGTTGTCATGCTGAGTACAGCTTCCTCTTACATCTTTCATGAAGAGTGATTGCATTTACCGTTTTCCCATTTGTTTTCTGTTTGTCTCAGCTCAGTGTATTTTTAGTAGCTTCTTACATGCTATTTCACTAACTTTCATCTGTAATTAAGCATGCATATTCCAAACCACATCTAGAACAGGCAAAGCTGGTTATCTATAATGAATACAGGCAAATTATGAAAGCTTATTCCAGTTTAGATCTGAATCCAGGTTATAACCAATCGGCTTATAAAAACAATTCTGGGCATCAATAATCAGCTTTTTTCTTTCTTTCCATAGGTGATTAGTTCTGTTTGAATGAAAATTTACACTAGATGGTCCAAGCACAGTAATACATTTTTCTTTCGTCTTTCACAGCATGATGGATTTAGGGTGTGTGTACATGAGTTTTCTCTTTTGAAAGAGTTCTCTCTTTCTGATTAATTTCTGCATCATGGTCTTAATGTGAAGCAATCTCTGTGAAAGTATAGTAAATCTGTCCATGTCACATAAGATAGCTGTTCCATTATTCTTCTGCAGCAACTTTTCCTCTTACCCTGATCACCCAAACAAAACAACACTTCCTGACTCTGAAAATGCACTATATATGAGAGGCAAGTGGCATAATTAAATAGCTCACCAGATTTTTAGTTTCAGTAAGAAAGAATAGTTTTCCTACACTCCTACATGGGCAGTCGTAACATGGAAGATTCTCAATTTTTCATATCCAGAGTGTCTTTTTTCTTTGAAGAAGAAAAACCTTATTCTTAAAATATTGGTCCCTGTACTAGCCTGATCCTTACTTATTAAAAAATAAGACGATAGTCAAATGCAGTAACTTTCCCATGCCACCAGTAAATCTGCTGGGACCAGATTTCCAAGCACACAGAACAGCTTGGAGGTATTGCCTCTCAAAAGAAAGTTAAACCAGAATAAGAAGAATATATAGAAAGTACACTGCCTGTTCCATATAAACAGCTTATGTGGATATTGCCATTTGACACTGAGGAAGTCTTTGGGTGAATTTCCTTTATAGATACGAAACAAAGGATTTAAATTGTATATAGATGTGATAATGCAATAATTTAGTAAATGCATTGTAAGCATCCCCCATATACTTTTTAAATGCAGACTTATTGCTGTCCTTTTTCTTGTGCTAATTATTCTAGTGCAAAAGTTACTGCTAGGTTTGCAATAAACTGAAATTTTTGACTAGAGCTGGGCTAGAAGTCTGCAAATCTTTACTTGCAGTGAATATCTATGGTGAATAGATGTGCACAAAAGAAACCAATAATTTTTTAAATTTTTATATGGGGTTTATTTACCCGGGGTTTGAAAACAGAACATTTTTCAGATCAGATCTGTGCAGGGAGAGAACAGAAGGCCTATTTATCATATATGGGCCTGTAACTATTATGTGGATGCAGTTAAAGTGGAAAAAAATCCAACAGAAGACAATTACTTGCTTCTTGGTTTAGTTCTGTTGTAAATATGGTGTTTAACATGGAAGTTTCTCTGTTCACTTGTACCATTTTATTAACAGCTATCAAATCCAACTGCTTACCTTCTGGTATTGTTTCAGTTGACTAATTTCCTTTTAATTAGTAGAACTTTTTATGATCATCTTCCTTAACATTTTAGTTAATCGGTTTCCAAATGCCTGGGAAAGTAGCAAGAAGGAGAAAGAAAAAAAGGAATGTACCAACACAATTAATTTTGTTTAGCTTCAGTATCCTCTAAAAGTATCAAATGGAGAAAGTGTCCTTCAGTAGCCCATTCACCTTCAGTAAAGGGCTGTCATATCTATATTCTGATATGGTGCTGATTCTAATCAGTGGGTTCTATTATAGGCCTTTGAGCAAAAAAAGAAAGTGCTGATGAAGGCCATAAAAATAAATGAGGCTTATTGCTTCTTGACATCTTTAGCACTTTCTGAGGTTTCCTGAGTGAGCAGGGGTAGCAGACAATAGCTGGAAGATTGTGTGTAAGATAATGAGAAAAATAAATGCATCCTTGGAAGCAGCCAGCAGGAACTACGGCTAGCATTCATTACACAGGGTCTGGGCTGCTCCCAGTACGATGTTATTAATTTGTGGAATGAGCTAAGAGGTGTGAAAGAAAGCTGATGTTTGCTCCTAACCTTCCTGGCCAGCATTTTGAATATTAACAGAGAGGTCAAACGCATTAACTCCTTGAAATTGTCTCTCTCTCTCCTGTTTTCCTTTGGTGAGAAGTGAAACAAAACACACCACTTAGAAGTAAGGCATGTGGGAAGCAGATCCTGCCCTCATTTTGTTCAAAGAAAAAAAAAAAATTGGGACTGAACAGAAAACAGGTGATAGAGATGAGAGTGTGTTTTAGAGATAATATGGGAAGGGAATGTTCTTCTCATTCAAAAGGCAATCCCATTTCCCTTTCCAGGACTGTTCTGGGCATGAGAGTTTAATAGCAGAATACGTGAGAAAGTGAGTATAGTATTTAAATGTTCACACAGCAAATTCCAATTCTTGTAGTCACAGCCTCGCAGGAGTAATCTGCACCATATTTGCTTCAGTGTGTGAGTAGGTCAGTATTTATTTGTTCTCGGGATGTAGATCAGATTTACAATTTAGTGGGATTTACACTTCACGTACTTTCATAGCCCTGAAGGCCAGGCTGTATATGTGCTGCATGTATGCATGGCAACTTCTGCCTACTGCGGAGTTTAATTATTTGTTAACTAACCAGATATAGGCTCAGACTGAGATTACTGACATAGCAAAAGAGCACCATCTTAATCACGAATTGGAGTATTTTGGAAGAAAATATGTGATTTGTAACTAAATTTACACAGACTATACATGTAGGTCATGTGGTGTAAAAACAGCATGAGCAATGTTGTTGATTTAATAGGCAATTTAGTGAACAGGAATTCTGCACCAAAGACGTTTTAACTCCTTCCTGTACAGATCTCACAGAGAAAAACAAAACACACACACACACACACACACACACACACACACACACAGAGTCCAAAGTATTCTAAGTAACTTCTGGCTTCACTGAAAGTCAAACAGTTTAAAATTAATCATACATGTTTCCAGACCAAAGATTTTTTTTAAATAGCCTTACAGTCTAATCACAGAAATTTTACAATCAGAATAAAAAGAAAAATTAAGTAGATGGTTTATCTTCTGTTTCTTACTCTGTTCTCTTTGAACATAAGAAACAAAGGCATAGATGTGGTAAGACAAAGTACTTCCTTTCCTTTTGCATTTGTACCTCTTGATCTTGAAGATCCAGCAGGGAATGATAACAGTATATACAATAAACTGGGGCAAAATGTTAACTTGTCAACTTTACAAAGGATTGCTCTGGAAAGTGTAAGAGAAACACAGTCCTTTTTCTCACTCATCTAACAGTGATTCTGTTCAACTGATGACAATCTATTTTCTGAAATACAGACAGTGCTGAAGGAAGGTATTTTGTTCAAATATTTTGTGAGTGTATTTTGGCAGGTTTATTCTGTTGAGCTGTGGAGGAAGTGTGGATATGCTCCAAATCTGGAATAGAGAATGATTAGGAAGCAGTTAAAGCTAAGATCAAACAGAATATTTGAGAAAGAAACCCAATCTTCTCTTGAAGTTTTCTTTCGGTTTTTCTTTTTTTTCTTTAAAAAGCACTCAGATACCAACGCCTGCAAATTTACAGGTCAGGAGGCACAAAACACCCTTCTTCTATATGGTTTTGCATAAGAAGCCTTAACTATATCTTTAGAGTCTTTCAAAATTCTTTCTTGGCATTTCTTTCACACTTTCACAAGGTTTAGACTGGGACACCTAAATCAGTAGTTTTACTTCTGATGTATCGAATATCTACACATTGAGTCCCAACATTTGATGCTGCTGTTTCTTTCAATAACTCTTCACCACGAAGGTCTCAAAGTATTTTCTTTAATTGCAGCTTTTCCGTAATAGAATGAGCTAAGATAATACAAAGCCTGTGAGCCACCAATTTAATCATTTTGACGGAGAAATGATTGACATTGCATAGAAAAAAAAAATAGTTGATGTAATTTGAGCAATTTGAAGAGGTAGATTATATCAGACTAGATATCACACTAGATGACTTTTACTGAAAATTAATTAATAAGCAGAAGAAATATACTGCTAAATACAGAAAATAATTTGGCATGGAAACACATTTAACAGTTCTTTAAGATCAAGGTGATATTGCTTAGTGCAGAAACTATTAAAGTGGGGAGTTGACAGCAAGCTCAACTGAAAGGGAAGCATTAGCCTAGAAGGAGGATACTACTGAAATTTCTCAAAAATCAATTTTGGGAACAGTCATGTTTAATAGTTTTATTTATGATCTTGGCATAGAAGCAAAATTGGGAAGCATTATTTGGAGGACAGAAAAGTATTGCCTCATCATAGTGAAGGAACTAAATGACCTTGAGGATGAAATTCATAAAGTGTAAGGAGATAGTATAAAATAAACTTGGAAGGCTAGTTTCAAACCTGTCCTCTATCCTCTAGGAATACATTAGTTAGAAAAAGTTGGAAGAGAAGGGTCTTGACCACAGGAGTTCATCAATGAAAGATTATTAATTTTCAATGTGATTCAAGTGTGAAAAAATCAAACATCTTAGGACATACAAGTAATTTTTAACATAGACTCATTGTGCATGATTCCAAGTTTTCATCTCAAGAACTGAGTACAATTCTGATGGTATGTATTCAAAAAAGATGTGTCAAACTATATAAAGACTTTTAAAATCATTATTACAATGTTCAAACATTTGAACAGTGGCTGTGAAAGCATGCTGAATCTTAATCCTTGAGATATTCAAAGCCTGACTAGACAGAGATCTGACCAGCCTGATCTCATTGGCTTTGATCAGGATTTGGATTCAATGACTTCCAAATATCCTCTCCAACCTTGAATGTTCTGTTATTCTTTGATTCTAACTATGGCTTCTTCAGGGGAAAAAAAAAAAAAAAAAGGGTCTAGTGGCACTAAAAGTGCCACAAAGCACACCTTTGCAGATAAAGTCTGATGAGTTTATCAAAGGCATTGTACAATTTCTGGCTCTACAAGTAGGGGACTTACTTGGGTAGGTTCCCATCTGTTCCTGCTCTGAAATTTCCTTGATGGTTGAGGAGTTCATGATGTCAAAGATATCAGCAGGTCCTAGCAAGCAATTCCCTGTAACAAAAATATCTAGGATTTTGGACATTTTGATCAGGATGAAAATCCTTCCTGATCCCAGATGAGGCTGTTATTCTGACCAAAAACATTTACACAAGATATATCAATCAGTGAAAGAAGCTGCTGTTTTAGGTTTTTTGTTTTGTTTTTCTTTTGTGAAAATAAACAGAACTAAACAAAACCCAATTCCATTCCATCCTCAACAACCAACACTGGATGCTTCTATTCCACTCAACTTCTGTTTACAAAAAAGTCTTAAAAATGTAGAATAAATACTTGAGGGTTTGGAACCAGATGATTTTTCCAGTCCCTTTAAACGCAAACCATTCTGTGGTTGTATGAAATCCAACCAACTGCAGTGCGATCTGGTAAAGGGTCTGAACTTGGTGAGCCTCACTGTGAGTTGGCCGTATAAAGACAATTTGTGTTTTCATAAAGGCAGCGTTAGAAGTAAGAGGTGGGAATGGGCTGTTGCAATCTTTACAAACCCATACAGAATTTCTCAGATTTTTGAAAGAACTTCCATGAAGAAGCCAAGTTAGAGCATGTGTAGCCAAAGACAGATTATTTCAATAAAAGGTTGCTGACTGAAAATAAGATCAGTATTTACTCACAGCAAACATTTTCCCATGTTGAAAAGAAATTATGCTGAATTACAGAAGTGAAGTTTTTTAGCTTAAGCTTCCTACCATTGTGAACTGCATGTTTTAGATAGGGCTTCTATGAATATATTTATTTCCCAACTCCAGAGCTTTTATTTTTGATGGGGTTTTTTTTGTTTGTTTGTTGGTTTGGTTTTTTTTTTTTTTAATTTCCTATTTATTTATAAAAATTAATCTAATTTTTTTTGAACTGGAAGTATATTATTTGACTCTGGAACAGTCATCTGCACTTCTTTCAATTGTTTTACAAAGATTTAAAACCCCTGAGTATGTCGTCAGTAAAGGTTTTCTGTTGATGGACTGTTAACACAAAATGTTCCACATGGTTGGACTAAATCCGAGCTATTTAGAAGGCCTTCTAAAATTGTCTTGGTATACCTTTAAGAAAACCCAGTCTGTCAAAGTTACACTTGACAAGTGGAAGTAAGAATTAATATAAAGTTTGAATACAAAATATGATCTATTACATGGTGAGTAATTTCCTAAAACATACTAGAGTTTGGGTTCTTTTTAAATTTTTAAATGTGAATGTCATATGATATTAATTGGAAGCTGAACAGACACTGAAGTAAAGAATATCAAAATGGCTTATGTACTCAACCAGCTCTCTAACAGATTGTTGCAATAAAATCTCTCTTCCATGAATGATGCAGTTCATAATGATCACAGGAATAAAGATTTTTAAAAATCTTTAGTTCTTTATTGGTAGAATCATGAATTGAGCATAACTTTATTCACTGTATTTATACCAGTTAAGTTAGTTCATATTTCCATTATTTACTTCTCTTCAGACAAAGTGTTTATATTGATAATTATCCATCCCTAGAGGTATTTTCACTTTCCTGGTTTACCTATTCAGTGTTACCAATATACCATTACAAATTAAGAACTTCGTTTCAGAAATCTCCTTTAATTAATTCTCTTGGGACCCTTGCTTGTAAGTCAGCTGACTGTGTTGCAAATCTTCATGCTCTTTTCTCAGAATTTAGAAACTTTACTTTTTATCCTTTAAATAGATAACTCTCCTTTCCTATTTCATTACAGATAATAAGCAAAAATGTTTGCAGAACAGTTCTGTCTTCTGTATTGCTCGTGGCAGATTTTTCAACAGCATCTTCTCTTGTACCTTATCATCATTTTAGACAAAAGTGCCATCTTTTGACATAGACTGGTAGAAGGAAGAATACATTAATTTAAACCAAAAAAAAAAAAAAAAAAAACCCGCCAAAAAAACAAAGGAAAAAAAAAAAAAACCACCTTAAGAAAGAATAAATGAAAATAATACAGGATGAAAAAGATGATAAGAGTAACCTGTTTTTCTTTGAAGTATCTAAAGTCTGTGGTCATCAAAGACTTGAAAGTGTGTTCAGTGTCATGAGAACAAAGTAATATATTAAATTGATTTTAGTTACTTTGCACATTCTGTATATTAAATTTTCCATTAATATTTTCATATCATTATAGTCCAAAAAGAGCCATTAGATTATCTTGCCTCTTTTGATGTTGTAAAATGTACGTTTCACCAAGAGCATTACACAGAGAAGAGTATTGTTTATACTGACAGTCTTTTTTTGTTCATTTTCTTTTTAATCTAAATAAGAAAGTAGTTTCCATGCATTAATGTACCGTGCCAAGTAAAGACTGAAAATGGTAGCTCAAATATTGAATCCCTAATTAGCCTTAGTACACATTATTAGTGCTCTCTGGCACAGAAATGCCTACCAGCCAGTCCAAGACAATTCAAAGACATTATTCGTGGATACACCAGCAACCAGATCCAAAAGTAAGCTGGACACCCACCCTCCCAAAAAAAACCCAAAAAACCAACAAACCCTTCTCTAAATTTGTTTTCATTCATCCTCCCAAGTCCTCCTTTGTGCTTTCAAACATCCCAAGGTCATTCTGGCATATCTCATAGCATCATGAGATCCTGTGACAATTCAGATTGGAATTAACTTTGGGTCATCAAATCCAACCTCCTCAGAACACACAATGCGTGGTCACAGATCCATATTACAGAAATATCAGCCATATGGGCTCCAGAGCAACTCTCAGATTATTTCAAACAGTTTTTACCACGCTATAAAAAGAGCTCAGAGGAGATCCAGGCCAAATGTCATGTGCTGTGGATGAGGCTAGCCTATGAAGCTTACGGTCTTACGGCTATAAGAGTCCCTGCCCTAAAAAATTTAACAATGGAAAAGTATTCTATACTTTTATATGCATGAATTGATAGGATAAGATAGCTCTTTCAGGATTTTTTCATCACTGATTTTGAGAAAAAATATTAAGTTTCTAAGTCAGAAGGTCAAACTTCCATAATAACATTTTATAACTCTTAGATGCAGTTTTTCTTGTTCACCCTTATAAGTGTTTCCTTTTCTATCATAATCAGATTTCCTGTCTCTTCCTAGATATAATGTGCCTCTCACTTGCAATATCTGTCTTGGCATTTTGCACACACACAGCAAATTAATCCAGGAGAAGTACCCAGAGAGATCACGCCAATATATAGGCAGGCCAGGTAGAAGCTAAGTATATTTCTATTTTTCTAACATACAACCACAATTTATTTTGGAAGCCAATTCTTTTACAGAACGTTGCTCACTGGCTGAAAAATTCATCCTGTCCTCAGAGAACAATTTGAGCAGCCAGCCTGTGCGATGGAGAACACTTCATGAAATCATACCCAGGGGCTGTAGATGGAAAACAGATATGGCTGTGTCCATGACTTCAGTCTCTTGAGGGAATAGAGCGTAGATCAAACAGATGGGGGTGCAAAAAAATCTCCACACACACATTTGACACTTCTCATCACCTACAATGGTTGGAACTGTAGGAAACTCTACACCTGCTTCCATGTGCAGGCTGTAATGCAAATTGCTATTTATGTACCTGCATGTTCACAGTAAGCTTCTTTTTCTGCTTTAAATAAATAATTAAGTAAATTTATATGTGTGGGATACTAGACAGTCCCACCTAAAACAATATAAAGTGTCATGTATTTAAAAGCAGTAAATTTCTAGACTGAGTGAGCATTTTTTGGGATTTTCTTTGGCAAAACCTCCCTAAACACGTCATAAAAATGCACTAAAATACTAAAAAAAGAATATGTCTGTATACTGCCTACATATAGTCTATCATATTTATACATAACATTTTGTTTATAACATTATGTTATGTACAGATACATAACAATGTTTATAACATTATATCAGTGAACGCACATAATAATTATTTTGAAGGTTTTTTCCAGGTAGCTGGAATTCAGGGAAAATATAGCATTGGTGTCATAATATTAATGTCTATCTCCCTAGAGGTTTATTTATATTAATTTTTTTTGTAGTGTAGTTTAAACATATATCTAGACATCAGATTGAAACCCACAGCTCTGAACTCAGAGTGGATTGCTTGAGCAGGGAGCAGCAGGGAGCAAAGCCATACAAATATCAAGAGCTAGCCCTGAGGGAGCAGACAGGGAGCAGCCACCCCAGGATGGTGTGTATGGGCCAATGGGCTCTGACCTTTGCATCCTGTTTAATACCCAAGACTTAGTATCCCCCTGGCCATGGCTGTGCTGCCACTGGTTCTGAAGCTGGGCTACACTTTGCGATATGTGCTCTGAAACTCTTAAATCACAAATATTTAGGGACGACTACCTTATGCCTTTAGTTACAGTCTGGAGAAGAGAGTGAGGTAATGTGGCTTTATCCCAGGGGTAACATCAAAAGAGACTGACACTTAAAGGTACAGATCGTCTTGACATCAACATTCTGGCTGTCAGAAACTGGAGAAAAATTATTACATGGAGCTACAACCCTCCCTTCCATACACCCATCCATACTGGCCAGCCCAGGGGAGATGGTGACATAGACTATTTCTTGCCCACTTCCATGGAAAAATGAGGGTTCAAGAGTTTGCCTTTTGCTGCAGTAAGAGCCATAATCAAAGAAGCACTACCATGCAAAAGGGCTGGGGAAATGATCGTTAAGCCTGCATGACTGACACATTTTTTATTTCTGACACGCATGAAATGAAAGGTGCTTTGTGTGATTTTCTTCCAAGAGACAGGGAAAGCAGCATTATTTATCAAACAGGGAACTGATGCTCAGTGTATCAGAAAGCAGCAAGGTTGTAACTGTTTCCAGAAGTTCTAATTAGTTCCAACAGAACCTCATTTTCTGTACTTATAGAAAAAAAAAGGTTGCTCATCCCTTATCTAATTGTCCTTTTGTATACCTCTACATTGATTTCCCCCAGTTATAATCTCAAGATGGTGCCAGAACATTTTCTAAATGGGTCTTTTATCCTTTGAATTCATTGCCTACCTCTTAACTGCATCTCATAGAAGGCTGAGGCAAAAAAAAAAAAAAAACAACAAATGAGGCCATTGTTTCCCTTGTTGTTAATTATTTAACATTTATGGCATTTAATTTATACATCTTCTGTGGACAATATCCTGTGGATGCCTGTTGTATTAATGTCCTTTTCCCTTATAGGAAAACTTTGATGTGTTTTATATGATTCTATAAAACACACAATGCTGAACAGTAAATAGACTCCCCAGGCAAAGATTTGTTAATGAGTCCCAATTAGCTAAAAATCAGAGAAAACCGCAACAAATAATGCTGAACATGGAAAAATTATTTGGATCAATCTTGCACGGATTAGAGGCTCTTATTCACTGTAGGTCTTGCACGTGGTCACATGCTTTGCAATGCTTTCATTAAGCCTACACTTTGGAGTAATTATGGACCTAATAAAACTTCTGTTAAAACTCATTAAAATGTTGCTCATGAACCAAATTACTAAGAAAATCTGCTAATGCAGAATACGACAGATTCATATTAAATTAGATAATTCAATTCAATATAAAATTAACCAAAAGGAGTTGTTAAAAATAAAGCTCTCATTTTTCTTCTGGTGTTTCAAAAAAGCCATCTTCTCATTCAGTTTTAAACAACTATGGACTGTCCATTTAAACAGTTTAGTCCTGGGTTACAGCAGTAATAGTAGCAACCCATTATTCTACTCTTTCGTTTGCAAGTCTGGAGATTTGTTAATGTCATCTGCAAAGGCTGTTATTATTCAGGCATATTTTCCCACCTTGACTCTGATAATATTCCTTATGGTTCCATCCTTGAAAGTCTAAAGCAACAATAAACATGAATGCTCTTTTTTCTATTTCTTTACAGCAATATTGGAGTTAATCCTTTTTTTGAAAGTGTAGTAGGTTACTTAAAGAAATCAATGACTAAAGAATGAAAAGAAAGCCCATGTATTTGAAAATAGAGAGAATGAAGTCAATCACAAGCTCTTCTGTGTCTCTGCTTTTGATTTCACAGCAAGGCTGACTGAGAGAGATTGTTGCATTTCACCTCAGCTTTTGTAAGGATTTCGATAAAAGAGACACTGTTGAGCAAGCAAAATGTAACAGCCTACATGACTGGACACAGATTGATGCGTTTGTACATGAAGCATACTGAAGACATGCACATCAAGACATAACTTTGTTTAGGTATTTTACAGATACTCATGGTGAGAATGTTGATTTTAAAATCTCTAATGTATTGAAATTTTTGCCAAGGATAAAGTGTATGAGGAATAAAATCTCTTGATTAGGATGGTCAGACACTGTTTGGGTGATGATGAGGGTGTTTGTTTTAATGGTATCTTCAGCAGCATTGGACAGGACTCCCCAAAATACTGTTCTGTTGCATTCCTACATCCAACTGGCCCCAAGTCCTTCCTGTGTGTTCACTTCATCACAAACTGCTTCCGTGGCTGTTAATTATTTTAAACTATCTACCACCAGCTCCTAATGATCTCAACTGTGCCCAAAAGACTATTCTGCATGACGTTTTCTGCACATTTAGAAGCTCCTGTTGAGTATTTACAAGAAACCTGCCAATGTACAGGCTGGTTAGCTCTGGAGTAGGAACATCCTCTGAGATGGCAGTTTCTTCACCTGGGATATGAATCAACGCAATGGAAAGAGACAAACTGGTTGAGATGCAGACATGAGCTGCCAAGGGGATTTATTATTACTGCCTGTAATAACTGAGAGCTCCTGTAACAGCTACTCACTCCCTTAGAGAAGACAGTGGCTAAAGGTTCAGTCCACCACCCTGTCTGATGTTGGTCCAGTGTTTAAATTGCATGTTGTGACATCGGTGAGATAATTACCTGGTTTTATGCACCGGCACAGCCAGCATACACAGCTACTTCACAGCATGACTACAGGAAAAACTTGAATCTCATTCTTACATCCCATTTATAACTTATGTTCTACAACTCTTTTCTCACCAAGAGGGATGGCCAGGGGTACTGTAAATGGAAAAGTTTCACTGAAAAATGACAGCTCGCCAAGAGTGTTTTCAAACCCTAGAAATGTAAGATATTGTTTCTCCTGCTTTGTTCTTATTGTATTTGTCTTAAATGCTGATTTTGGACCAGTGGAAGTCTGTCAGAAAGAAAATCAGTGACTTCGGGAGAACCTGGAATGAATCCATAATGAATCATTGTAAGGCTTGTAGTAACACTTTATTTTGGCCACAATAATAAGATAAGCAAATTCTGGAGCTGGTCCAGTCTAAGTACACAATCAGTAATAAGCCATTAAGATTTGGTTTATTTGTGCATTAGATAAAGGGAATGGACCTTCAAACGAAATCAGAAGGCTTTATGTCCAGTTATGTGCACATAAGCAGATGTTTAAATCTAGAGTCAATATTTAAGGAACCGGCATCTGTTCCTAACTCAGCACACGTTTTTTGTTCCACTCACAGGGGTATTACTCAGAACTCCCTTTTGCACCTTTAAAGTAAAGCTGATTCCATTGCCTTGCTCTCTGGCACACTGGTGGGGCTTAGGGCCTGCAGGTGCCAATGTACGTGCTGAACATTGCACAGAAATTCAGCAGATTCTTCTCCCATGAGGTGACTGCTTCTCAGAAAAGGGACACTTTGCTCTTAGTCCTTTCCAAAGACCCTAAATTACTAAGCACTTGAGAAAAGCTACATCCACTGATTTTCTATATAAATTAGAAATTTTAGTGAGACCATACAAAGTAGAGCTGCAAAATTAGGGTATAGTGACACCAAGTGCAATGTAGAATCTTCATTTTTTGGTGTCTTCATCTTTTTTGGTTTTGTCTGGCTATCCACGGAGATCTCTAAAATTTTTCATGTTCTTCTGGCTCTCTAGCAGTGGAAATAACACAAGAAAATTTGAAAAGGTCATTCCAAAAATGGCTATTAAGCTGTGTTTGGGCAGGTTTTTTGTTTAGCTTCATTCCCACATGCATGACCTGAAGACACTTTAATATCAAATTAAAGTGCTGCAATAAAACAGCTTATGTTCAGTATGGGGATTCATCAATTTTATTTGAATCTTGATGTCCAAATAATTTTTCTGTTCTTTTTCTTGATACTCTGGGTCTCTAATTTAAATATGGAGATGATGTCATTCACCTTCTAGAATGATTTTCTGCTACGTTAAAAACAAAACTGGTTTTCATGTTTCATTTTTCCAAACAATTGCTCCCACAGGCATTAGTGCTTGTAGAACAGTGCTAAAGCAGCTAAAATACTCCAGATAATTCATGCATGGACAGAGACAGACCTAGAACGTTGTGCAATATGCACAACCTTCATATTGTGGAGCTAAACGAAGGCCTGTGTGAGGCTACTAAACATGGGCTTCTTTCATGGAGCCTGACTGCATTATTCTTCGTGTTGTAGGATTCAAGGTGAATGAGAGAAGCAGGGTTGTGTAACCTGTTAGTCGATGCAACAGACACAAGAATCTTGGATGTGTGGGTCCTCTGCAACATTAAGGCTCTCTGCACGTGCATGGGCAACTGTCCTATGCATGTCCCTGCTCTGAATCCAAGCAAGGCTCTGGCAGCCAGCTCTGGGACACTGGAACAAGGAACAGTAATCACCCCTGGAGGATCACACCACTCACTCTCTGATATCCATCTCTGCTGGTTATGTCCACAGCCAGGTTCATGCACTCCGATAAGCTCAGAGGAGACTAAATGTGGTAGCTCTGTCTACTCTATCTACACTGGTCACTATAACCTTCTCCTTTGGTCAGCAGGGAAAAGTTGGCATTTGTAGTGTCCAGTTCCTTCAACATATCTTAGCAGGCTAGCACAGAAAACAGCCAGCTCTCTTGACCTAGATGACCGGCAGAGATGAGATAGCTTCATCTTAGAAGTTTTTAGGTGCTTAAATGGACCTCACATGCCACGGAAGTCTCTTACTTGTGGTGGCTGAAGTCAACATAAAATTATAACCTATAAAAATTAAAGACAAATGTCTATATTGTAGAAACATAGAATTCTGATTTCTACCTAAGCATCTAAACCAGTTCCCACACAGTTTAAAAAAAAAAAAAAAAATCTTGAACTACATTTGCAAGCACTTTTTTCACTTTTTTGAAGCATCTCTGCACATAGCGCAAAATGAAAACTCCAGCAGTGCACTGTGTAATAAACAGCCCTGCCCTACATACAGCAAATCACTTCCATTTGGGAAGGAGTAAAACTTCGTATTCACTGCATTAAAGCCTCTGCTGATTTACAACCCTCTTTGATCAGATGATCAAACCCCACTTTAACGTTGCTCGCAGAACAACCTCACTCCTCTCACATGTATCATTCATGGCTGGCACAGACACTCAGCATCCCAGTGCCTGCTGGAGCTGTGATTCAGCCTTTAGCATCAAGGACCATAGCTGGTTGTCTGAAGAAAATAATAATAAAGATAAAACATGTTTTCTTGGGACTAATTGTGGCACCTTGGCCTGAGCACAAAGATCATAGTTTTTCCTCATGGTGCCTGAAATCAGGCTTAAGTAGAGACTTCAGGTTCTGGTCCCCAGGGTAGTAAGGACTATTAACTATTTTTAAAAATTTTATTATAATTCTATAGTACTAGAGGATAATAATACATATAATAAAGTAGAATTATTATAAAGAAAAATTTTATGGAAGTAGAATAAGAAAATAAAGAGGAATAAAAGCATATTCAATAAAGATAATGAAACAATAGCAGATGTAGTATTTATTTTAAAAGATTACCAGAGGTACTCCAACATTTTAGATATCTATTTTAAGTTGTTGCACCACTCTAGGGTGCTTTATTTAAATGCTGTGTTTAAATTACAATACACTTTAAAATGTATATATTATAAGCATGTAAGAATTATAAGCAATGCAAATTAGAAAACAAACCAAAAGAACAACTAAAACCAACAAACCTGTCCCCACACAAAAAAACCCCAAACCCACCAACCGAACAAACAAAACCCCCCAAAACCAAAATCAATATTTCCACTGAGGCCTGATCTCATTGATGAATTGTAACAAAGGTACTTAAACATGAGTGAACAAATAAGTAAATAAATGGTTATGGGCTAAAGGTGTGGTGAGGGAAGACCATGCCCATCTGGCCACGTCTGTTGTTTCATTGAAGTCACCAGCACAGGGGCAGAATGTCAGGGAATGGCTGCAAGGACCTATTTGTACATACTTCGTTTACTTTGCCACAGTCTCTGCTTTTGTGGGTTCACCAAGGATGTCCTCTGACACTGATCATACGTGTGGGACATCTCCATTGTCACTGCTGAGACTTCAGTGGCTCTTGAGGTATTTTAGCTGATTCTCCACATAACTGGCGTGGAGGCACACAAATGGCTCCTTGCACCCAGAGTGATGATCTCCCCTTCTCCCAGCTGTGACTGTTTGCTGTGTGCCACATCTTCTTACTGAAAAAGTGGATCTTAATGGAAAAGTCTGGATTGCAAAGTTTCTGCTGGAGTGCACACGCAGAGTAGACAGGGTAGAAATTGTTTGCAAAGTACAGATGGAAAATAAACATTTTAATTAATGCTAACTTTTGTGTACTTGGAGGACCCTCATGCTGTAGATGTAATTCTATCCCATTTGGTCATGCAGAAGCTAATTCCGATGAATTCAGTAATTTTGCCAAAGAGAATTCGTAGCTGCCTCTTTTCACCCTGGTACTTTCTTGCAATTACTGTTGTTTGACAGCTGTTGTTCTCATGCAAATTGGACAGTGTGGTACGAGAGTGTCTGTGAGGTGAAAATAGCTGTGCAGATCACGCTTAAACAATACAAATAAGAGCAGATGATACCATCGTTATTTCTGAGCTGCAATGTGATTTAAAGTATTTGCCTACTGGAATCTGATTTCAGCATCATAAACTACTTTCTTAATACAATATATCACTGCTTATGAACTATAGGTAGAACACAATTTAAGGCTGCTGATTGCAAATCAACTTATTTCAAGAAATAATAGAATATTACTACTAAAAATAATTTGTGGTAAATGAGAGGATTAATTTTTCAATGGCTTAGTGTTGTGTTGCATAGAATCATTCATTCATTTAGCTTGGAAAAGACCTTTAACATTGAGCCCAACCATTGACCCAGCACTGCCAGGTCCACCACTGAACCATGTCCCTAAGCACTGCAGCTACACCTCTTTTGAACACTTCCAGGGACGGTGTTTCTACCACTTCCCTGGGCACCCCGTTTCAATAGTTGAAAACCCTTTCTTAATGTCCAATCTAAAACTTCCCTGGTACAGCTTGAGGCCATTGCTTCTCATTCTAGTGCTTGTTACCTGGAAGAAGAGGCCAGCCTCCACCTGGCTACAGCCTCCTTTCAGGTAAAGAGTGACAAGGTCCTGTTTGAGCCTCCTTTTCTCCAGGCTAAACACCCCCAGCTTCCTCAGCCTCTCCTCATAAGACTCATGCTCCAGACCCTTCCCCAGTCTCATCAGGTGTGTTCATGCACAGACACACTCACACACACAAAGTTTGCTTTCTTTTAGGTAGCACTTCTCTAATGCATAGACTGAGACAGTGTCTTGGATCTGCGTTTCATAAGCAGCCAGGCACTCCTTCCCTGATCAGCTGCTGAATAACCCGTCCCTGTTAGCCAAGTCCTGGTTTTCCTTTTCACCCTGTGACTCTTGGTTCTCTAGCTGAGCTGAACTGGCATTTTCAGCTAGGTGAACCAGCGTAGCTGGCATGGAATTAGCAATTCTTAGTGTTTCTGAGTGTTCAACTACATTTTGTGGGGTAATTACTTTTAGAAATGCCAGTTCAGCACAGCCAGGGACAAGCAGAAAAAGAGATGCAGATTTTCTCAGCAGGGACAGCTGGGACTGCTGATTAAGGATGGATGAATCTGTTTGGGAAAACAAATCTGCCTAAGCCACAATTCTGCAAAACTTCCATATTAATTCCTGTGTTTGTCAAAATGTTTGTCTCTCTTCCAGGCAGAGACCTGGGAATTTTTTCCTTTTTTGTTTTGTATTGTTCCTCTGCTGTTGCCACCATACATCTTTCTTCCAAGAACTATAGTCTGGTGACTGAAAAATGTTAAATTATTTGTCTGGTCACATCCATGCGGATTCTCTAATAGTGCTGTACTCTGATAGCATCTTTGGCAATCCCATACTGCATCTCTCATGAGCAGCAGTAAATGTCGTGGCACAGAGAATAATGGTATGCCGCAAACCAGCAGGGAGATTTAGGAACTGCCAACAGCCTACGTTGCTTTCATTAGCATATCTTTATCAAGGACGCTACTAGTGCCTTTTATCTTAGAAAAAATACAGTTGTATATTGGGATTCTGAAACCAGAAGACTGCCCAGATGACTGGGAGGGAAAAAAATAAAAAACACAGAAAACGAACACCCCAAACTCAGTAGGTGTTAGTGAACACTATCTTGGTACTGATGATGGAGGTAATTGCTTCTTGGATCCCTCAGAAAGATCCAGTGCCTATTTCTGAAAATCTGGGGGTACCTCGCTCACCATCATGTTCAGTATGTGGAAATTCACGTGCTGTCCATCATGCTGACTCCTCACTAGTGTGGGACAGATGTGTTAATGTGCATATTGATTTCTGGTAATACTCCCCACTAGCCTCACAACTTATGAAGCACTTATGTATCACAGCGGTGATTGCAGAACAGAAGGAAAACAGCGAGTCCAAGCCAAGCACGACAAAATACTATTTCATTACCTGAATGGAACAGATTGGAAGAAATATCTTGTGTTGCTATATTTGTGGTGTTGATATTAAACAAAGAAAGTAAAATGTATTTGATAGTGTTGATTCTGATTTGAGGGTGCTTAATAACCGGTTACCAAGATAAGCTATTCTTAGTGAGCTTCTCTGTCATCTTGGTTTTCCCATCAACTTTGTCAGATAAGGATTGCTCAGAGCCCATATATTGTTTTGGGGTGGTTTTTTTTAGAGGTATTAGATAGACTAGACAGACTGCATGCACTGATGAAATTGATTCTGGAGGTCTCAGTAGAAGCTAGTGCCTTTGGAAATTTTATTTAGTAGACACAAAGCAAATACACATCTTAATGTGCAGGATTCTGCTGAATTAGAGTCCTGAGTGAAGGAAACTTCAAATTTACACATTAGTGTAAAATCAGAATTCTTTATGTGGAAAGAATAGCAACCAGCTTCTGCCACAGCATTTCCCACGAACACAGGAGATCGCTCTGCTGGTTTTATAACCATCTGTTATATGGAAGTTACAAGCAAAGGATCTGGATGAACTCAGTCAAAACCAAAGTTAGAGTCTAGCCCACCACACTAAGTTTGCCAGGATCTACAAGTGGCACTCTCCTCTCTGTCTCCAGGTTATCAATGACTTAGATTAGCACCTTTCTTCCCAACTGCTTGCTATGCCTCCCATTTTCCAGTGAATTTTCTACATGGCAAGTATCATTGGCCATCTGCCTTCACGTGGATAGAGGCAAAGTCACTGCTGATTTCTGCAGTAACTAAACCCTGTGGCAGAAGTCTTGCCTGGATGAATTCATTGTGAATAGTTGTGGTTGAGAACAGCACAGAAACTTGGGCTCTTCTTGCAGACTGGACAAAATGAACACGACTCAGCTACATAGCACAAAGGGAAAGAATTAATAAACTTTGATTCCCAATATAAGAGAAAAAGGGTGTGTTCTAAACCCAAAGCAACCCAAAACAAAACCCAAACAAATTAACTGGAAATGAAGTCAGGCCTTCAGGACCTGGAAGGAGAGAAGAATGAGAACTTGTCACTAGAGGGCAACATGGTATCAGATAAGGGGATGGATGCTCCCCTGAGAGACAGTGAAATACGGGGACAAGGACATGCCACCACAGGGAAGAGAGACCATAAAATAACAAGGCAGCCTGGTGAAGCACAGCAGAATGAGAAATTGGGCTTTACTGTCCTTGTGTGTCATCAAATTGACCTTCTGGCTCAGCCAGAGATGGGAGCGGAGTTGAAGAGGAGCATGTAACTGCTGTGACTTGATAAGCAATGCCAACTATAAAAGTCAGACCTGAGCTTTTCCTGAATGAAGAAGATGTGATGGAACCATATTCATGATCCAGGCGCAGAAGGGGGAGCAGGTAGCGGGGGGTCAAATAAATATAGTATACTGGCTGTCTAGGTTTCAAAGAAACCTCTGGAATTGTTGCATCTATATCTTAAACCAGAAATGCTGTTAGTGTTTCAGAAAACAACTCTACAAGCTCTCAGTCCATAAATTTTGAATTGATTCAAATCTCTGTCTCTCAAATACACTTTGAAAAATTACCCCTTAAATCACTTCATGTCTAGGAGTGACAGAAAGAAGGGAAGAAACTGCATTTCTGTGACTTCTGATATATGTTTGGTTAACTGAAGCCAGTATTAAGCTCCTGAATTGGTGTAATAACACTATTTTAAAACCTCTATAAATAAGCTTTCAAATTTGGACCCCGTATTTAACCAACTTTGATTAGAGAATAAGTTTAAGTAGAATAAATGAAAGATGAATCCAGGATAACAGACTGTTGAGGGTTAGGCTTAAAACAGCATTTAAAAGCTTCCACACAGAGACTGTTATTTTTAATCCATCCAGAATGTGAGCACATTGGCCTAAGCTGCTTAGTACACACAGATGGATCCTTGGCCCTGCGGCAAAATAACCAAAATGACCTGGTGTCTCCACCCAGAGCAGATTGGCTGGATCTACAGCACAGAGCATCTTTCTTCTCAGGGGCCCAGGGACCTTAAGACAAAGTAGTTAATTGGTGCCTGAAGTTGTTTATGAAACACTATGAGGATTATGTTGCAGACTGCCAGAAGTGTGCTTTTGCATATTTGTGTGGCGCAGTTGTGTCCATCTGTGTGTCCATGTGCTGTGGATGTAAAGAGCAGCCCCGTTTTACCCTCTCTTCTCCCAGACCCTCCCCAGCTCTTCTCCCAGCTGCACCCCATAGGAGCTGCCTCTGGTGCTCATCTTTGAGCTTTCATTGAACTGATTTAAATTGCTAGGTTTGCAGAATATACACACTTGTTTTGGAATATAGATTTTCTGTCAGTTCAGTGAAAAAAATCCCCATGATGGAGACTGCTGGGCACTAGCTCTGGCATAAGCAAACCAGCAGCAGCTGGTAGAAGCAGGATAAACCATTCTCTGCCATGGAGAGACATTGCACAGTCTCAGATGTATTACTAAATTATGCTCTTATTCTACTTTTCTTTAGTAAATCATTGATGTGTAATCTATGTGCACTGAGAAAAATCTCAACAATCAGACCTGTCCAGCCATTAAAGCTAATTACATGTTTTGATAATCAGAATTTGATAAATACTGTCAATATTTTTGGAGTATTCCTATTTTCTTTTCATCCCAAGTAATAATAATCTTTAAAAGTTGAAGTCTGCTAAAAGAAAATCTGCAGCAAAGATCCTGGAGAGCTTTTTAATCTCTTTCTTTCCCAGCAAAAGTCATGGATTTAGACAGATGTGCATAGTAAAACTAAATGCAAAATAGTTGAACTTTGTTGGAAATAATAGAGTCGTTAAACCAAGAATGAGGTGTTCTTTAATAACAACACTAAGTGGGACTGAATAACTAATTGCCATTTCTGAAATGAGCTTTTCTCTCTTGTTTACTACACTGTAAACTAAGAATAATTCCACTGTATTTTACTGTGCTAGTCATACAACTGAATCAGAATTTGAGCTTCTGCTTTATTGCTGGATATGAAGAGCAATGAGTTGAAACAGCAATGTGAATCGTTCTGAATGAACAAAATTGTTTCATTTGGGAGGCCATTCTGAAGCCAATAAAATTGTGGTTGGAACTAATTTTCTCCGTATGCTACATGGGACAAAATTGCTCTTACTGGTGTGCATGTATTTACAGCCTTTGGCACAATGGGATTAAACTGTTTTCTGGGATCCAGGTCACATTCTTTTGCTAATATAAATAGAATCCATCATAGAATTGTAGAATGCCAGGTTGGAACAGGACATGAAGGATTATCTGGTCCAACCTTCCTTGGCAAAAGCAAAAATACAAGTACAGACAAGATGGCCCAACACTCTTCTCAACTAAATCTTCAAAGTGGGAAGATCAGTTCCCAAGAGAGATTATTCCAATGACTGATTTTTCTCCCTGTGAAGAACGTTTCTCTTGTGTAAACCGGAATCTCCCCAGAAGTAACTTGTACCCCTCATCTTTTCCATGGCACTCCTTGTAAAAGAAAACTTTCTTTGTAGCCAGCCTTTAAATACTCAAATGTGGTGACAAGGTCTCCCCTAAGCCTTCATTTCTCAAAGCTGAACAAGGCAGTTCTCCCAGCCCTTCCTAACATGTCAGGCCTCTCAGTCCTTTGATCATCTTTTTGGCTCTTCTCCAGACCCTCTCCAGCCTTTTCATGTTTTTTTTGTATAGCAGGGACAAAAAGTGAAAAATTCCAGCTGTGGTCTGGCAAACACGGAGTAGAAAGGTGTAGTGATTTCTTTATCTCTGCTGGTGAAGGAAGCACTCTTTGATGCAACCCAGGATGCCATTGGCTTTCTTTACTGCAACAGCATCCTGTTCACTCATATTGAGCTTGTCTCCACCAGAAGCCCCTGGTCCCATTGCACTGAGCTGCTCCCTGGCCAGCTATATCCCAGCCTTGCTGCATTCCTGGATTATGTTTCCCCAGGTGCAAGATTTTACACTTGTTGAACTTCATAAGCTTCTCGCTAGTCCACTCTTCCAGCCCATCCAGGTCTCCTTGCACAGTAATTGTCCCTTCTGAAGTCCTCCCTTCCCCACAGCTGTAATTATATCTGTAATTATAGATGTGGCACTGGGACGATATTTTTTAGTTGGATATAACCAAGCCCATGAATTATCACAATCTGTAAACTGTACATTAAAGACATATCATGAAACAAGAGAAGTCACTCGCATTATCTCAGTCACATTGTTTGGGACCAAAGTTCTGTCTTGTGCAGTTACCTCTGCTTGATAGCAGCAGAGCGCCAAGGGAAGGTCGCACAAACTGGCAAATATAAATTCTGCTTTCTCCTTTTACTCTCCCAGACATTAAACTTTTACAGGAATTATGTGAACCAGAAATGGTTTTTATGTATTTAAGTAACACACAATTGATTTCATTCCTATGTGCTTGTCTGTTCATCCTTTGAATCTATGCAGGCTTTTCTCTGTGATATATCTTCTGACAAAGCGTTCCACGTCTCCCCTCTGTGCTATGTGGAAAACCACCTTATTTTGTTTGCTTTTAGCTTCTCTTTCATCTGATGCCACCTATTTCATGTACTGGAACAAACAATAAATCATCAACCCTATTCATCATCTTCATTTAACAGTTTTTTATGCACCCACAGGTTATATCCTCCACAATTATCTATTTTTCCTCACTGAACGGTTTAGTCAGTGCTTCGTTTTATGGAAGCATGACTATAACTGTCCCAGGAAACATCCATACTCATAAATTAATTGCTAACTGGATAAATTGATCTTGTCTTTCTTGCAGTTTAACCTGAAACATAGGAGAAAAATGCACAAGATTTTTGTGATTTTGAGTATATTCCAAGTCAGTCCTGTGAAGTGACCATCATTTGTCTCTGTCCTTCTCACCTGGGCAGAATGTCATTTGTGCTCTTTGATCACAGTAAGCAGACATAACATTGTCCTGAGCATTTTCTCAGGGGTTTGTCAGCTTTCTATTTCATGCATCATTCACTCTTAGCTCTAGTAATCACATGAAGTAACATTTCATTAATGTGAAGTTAAAAAGTTGATAGGACACAGAGAAATAATATCTGGACACAGTCGTGTTGGGTTTCATTGTACTGTGCTACCCCAAGCAAATGCTCCCAGCAATGTGAAATCTGCTAACTGCAAAATAAATAAGAGACTGAACTGGACTTAGTATTTTAACTTTCTTTATGTTTGGGAATCCAAACTAAAAGAACTGAGTGAACCCAAAGTCAGCATTGTACCAAGACTGTGACTGAGATGTTGTTCGTCAAAAAAAGTATTATCAAGATACAGGCTTGTGCTTTCTTCATGCTGGCTATAGAGAGGTACTCCAGTGTGAATTTGTCCGAACAGATAATATTCTCTCTCTGCTGGAGTCAGTGTTAGTAAGCCATGAAAATCAGGATTAATTTAAATTTGAATCACAGGTGGTGCAGGGTATTGACAAAGGGATTTGAATTGCAGTTGGCTGTCAAAATGGCACATTGGTTATACAAACATGAGTGAACCCAGCATCAGTCAGTCACTGTGAGGCTGCTAATTCTGTTGAAATGGTGATGGCTTGCAAAAGGTCTTACGGTCTTAGTACTTATATGTACTAAAAGGCACATTTACATTACAGAGTTGGCAAAAGTAAGCACTTGAATTTTTTTTAATGAAAAATTATTTATTTGGTGTTGTCTATGCAGCATCCTGATGTTAAAATCTTTAATGATATCATCACATAACATTTTTCACTAAGTGCTTCTATTTGATAGATTCATTGCAGCAGGAAGCAGGGATTTATATTTTCTCAGTTTCAATTATTGTTTATAAAGCATTCCTAAAAGAATGTCAAAGACCATTTCTTTTAAGTGGAAAATTATATGTGAAGAAGTTTACATGAAACTACTTCACTTGAACATTAAAAAATATTGTCATGAGGTAATTTTTTTTTTTTTTTTTTTTTTTACATTTTAGGAAGCGATTTAATTCTTCAATATGTCTCCTTTTTTCAGTCCACTGTAAGAAGCTGAAAGTAGTTTTTAGCACTCTGTATGTAATTTCTTTTAAATTATGTTATTTTTATCACTTCCTAGTGATTTTTTAATGATTCAAGAATAAATAGATAGTGAAGGAAAGGAGCTGGAGTGGTAGTGGCAATGAAAAGTTGGGTTCTGTTTCATGCACTTTATCTACACAAACTGTGATTAAGTAAGGTAACTCAACTCGTAACAAAAATCCATTATAAGGAGTGTGCTTATCTTTAGGTGTTGGTAGTTTCTAAGCAATCTTAAGACCATGTGTATCCTAAAAAGGCTGTCATGAATGGAAATAGCTTTTAAGAACGTTGTTTCCAAGCTGGGGTCATGAAATGGATAACTGCTGGTGATGACAGGGTATCTGAAATGTAATACAAGATAGAATAAAGGAACTTGACTCAAAAAATACGCTCCAATATACAAGTCTGTCACCTGTGTAAGAAATGGGTATTTATTCTTTGGATGAAGCTAAGCACAAATTGTAAGTGCTGAGTCTAGTGCAAGGATCACTGCATGAAGTTTCACTGTAGTCCCTGACAACTTTGTGAGCAGGAAAATCCAGTGGTGTGGAAAGGCAGGAACCATAAAATGTAATGGATATGGAAAATAAGAGGCCTGTTCATGCAGCTATGGTCTGGGGAAAGAGAAACCAGAAGCAGTTGTCTAACCTTTCGATCTTGTTAAGGACATATGAAAATTAGTTCCTATTTCAACAACTAGAGTTGTTTAAGACAGACAGATAATGCATCCCTTGAGGAAGGGAAAGAAGAAAATAAAATCACCTGAATCCATGGAGAAAATGGATTAGTCAAGAAGACAATATTGTCAAACAGAAGCTTGCTAATTTTTCTATAATTTTTCAACTTTTAGTGTACTATTTTAACATTTTCCTTAATAGAGTAAACCAAATTCACAGTCTTTCTCTAATCTTGTTAAATTGTCGAGAAATCTGGCTCAGTAAAGCACTCCATTCCTTTGGACATACTGACTCTCTTAATAGCAGGAAACAGCATAACTAGAGAAGGTCTACAAACCTTTCACACCTTGTATGGTATAAACCACAAACTCATTTTTACAAATACTATCTTGAATTAATGAAAGTTTATATTGTTCTCCTTTTGATCATGGCAAGGAGCAACTGATAATTGTCTCTAGCTTGTTGCTATTGCCTGCTCCTTGCTTCTGGAATGTGTGTTCATTCTTCTTTAAAATTAAAGTTGCATCTTCCTTTTCATGTGTGTTACATGGTTTGATCTTGACCTCTTGCATGAATTTTAGAGGACTCTTTCCATTACTTGAGTCTCCTGGGGTTTCCATTTTGACAGTCCTGCCTAAAAAAAAAAA
>VZRN01005829.1:286894-401600 GCA_013397935.1 Dasyornis broadbenti | reverse complement strand
TTTTTTTTTTTTTTTGGTGCCATTGTGCTTCCTTTTCCCAGGTCAGAATTCATCACACTTCTGTTTCCAGGAAAAGCAGCATTTTACTGTGCAGAAATTAAGGGACTTTTGATTACCATCTCAGTAGCATGTCCATGAAGCTGGCAAATTTCTCACTACCAGTCTTTTCTTTCAGCATGTGACTCAGAAAGAGGTACCACAGACATGCTGAGTTTCAGCTGCTGGTCTGGTCATGCCTTTCCTGTTGCCTGCATTAATCAGAGGCTCTACCTGACAAAACCAGGAATGGGCTGGTGGATACGAACTCTGCTCTCTCTAACATCTCTCCTCTGTAGCCATGGAGTCTTCCTTGCTCCTTCTGACAGTTTGCTGCTCTCCATGGTGTAATTACCTCTCTGCAAGGTACATAAGGCAGCACTGCCAGCTCTACAGATCCCAGGACAGATGTTCTTATAAATGCCACTAAAACTCCAATTTTCACTGTTGCAGGTTTTCTAACAGTAATCAGGAGGCTTTTCGCCTTCTTTGCATCTGACAGCACAATTGTGCTAATTTATTCTGATTAATTTTGCGTAATTTGAAAAAATAAAATAAGTGTCAATGGAGATACCACACTGTACCTATCTTTTTTTGAAATATGGCTTCCCACCTTTCTGCAAGGTCTGGAGAAAAGTTTTACCTCCTGTAGGAGTTTATAATAGGATTATAACCTGGGATTACTTTTATCTCTATTTATTTATTGTCTTCCCTATCGTAATACTCAGCCTTCATTTCATTAATATCCCAAGGACAGTTTCTCCAATGTTACAGAATACTTCTGAAGGCTAATCCCTCTTCCCCTCAATATTTCTCATCCTATTTGTTCCATTTTTGAGGACATCTCTGTGGGAGGTCATTGGTAGCTTCGTTAGATGTATAAATAATGTTCCCTATAAATCTGTCAGACAAACCCTTCATAGATACATGGGTCTTAAGGTTTACTAAAAAGAATTGAAAACAAAGCAAAAATAGTTTTGTTTCTAAATTAATGTGAAAATGGCTTTGATTACTTCTAAACATTTTTTAAAAATTAGGTTCATGTTAATATCACTTTTCTCTTTATTATTTTCAAAGTGCCATTTCTCCTGACCAATACCTCTGTTTTTCCAATGACTCGAACTTTACGTTGGCCAAAATAATCATAATGAATATCAATTACATCAGAAAAGAGCATGGGCCCTCTCGAAACCAGAGTTCCTCATGCTCCTAAGCTTTTCAATGGTCAGAGGGTTTGTCATTCCTAAAACTTTGCTTGTCTCTGCCTTGAGAGGTCGTACCCCTTCTCTAGTCCTCAGCCTATCTGTGTGTGAAAGGACAGGGATATTTTATCAGCAGAAAACAGAGCAGTGTTGTGGGTGGTGGCTGCTGACTTAACTGGGTGTTTGAGAGGAGAGGAAAGCGAGGAGACCTCTCACAGACCCAGGAGGTTTATTTAGGCTGATCTCTTCTCACAGTACAGGTAAACAAACTGGTAAGCAAACCGGGGAACTGTGCAACCTTGCAAAGCTGAGAGTGCCGAACTGGGATCCATGCACTGAATGCTCCCCTGCAAAACAGTTCTTTTGCTGCCATGGCAAAAGCAAAGTGCTAAACAGGGATAAATGACTCAACGTCATCGTCTCTTAATTGCTTCTTGGGGGAAGGGGTGAAATTAAACCCTTTCTGGCCTTTAGGCACTCAGATGTGATATTGTGATGAGATTAAGATGGATGATATAATTCATAAATTTAAAAAACGATTGGTAGATAATTATACTCTATTTTTTATCTTCTTCCACCCCCTCCCCCAGTGTCATATTTGAATGTCATTTTTTCTAGTTTTATATATTTTATTTTTTCCCTCTCCTTTCAGTGTTTCTTTTTTTTTTTCCCTTTTTAGAAAAAAAAATTAATTCTTCATTTGACACTCATATTTCTTGTGACTTCCTCTAAAAATCTCCTCTGTTTTTACTGCTGTTGCTGCTATTATTGCAAATATATACTAATGAAATCAAACTGGGTTCACTCACATATTTATTTTATTACAATAAACACATATTTCAAGGCGTCTTATCAGTTTTGGCAGATTCATACTTTTGTGATATTACTGCAAGAAAAATTTGTCCCTTTCTTTGTGAAGGCATTAAAAAACAATAAAAAAACCCAAAACAAAACAAAAAAAAACAAAAACCAAACCAACAAATACCCACATGCTGAGACCCTGAGACGTGTGAAGTTTCCCTCTCAAATCCCACTTCAGTCAGTTCTGTTTTGTTGCCTTTTCCCTGTCATTTGCTTTCTCTCACCCTCTTTTCTTTTACAGACGGCTTTCTGTTTTCTTTCTCATTTGCCCTGTCTGCTTTAAGATCATTCTTAAAGTCTTTACTTTTTCCTTCTTCTGTTTAGTTTTAACCATCACCCGTCAGTCCCTCAAACATTCTTGTTCATTTTTATGTTTACGCTGTTTGTTTCCCTTCCAGAATAGAGATGACTACCCAAATATTTTCATTGCTTAGGATTAAGATAAGAAGCAAAAAGAGGAAATAGAATGTAGCTGCACGTATGCAAACAGCAAAGTGGAAAAACACTGTGTTCAAACACTGCATGTAGGAATTGTATGTTTAAGACTAAAGTTGTTTGAAATACTTGCATCCTGAGAAACATCAGAAAGAACATATGTATTTATAGACTTGCTCACTCTCTTAGAGAAGACAACAGAAGTCTATCTATTGTAATTAATTCTAACCACCAGAACGCAAGGAAATCAGCTTTTTTTTTCTGAGGAACTTCTCAATCCCCTCCAAGAAAGATGTGTAACAGGAGTTACAAATAAGTATTTGTTGACCTCATTTGACAAATCGTAAGAAATGCATTTTGAGCTTTATACAGGTGATCAACAAACAGAAGTTCAGACCCCTAACATAACATGTGGCTATAATTTGAGTTTCAATGGTCACAGAAATAATGTTTCTTCTGTTAAGATACCCATGGCTTTCTTGGTAAATCTGAAGTAGCATTATTGCATGTGTAAAGAAATTTACCTGTCTCTGCTGAATAAATAAGTACCTATCTCTCAACTAAACTCAGTACAAAAGGAGAAAAGACGTAATATAAAAACTTCATCATTCTTACGTCATGTTTGGACCACAGCTGCAGCCAGTCTCCTTTTTCATCATTTTTTACAACTGGGTGAGCTTGTGAATTTTTCTCATGCCATGGCTCTGTTGAAGCAGGAATAGGGAGAAATTTTCCCAAAAGAATCCCCTGGAAAAGGTTATGCTGAGATATAATATCTCTTGGTTTCCATTCCCTGAAGCTGTGAAGAGCTGAAATCTTAAGTCCCCTGTCTCTTGGCTCTTACTACAGCCAGTCTGTGAGTATTTCAAAAGCCAGCTCCAAAACATTCTGTCAAAAGAGAGTTCAGTTTTTGGAAAGGGAATGACAACTCAAACATTGTATTCGGTTTGAAGCTGGGTGAACACCTGTATAAAAATTCATAAGATATGTAGGCAGCAGGCCAAGGGACTGGGAAGAAGGAGAAGATTCAATAGGTGTGTGTGATGAGTCAACACAAACTTCTCCTTTCCAGTCCCTCAGCTTGCTACATCCCATCGGCATGGAGATGACTTGATTTGCTTTACGAAGTCAGCAGGAAGGTTAAAATCTCAGGCTGGCCCTGTGGAAGCTTTCAGAAAGGCCTTGCTTTTCTTGCTGAATGTAGAAAAAAACCCAAGTTAAGGGATGAGATGCTTAACAGCTTTTGGTTAACCTTCTCTTTGAACATCTTCATCCATATGAACACCTCTAGCTCCAAACTACTGTTCTGACCGAAAGTGGGAACCTTTGGATGATTCTCAGGTCACCCCTCAGAGCACTGGTGGTCTCTTTTGTTATTTCTTCTCACTATATTTTGGCTTATTTTAGCTTTTACTTTTGCACTTCGGTAATAAATGTTCTCACACACTAGGTGCTGAGGTTTCTCAGCTCTCCATGCCGTTCCATTAAGCTGGACACCATTGGGATGTACTTCCCTTTCATCATTCAGTTTTAATGTCATCAGTTAATTATCTCTGTCCTCAAACTTATCAGAAGGAGGAGATAGAAATCTGGCAACTCCGGCAACTCCAGGACACATATGCATGTAAATGTCATCCAGTTTCTGTCTTTTCCCCTTTCTTTCCATGTGTCTAGTTTTTTATTATTATTATTTGACTGCTGTTATTCAACTGGTGCAGCTAAATCACCAAGATTGCCTCCACTGCCTTTGAGGATCACTGCTTCTTGTTTGAATACACTATACTCAGTTTATAACAAATTAAAAACAAACCATTGATATTGCATATCTTCCTCTAAGTCATTAGAACACAGAAAATTCCTTCCTTACTTTAAAGGGTAAATTCTAAGAAGAACTTGATACAAATTAGTGCAAACACAAAAGTAGGAATGACCCTGGCGTTGACCATGTTCTTACACACCCATAGTTTGAGGAAAATGTCACTGACACAAAGTACAAAAAAAATTAAAATTTGTGACTATGCAGTATATTTTCCTCACTTATTTTGGAGACATTAGATAAATATGATTCTATATTTAATTTGGTGATGGAGTCCTTTGTATCCTCTAAGCTTTCAGTTGAGCAGGCTGAAAGCTCTTGAGTTTTCAAGGGTTAAATTGTTAAATCTCATATCAAAATACTAGGAATCAAATAGCTCACTCAAGATACTTTTTCCTACAAGAGCTTTGGGCAGGGTTTTTGGGTTTTTTTGTATTACAGACTATCATTTAGAAGTTGACAGCAAAAGCAGTACAGTTATCCATAAGCCAGCTGTCATAATCTCTTGGGAAAATCACTTTTTGCATTGAACTGATGTTGTGATCACATACGTTGCTGTCATGTGGCTTGATAAGTGATTGCTTGCTGTGAAGAGCCCATGAACTGCTTCTGGTACTTGAGCTTCTTACAGAGTATATTCACATGCACTTGCAAACACTGTGCTTTCATAGAGCTGATTGAACAACCTTCATCCAAATACATTATTCAACAAACATTTCTATGAAATAACTTCTTTCCAGACTGAATTCAAAGGAATTTAAGCTAGGTCTGATCCTTAAAAAGTTTAGTTGGCTCTGTGAAAAAGCACTGTAAATAGGACAAGAGGGACTCATACCTTTAGGTGCATCTCAGTTTAGTTCTTCTGTCTGTGGGGCTTCTGATGATACATCAATCAACTCTGTGCTTCATTGTCCTGCAGTAATAAAAAGGTTTTTATTCACCACTCTAAATTTGTTTGAAATAGTACATAGGATTTGCTGTATAAATGCAGAATATTTTATTTCCTGTTTTTATTTTGCCAACCTACATTTCCTAGAACCTGATTTATTGATAAGTGTGTGCTTCATTCCATGCCTGAAATGATGTTGCTATATAAACAATTTATTTTCTTGCCTTTCAACAAAGTCCCCAAAGAGCCTTGAGTGAGAATTTTATTTTGAGAATTTTCTACATACATTAGACAGCTTAAAAAAAAAAACCCCACGACTAACCTTATATTATCTATATAAACACTATGCCATATAGCAGCTATATATCTCAGGCTGAATGCGTTGTTTATTTTCATATGCCAAATTTTTGATAGAAACTTGCACAAGAAAATCGAAATTTTAAAATAAAAATGTGAAAAGCCTGTGATGTTTGCCTTCAATCATCTCTTTTCTATATGATAAGTTTTGGATGTCCAAAGACAGGAACACTGAGATAAGAAAGCAGTAAACTGATGGAATCATGGTACCTGAGACTGGTGGTGGTACATTCCTGCTCCTCATGGCTCTCTGATGACTTCTGTTGTGCTCTGAAGACGTCCAGTTTTTTGTGGAATTATTTTGGGGTGGAAGCAGCAGGGAGAGGAAAGGTTCAAAAATGCAGTTGGCTAATTAAACTTCGGGAACATTTCACTAGAGCATTTCCTTAGGAGACTGAAAGAGTGAGGTAACTCAGGCTAAGAATCTTATCAAAAAGAAAGGCAATTGGTCCTGCATAGGGAAAAGTTCTCTGGTATGAAAAGGCTTTCTAAACTGCTAGGGAGGAGCTTAATAAGATGCAGTGGCTGGGGAGCAAAGAAAACCAAAATTAGACTAGGAACAAGGCCCTCATTTTATCTGCAAGTATAACATACCCCCTTGAGCAGAGTGCATGAAGTTGTGATGGATTAACTACCATCTGAGTTCTTTTAAGCTAAGTTATAACTCAACGCGAGGTTTTACTTTTGGTGCAGGTGTTCTTTAATGCAATTCTGCTCCTAGAGATATGCAGAGGAACATACTAATTTGTCTTTATAGCCACACACACTTATGAAAACTCCACTCGCCACTCCAGCTCCTAGTCTCTGAGAAATAAGGTCTTGTTCTCCAGAGTCAAAGCCAACATGCACGGTAGGATCCTACAGAGTCAAAAGATTAGTAATAAATACAGGAAATTTTGCTCATGGTGACCAACAGGCATTCCTTTCGTACTCTGGTGTAGCTTTTTTTTTGTTTGTTTGTTTTTAAGTCAGTGGAGGTATGGGAAGTTTTGCACTAATATGGTTATATAGGGTAAGAAAATGACTGTGATACCAATAGATTTGTGGGAGATTAAAGGACACAACAATCTTCTTTCTTTCCACCTCAATTCCTTTTTTATTTTTTAGGGTCCAACCTCTCTAGTAATTCTTGAAAAAATCCAGCTGGATTGCATCAGTTACTCCTCAAAAATTGTTATTATTGAAAGAGAAGTTGAGACTTTAATCAAGACAATTTGTCATTATTACTGAAAGAGAAATTGAGACTTTAATCAAGACATAGACTTCTTGTCAGCAAACACAGGATAAAATTTTCCATGAGCCTACAAAGAAATGTTGGTGTTTAGCAGAGTCCAGAAGAAAAACACTGTACTAGGGATACATTAAAATCTGATGAGGTTTATTACTGTAAGGTAAAAGAGAATCTTCGATATTGCTGGTAATGTGTAGTTACTCTTAATTATAATTGCCAAAGTAATCTACAAGCAAAGCCTCTGAACAAAGTTATGTGTGAATACAAAAAGCAAGAGAGAATTTTGGGGAGCTGAAGGTTCTTTGAAAACTTGGACTAGCAACAGAGTAGCCTAAAGGCAGAGGGGAAAAGTAGGGATGCTACTATGGAAATCCTGAACTGTTATTCATCTATCAGGTTAAAAAACAAAACAAAGAAACAAAGAAACAAACCAAAAAAAAAAAAAAAAAAAAAAAAAAAACCCCAAAAAACAAAACAGAACAAAAGGTTAAAACATCCAAGAATCTTTAAAACAAATATCTGTGTTCTACACGAAATTTGGTGGTTTTGGATTTTTTCCCCCTCATTAAATACAACTATCACATATTCAAATACAGGACAGGAAAGAAAGATATGATATGGAAAATCTCTGACCAAGCCTGGTTTTATTAATAGTTTAGATTTCCTATTGCCTCATACACCTGTTGTGCTTTTAGATAACAGCTTTGCTTTCCATGTTGTACAGATAAGCCAGGTCAGTGAGGTTCAGAGTCTTCAACCTCCACCACAAACCCACATTATTGTCGAGGGGCCGACTCACTCAGCACACTGGAGCTTGCAACCTCTTAAACTCAAATTTAATCCATTAAATTATGGCTCCTCTCCCTGTACAACAGACTCACAAGGCAAAACTACTGCTTAGCTTCAGAATTTACTTAAATCAGTGTGCTATGTCTTAATACTGTTCTTTATTTGCCAGGTCTCCAAGGAAGAAAACCAAAATATCTCTGTTGTTAAGGGTGTCTTATAAAACCCATTCTTGATCTGTATTTTTCCTGCTTTTAGTTCAGTGTAAACAGACCAAGACAAATACATAAGTGTCGGGTTATGACTTCAAAAATTCAGGCTCTCTCAGAAGCATCACAAGCAAACTGCCGTAGTTCATTACAAGATTTGGGAATCAGAGCATCAAATGTATTTGAGTATTAGCCCCCAAGTTAATTCCTTCATTCCCAGACTTTGAGAGCCAAATTTAAATAATACCTGTGTAGAGAAACCCTGCCCTCCAAGGATTAAACATGTGCTTTTAGCATCATTCACATGATTTAAGGTTTGCAGCTCTGCCCCACCCTATCATGATTGGTGCCAGGGGTTTAGTGATTGCGCCTATCATTTGAAAATGAGGTCAATACTTCTCAAAGAGGAAAAATAACTATGTGGGTAAGGCATGGAATTTTAGTGTGCCTTGGTCACATACTTCTCATATTTCAGTGGGCTGTGTGCAATTCTTTTTTTGGTTGTCTATATGTAAATTAACGTCCAGTGATATATTGGCAGTATAAAAACTTAAAAATCGTTTTTCTGTTTTACTTTTCTGTCTGTTAAAAGGGGAATCATAGCACTACTCTACTTTTGAATGGAATCCTCAGGATAGAGCCAGAGTCTGCCAAGACAGAAAGGTTAATATTTTCTAGATGTGCTCAGGCATATCAGACCAATGCAGTGTTGCAGCCCCTGCTTGATTTGTTTGGAAAATGAGGCAGAAGCACGGTGTGCTGGGATTATGCCATCAGTGCCTGCAGCTGTACAGCAGCACTGGGCACAAACCTTTAAGGTGAAGGAACAGAAAAGCACGTGGTGGAGGGTAAAGGAAAAAAATATTCGGTTCTCTATGACTCAAAACCCACTTACAAAAGTATCAGATTCCTTCTTTTTCATGGTGCATACCAGATATCTTTTTAAATATTATATTATTATTATTTTTATTGCAATACTTGTCATGTGGCTTACACCTAGATTTGGCACTTACAGTTCCTTTTTCATTTTTTGTACCAATCTCCAGAATAAGGTCATTCATTACTGACCATATTCAACACAGGAAAACAATTTGACAAAAGTCCCAACACTGGGAAAGTGCTATTTTTGCCATTAATTTTAGAGATTAAGATGTTCTTCTGCATTGTGTGACTGTTACCAACAAAGCCATAGTTTTATTTATAAAATACTATTATTTTTACACTTGTGAGCATATCATACATGTTCAATTAGTATCACTAATATTCTTTGCAAACAGCTCTATACAAAACCCCTAATGCTGTCACAAATCACAGCCCCCAACAGTCTATCAGTAATCTTTAGCCAAACTCTATGCCATACATGGCTGATACCACTGAATCAGAAATTAAACATAAAGACAAAGCTTTGAAAGATGGCTAGTGGACCAAAGTATTCAGTAAATACTGTAATAGATTATTATTTTAGTAATTAATTCATTAAATAACAAAAAAAAATCATATTGTCAGCATCTAAAGAGGTGTCCCTCCTTGAGAAATGTTCTCATCTGTAAGTGAAAAACTTTCATAACTACAAAGAGTTTGGTTGATAGTTATGGAGGACTAAGAAATATGCAGATATAGTTATAAAATGAGTTATTCATTAAATAAATAAAATAGTATGGCATTTGTAAAATAAAAATGTATGTACTCAGAGTCAAGTGAGAAAGCTGAATGCATTCTTGAGGTAGCTTATGCATAATGAAAAGGAAGGAGATTTGACTCTTCCCTTAATGGGTTAATTTTCAAATCTGCTCTATCTCCAGGTTCCAATACCTGCATGGTCAGAGTACTTTGGATTTTGTTTCTCTGGACAAGGAGGAAGACACTTTGGGTACATGAGTACCACGATTAATTATTTTTCAGTCCTTTTCACGGATTTTTATCAAGCTAATGCAGAAAATATGAACACAAAATTATATTTGCCTGTATAATTCCATACTGTTACCTTCTTTCTTTGGCTTTCAAGGCAGACAAGCATGTTCTGCTGAACAACATTTAATAGGTGGGGTGATCTATTTTTAACCACAGAGCAGAGCTTTTCATACTGACTGATTGTACTGAAAAGGGAAGAGAAAGGTCACAGATGTCATTTTGCGGTGAAAGGATGCAGAAGCTTATTGTAAGAGATGTCTAGCACGCTTTGGTTTTCTTATCCTGTCGTTATATTTCACTAATTCAATATGAAAGCTACTTATGTGATAATGCTCTGAAATTGTGTTATCAAACTGAGCCACTATCATGGCAATAAGAACAAAATAGAAAAAACTTTAAAGTCTATTATAAGTCTACCTTGACCCAATTAAAATCCATGCAGCTCAGCCCTGAGGGTTGTCCAAAAAATCACACACCTCATTTTGTTCATCATGGGTCATGTCAAGGTCTTGGACTAAGATTTCGTTGCAGAGCATTACCAGACAACAATGAAAAAAATTGCTTTGGAGGCTCAGGTCCTGTTGCTGTAATTAAAAATTGTATTTCTTCTTTTCACCTGCTCCATGGGTCAAAGAAGCACTCCACTCCACTCTTTCTTACTCCTTAGGAAAGATCATCAACTGAAAGCCTTTCAGTAACATTGCATATTCATCTGGTCTATAAAATATTATTGGATATAATTTCTGTTTTCTGTTTGTTTTAAAGCTGACATATTTCACACATATACGTGTAAGATGTAATCACCATGTTTTAAACCCAAAAAGCATGTGATTTATTGATTCAATTGATAGACTCCAACATGATCATGGCAAGGCAAACCTTTAAGCTGGGGGAATAACCAAATATCAGTGGCTTCAATTTCATTCCTTTTCATTGCTGTAGCTGCTTGGAGGGCTTTTAGTTTCCTTGTTATTCTAGTGAGTAAAAGTTACCATGCCTCATTTGTCGAGGAGCAGCAATTGCAGCTGTCAGTGAAGGATCAGGATGTTTCAGAGCCGCGTGCTGTGCCCATATACTCTTTTTAATCTTATCACTGTAACCAAAAAGAAAGCTTACCTCAAAGTGACTGATAAGAGTCTTTCCTCGTTATTTGCATGTATCCTTCACGTACAACAGGGTGTGCACGGTGATGACCAAACCCTGCTGCAGTGTGGCATAGCTAGGAAAGGAATTGAGACAGCTGCAGTGAAAGCTGAAAGAAGCTACTGGCATTGCTTTCAGTGTAACACTAGAAAGGTTTAGCAATCATAGAAGACCTGTATGTGCAGATTATACACAGACTGTCCTGTAGTAGAGTAGCACTGCAGATTTATAGCCTACATGCTGTTGCCATAACAAGCATGTCCAATATTGCAACATTTCTATCCTCTTATCCTGTTCCCTTTCCTCCTTTCTACTCCTCCCCTTCCCTAGAGTATATACACTTTGGACTGAAAAAAAACAAAAAAAAAAATAGAGGTTATTAAAATACCTTTGTAGCTTCATCAAAATTTGGGGATTTGAGCTTTAATCCTGTTGGTTTTCTTATAAATGGAAAAGAAACTTCAGATCACAGGGATTGATGGGACCTTCATTTTGGGATCTCTCAGAAAACACTCATAGGGAGTACTTTTCTCTCTCATCTCAATGTGTAGGAGACATCTCCAATTTCATCACAGGACAGACAGGGATGGAGTGTTTTTCTCTACCCTTTTAGTTTTAAGAGGTTATAATTTAGAAAAAAAGGTCTGGTGAGAAATTAATGAGTCAGGGTCCTATTCCTTACCACTTCAGTCTGAGCCATGCTCCATACACGCCAAATGAGTTCCATTTTAAACCTTGCTAGTTTTATTTTTACTTCTAATACTGTAATTGGAAGCCTGTTCTAAAATCACAGTCTCTAAAAGTTTAGACTATCTAATATTCAGCCTATATTTATTTATATTTGTTCTCCCATCAGTTTTTCATCTCACGTAACTCCTCTCACTCTCTGTTGTTTATCCCATTGATATAACTACAAAGCAGAAATACAGCTCCATTTCACCTCTTGTTTGCTAAACAAAACAATCTCTTCTAGCAATATTCAAGAGGCTTCCCAACCCTGACCTATGCTACTTCTCTCTTTTTAGAATTCTCAATGGAAAATATTTTTGGATAAAATAAAATATTAATAGAAAAGATTGCAAGTTTGGTGTCTGCTTAAACCCATAAAGAAAGGCAATGAAAAATTTCCATTGCTGTGCATGGCCTTGGGGTCAGCTCTCTGTTTTCTAAGTGGTAGTCACAGGCTTTCAGTTCCAAGTGAGAGAATGGCGATCTCCTGTTTCTCTTCCAATGCCTCCTCCCCAACCACCAATACACCCTGTGTGTAAATATCCTATACCTGTGTCTGTACTTACCTGTGCTCGCCTAGATTGAATGGCAGCCAGCTGGCCCTCATCTCAACCCAAAGCCAAGCTAGACTGAGCTATTCAATCAACTGCACCAGAAGGCTCAGATATAATAAAGCTTCATATGCACCTATTTGATGCATGGATTCATGGTGAACTCTCAGAGCAGTTGTGATACCATCTATTCCTTTTGAGATGAACTAACTGCTTATAAAGCTATCTGTAAATGCTTTTTATTTGTTTGAAGTGCAAATCTGACAGGTTCTGATAGACTGTCATCCCCTTGTGTACAACTCAGCTGGAGCCTCCTTTCCTTCCATGTATTGTCACCATTTCATTCATTATTTCTGAAATGTTAACATTGACTTCCATCTGACTGAGTTGAGGCAGCAATAACCAAGCTAAACAAACTGAAGGTGATAGCATAGCCCACCTGTTATAATACAACATTTATGTAATAAAGTTTGAAAGTTTTATTATGTAGTTTTTCCTTCAGATAGTCCAGGCTGCCAGAGTATCTCATTATATCAGTAGTACAATATATTGAATAGTGGTGTTAGACAATAAGAACAGCACAAATGAGATCATTTAGGTGGAGGATAACGTAGTCATGTTTTGAGCCAGTAAGACCTGTTTTAAATTCTTTGTACAAAATCACAACACTGGTATTCCAGATGAATTAAGAGAGATAATTGTAATGTCTCAAAAAACCCCCCAAAGCACCAAAACCAAACCCAAGAAAACAAACCTGTCAGTTTTATCTATGAATTAGTATTTTACACTTTTGTGCCTTCTCTGACTTTGATAATATAACATTTTGTGATGCTTCTTTTTTTTTTTTTTAACATAATCCATCACATTTTTTATAATCAATCACAGAACTGATGCAAAAGGAGTGTCAAATTCAGTCCTGTAAAAAGCATGGTGTTTTGCATGTGCTGGAAGACCTATGGGTCTGTGAAACATCGAGCTCTCCAGGGTTGGGCAAAACCTGTTCAAAGGGCTTGGGATTGCAGTTTTAAACACAAGTGGATACAACCCAGTGGCTACAACTCAGGTGGGTTGTATCCACCTGAGTTCCAAACAGATGCCTAAGACTGTTCTTGTGTCTGAAGCTGTCTCTTTATCCATGAAGATTTTAAGTAGGACTCCTTACTTGCTATAACCCACTTCCAGAAATGGCTTAAAATATGACTCAAGAAAGGGCAAAATGTGGCATTAGTCCAGGCAGTGTTGTAAAGCTGTAACAATACAGAATATAAGTATTAAGTCATGTTCACTTACTCTTGTTGGGAGAGAATTAGGTCTTGTGTACTCTTTTACTTCTGTAGAAATGTCTTTTATCTTTCCCTCTTGTCTTCTGTCATTTGCTGCACTGATTTAGCAATGCAAAGGGGATTCAAACCTCCTGGGCATTTATTAATGCTGGGTAAATAGAAGTTTGAGCCCTTTTTTAAATGTACTTTCCAATCTTGTTTACTGTCATTATGCCTGCTTTCAGGCAAAAATGTTTTTATTGGCAAGAAGACCTGCAGGAAACTCAAGCTCTGTAAATAACAATGCGAACAATTTTTCCCAAGAGAATTAATTCTGCAAGTCCTACCCTGACTGTACTGCAAACTTAACGTACATATCTGCATAATACATTTTGCTGAGGAACTGTGATTTTTTTTTTTTTTTTTTTTCTAGTGGAACTCAATGTTGTGACAGTCACAGTTCTCTGAGGAAAGATTTGTGTGTCCAAGTTCTGGTTTGTCTCTTCCTTATGTATCTACTAGCCTACTAAAAGACATTACCTCTCACTGTGAGCCTCACCCTGCAGGCATAATGTGATTTGTATTCTGACCTTGAGAAAGAGTGGCTATTTCTCTGTTGCCATAGGAGTGGCTGTCAAAATGCTTGTTAAGAATAACAATGGTGACCATTAGATACTGTGGTAATGTTGAGGTATTAGCATTCATACAGAAGAGTAAATTGTACAAACAAGTAAGTCTGAAAAGATTCTAAGTGACAAATAAGTAAATAAACTAACTAACAAATAATTCACTGCATTGACTGTCTGAAAAAGTTTAGAAGGATTTTATCTCTATGCCATGAGCAGCATAGCATAATTCTACGTCGAAGTGAAGTCCTAACAGTTTACAGAGATTTGGCTATAGGAATGTTTGAGTTACCCATAAACTTACCTATAAAAATCAGCTGCCAGAAGTAATGTAAGAGTTTCAAAATTCCTGTCATGTGATTGATGGTCCATTATGGCAAGTAAATACAATAAACCAATTTAGTATCAAACTGTTGTGGTTTAGATTAAGTGAGCCTTGCTATTCCCATACTTCATCACCTCAGAATACCACCAGCACTAGGTCACTGGAGAATAGTTTGGTGAAGAAAAGGTGACCTGAAAATATTTCCCAGGAAAATTTGCCCTGGGGAAAAAAAAAATCAATATGAATTACAGTCAGTATTAATTATAAAAATCAGTTATTATATATCGAAAAACAGTTAAAGGGGTGAAATTTATCTGGCATCATGATCTTATCCATGAAATCATATCTAGCAGAGTAAAAAAAGGACATCCATCGAAACAACTCGGGTGAAACATTTAAGGCTGCTTCACGTGATTAGGCACACTTCTGAATTCTTGTGAGCAGTTAACTATTATTCCAAGTGTTAGGAGAGAATGGCATGGTAATGAAGTGAAGTCAAAAACCTAATAGACATTTATATTTGAAATAAAGTGGTCAAAAGGGAGCATTTTCAGGGTACAATTCAACGTTTCGCTCCATCCTAGTAAGTGATATTTAAGATATCTCTACATCTATAAGGGCAGGTAAAATTAGTCCTGCAACTATTTTAAGTATCTTCCTTCCTTCCCCATGAATTCTTCCAAGTTACCCAAGTTAAAGATCAGATCAGAAACAGAAAACTGAAAGTCTTGCTTACAAGCACAAGTCTAAGATACAATGCTCTGCAAGATCCAAAAAGCCTAAAATCCTCAGGATTTGAGGCTGGCTTTGGTTTACTTTTCAATAAAGATGAAGCAAATTCTGAAGATAAAGAGGGGTAGCATGATTTACAATTCACCATTTATTTTAAGATTGTATATAAATTCTCTGTAGAGAGTTCAATTTATTTTTTCAACCCTTTCTTTTTTCTTACCTCTGTAAATTCTGCGGACCAGTAAGAGAATTTTAATAACTTATCTAGTTTCAGCAAATGCAGTCTAATTTACTAATTCATTTGCATAATTTCAGCTTAACCTACCAATGTCTGCCTGTAAATTTATAAGTGAAAACAACTGGGAGAAAAGGAAAAAATTAATTCAGGGGAAAAAGGAAGAATTTGATGTAATAAAATTCAGAGGCTGGTCTAAACTTCAGCAAATCCAGAGATTGCTGAATATGAAGAGGAATTTAAGATATGATTTTGATTGCAGTTTCATATTTTGCAAGAGAATCCATTCTGTAGTAACGTGTGGTAATAGCAATGTCAGTAATCAGAAAAAAAATACACAGAAAAGAAAATCTCAGATATCTAGACCCACACTTAGCAGCAGTTAACCTTTTCTGAAAGCATATTATTAACTTTTTTGGTCAAAGACCATTAATCATGCTGAATTATTTTTGGAAAAGCCTGTTGTCTGCCTACGTGTAATCCTCAAGCTGGTCTTTAAGAACAGTCATTTATTCAAGAGGCAACATCACATAATGTAAATATTTGGCTTCCATGTAGCTGTTACATTCAACAGTTATCATTAAATACAAAATTAACTGCTATCATTTGAGAAGATATTTTAACAACAGTGTTACTTATGTCTCATAAAGCAGCTATTTTCCTACTTATATAATTTACTAAGGGAGTAACATTTGTACTGAAATAATAATAATAATAATAATAATAATAATAATAATAATAATAATAATCTGTTAGGTTCTCAGAAAAGGAATGATTTGTTCTCTGGTAGCATTCATTAATGCTGCATTTCCAGGTTCTTGAGAGCCAAAGTTTCTCATTCAAGAGAATAGAAACCACTGCACCTGTTTTGTATAATTAGATTCTTATCCAACTGGACTGCCCATTCAAAGAGCTCTATAATATGATTTTTTTAATTTTTTTGTTCACTTTTTTATAGTGCAACTGTGCCATTACAATTTCATTTAAAATACTACCATAGACCTCTGAATTTTCATATGAAAAACTGTACAAATACAGGAAGATATAAAGAGTTGGTTCTCTTTAGGATAACTAAATCCTTACTTGAAATTTCAATGCTGAAGATGAATCTTGAGCATTTTAAAAAGCAAGGAAATGTTGCTTTATGTGTCCAAGAATGATTTGTTTTCTATCCAAAATCTAGGGAGAACAGTCATGAATATTACAATTATTTGGTTTATCTCTCTTCTGTTGTGTTATTGTGCATGTTTTACAGATGTATTTAGCACTTGCCTTAATTGGAAGAAACAAACCTAGAAAGGTCATTTACCTCCTATACTCTCTAGACTGTTTAGCTTTGTATCAATGACCAAACCAAACCCAATAAACAGAAATTGCATCACAGTTTTTTTTCTCCAGTAATGTTACTACACAAAACATTCAAAGGATTAACAGTCCTTTGGAACAGCATTAGGACTAAGAAAAGTCTGGTCCAAGACTACCATCTTCAGAATCTGCATCACCACAATGCTTACTTATTTGGAAACCCTACATGTCTCTGCTGGCAAGCCCTGTACTGAGGATATGTGTTCAAACAAGAAGGGAACAATGCATGGTGTAATGTTTTTTTTTTCTATTAAATAAATTTTTTATTTTGTTTTCAGGTTTGTTTGAAGTTTATAAAATGAATCACAAGAACAGAGAAGTACCTTTTAAGTTCTTTTTTAAGAAGGCTTTTTTAAGGCTTTTTTAAGTTCTAAAAGAAACTTTTAAATGTGAAATCTCTCTGTGCAGAAATAATTTAGGGGGTTTAACCTTTCAGGTGTAGTGTTGTTGTTTCAGATACCGTTAGATCTACACAGTACTACACTCTTTTATACAGGTCAGGATTTTGAGAGTTAGCAAAACTTGGTGAAGTCAGTTTTCCACGTCATGCTTCTCCACTAATCAATATTGTGCTTGACTATTGTCTTCTGAGCACTTATGTTTATAATGAGGACGAATCAGAATTCTCCATTGTTAGGAACTCCCTAATATGCTCTCCAGCGAGAACACAAACTATAAATCTAGAGGGAAAAAGAGTCACTGAGTCCTCCATATTCTCAGGTGAGATCCCCTACATGCCAAGAGCTTAGTGTTGAAGTAGAGGGTTCTGTGAAGACCTACTTCACCTTTGTTACCTCTGAGGAGTTAGGTTTTCAAAGACTTATCTACATTCACTGATAACTAGCAGAAGGTAATAAATCTGCTTAATTCTCTGCACACAGGTCATTACATAGTGAGTGAAGATGAATAATTTTACTCATGAATCCTACTATTCATGAACAGAGCTGAGGTTGTCTGGCCCAACCTTCAAACCTTTAATATGTGCCCAAGAAAGGCATTGCTTTTCCATTATCAAGTTCCCTCAGCAACTGACATTTAGTGAATACTTTGATATATTCCCTGAAAGGAGTTATTACAATCCAAAGTACAGAAGGATAAATGCCTTGACACATATCTATTTCTGTGAGGATTTTAGACTCAGGTCCCCAGTGAAGCAAAGAGAACATGTTCTCCTTTCTAACACTGTCAACCTTCACTATCACAAGCACCCAAAATTAATAATTATTTAGCTACTGAGCAATTATGACAGATGATTAATTGATCACAAGGAGCTAGTTCTCATGGTGCTATTAATCAGTAAGTCATCAAGCAGAAAGGGAAGGTAAGCAATCTATATCTGTTACAAATCATGTAAGAGACACATTATTCAGTCAGCATGAAAAGGTCATTGTCTAGCAGAAAGCAGGACGAAGATACTTACCCAGATTGATGAGGCAGAGTTATTTTGTGTATTTATTATCAAGTAGAAAAATCAAAACAACTAATCTGTCTGTACAAACACGGTAAATAACTGTTTTACTGAAACAAAATGCTAAGAAAAAAGCAGGTTGGTGAGCTCTCAACCAGGTTTTACTCTTCTATTGCTCAGTGATTACCAAATGTGCTATGGGGTAAAGAAAGACACTTTCCCCTCCCAAATCTCTGTGTTCACTTGATAGAAGAATGTTTTGCAGCTGTGGCCTCTGGACATGACAAGTCTCTACCAGCTCCTCTCCTGATGATTACCGTGCAACTCATTAGACACTACTCATTACCATCTGCTGCAGGGAGAAGTCTGTTTGGTGAAGGAGCGCAGGATGAAAAGTAGGCTGAGAAAGAAAGAGCAAACAGGGGCTTTTAAAAAAGAGAGAGGGTGGCTTTTTTCAAAGGCAAATGGTGAAGGGCAAAAGGGAATGGTTTTCAACTGAGAGTGAGTAGGTTTAGATTGGATGTTAGAAAGACATTCTTTGCTGTAAGGGTGATGAGGCATTGGCACAGGCTGCTCAGAGAAGCAGTGGATGCCCCAGCCGTGGCAATGTTCAAGGCCAGGCTGGATGGAGCGTTGAACAGCCTGGTCTAGTGGATGACATCCCTGCCCATAGCAGGTGGTTTGGAACGAGATGATCTCTGACGTACCTTCCAAACCAAACTGCTCTAGGATTCAATACTTCTGTGGAAAGCAGTAACAAATGCTCCATGGCGTGCTGGAGTTGTACGTAGATGGGAGAAAACATGAATGGTGTTGTCCATAGGACAGCTTCCTTTCCTCGCTTATTCGAGCTTCCTAGGTGTTGTTGTGCACAGCAGCTTCAGGCAGCTGTGATCTTTTTCTTCCTTTATTTGAAGCTAACCAGAAGGTATTGTACTAATTGCATGGCAATCAACAATAACCTCGAACCAGGAGGTAATAAAGAATCTTTAAGGCGCATCAGAGCAGGGGCAAAGAAGGCTTTGTATATCTGCCAGGCAATTACAGCAGTGATACTTTTTTACCTGGTGGGATCTCCAAGGACAGGCACAGCATATATCATGCTCCTAGTCCAGTGTCCTGGGTAACCAGGCTTGGTGGTGGTATGGGCTCTGTTGATGTTTTGTGCTGGATGGAAATAACAGTCAGAGAGGTCTCCCCTCTCAGGGGTCCATGTATAAAATTTCTGGTGGGTACAGATGCCATTGTGTCCATGGCAAAACCTTTGTTTTCAGGCTTCTCTCAAAAGGCATTAGTGTTTTCACACAGAGGAATCCATAATTAGTTAAGTTTTAACTCATGCTTACATAAGAGCCAGTTTTCCTCTGCAGATGAATCCAGTTCAGCCACATAAATATAGTATAGATTCCTTAGTGAAAAACTGTGTTTGGACTAATTTATCTTGCAAAGAAAGTTAATTAGCTCAAGCATCACACTGTTACAGGCATTGTTTCTAGATGTGGCTGCCACCCAGCTGCCTTGGGACAACAGCAAAAAGAGCCTGAGTCTGTCCACAATGGATTTGCAAAGCTCCCTTAACTATCCTATAAAGTGTTTTCTACTGTGTTTTATGCCTCAAAGTGACATTTTGAGAAAGTATGGGCAATACATGGTAGTTCTAGATGTAGAAACGGCTAGGTAAAAGTTTCCAGGTGTAATGGTCTCTACAGGTTGCAAAGATTTTTTTCTGGATTTCTGGAGCTGGTATAGAAAGAGGACAAAGAAGAAGCACAAAAGTACAGAACAGGTTGTTGTGCCTTCTTCAGACAGTTTAGCCAAGCAAATCATTCAAAAATATAAGATAATTTCCCCTCTGCACTCTTCACCTATTTTAAGCATTAGAAAAAAACAAAACATTATCTCTACTCTACTGATTACCTTGTCTTGAGTTTCAGATCAGTAGACCATGCTACTGGTAAGTATCTACTTAAGCTGTTTATTTACCAATTTAAAAATATTTCAGTTGGCTTAATAAACAGAATTTTAGATTTTTTCCTCATTGAAAGTGTCAGTTTGACAGGCATTTTTTTCATGGAAAATTCTTGATGTCTAGAAATTGCATTTTTTCGTTGAATATTTCCAAGCAACTCAGTTATTTGCTTATTCATGTCTACATTTTACAGATGTTTACTGAGCATTTAACAAATATTTAGATAGAGATCTGTAAAAATTATACTGCAACAATTTTAACCATGCTTTCTCTATGAATAGCTTTAACTTGTCTGCCATTCACCAGTCAAATAGCCTCACGTAAAGAGTTCTACTCTTGCTCTTAGCCATTTTTGTTTATCTTGACCTTCTCTTGTGCCTCTAGTCACAGAGATGTCATAGTGTTTGAAGAAATTTCATGGGAAGAAAATGCAGCCACTTGCCTCATGGAGTTCATACATCTTCCTCAAGACAGGAATATTTAGAAAGTAAATCAGCAAGACCTTGGCATACAAATACCAATGAGAATTGTGAAAATACAAAATGTGATCACATTTGCAAAATATGGGAGAGGATAGGGGGAAAAGCCCTTGAACTCTAAAGGAGAAGCTAGAGATTAAGAATGTAAAGTCAGGAGACAAAGCTTGTAAAATTCTGACGTGATGGAATGATAGGGGATGCATTGAAATCCCCAGGACCAAAAAAGCAGGAAGCAGAAAGGAGGGATCAGTGGATATTAAGGACATAGCCTGAGATTTCTCAAGCAGGAATTCAGCAGTTTCCGTCCCACAAGTTTAGGTGTGATTCCTGACAAAGGTGGAGAAGAATTCTTCTGCCCATATGGACAAATGTGAAGGAGCAAGTCAATTTGTACATAAACATGAGTCCAGCACTGATCTGACCTGAAAGCTGAGCAAATTATTCCAATGGAAGCATGTTTCCATCATGTGTCCTGACTTAGTGCTGTACAGTGCCATCTGAAAATACCATGAAATAAATTACAGTGGTGGCAAACTTTATTTATTTATAGTATTTTTTTTTAATTTCTCAAATATCAAGTGTTTATAGGTTTGACTGATGACAAATAAATACGGCACCGCTTTCTCCAGTAAGGCATTTTTGAACTAGTAGGATGAATAATCTTTTTCTTTCAGTGATCATGTTATCAGAGACCCATATGTACACTGCATCTGCTTTACGCTGCTGTAATGAAATGAACAGGCCCTAATTCACCACTTGGTTACTCCAGTCTAATACAAGTGTAGCTCCTCTGATATCTCTGTAATGAAGTCAGAAGAGCAGAGGATAGCACGCTTGTTAGATTTGCTTAGGAAGAAAATGAGATGGTGTATTTTTGAGCTCTTTCACTCAAACTTCTGTTAGTTTTCCCAATGCTTTACATTTCATAGACACAGACTTTCCAAGTAAATAAAATGGATCCAAATGAAACATGGTAACTACAGGTATAGGAACTGAGATACTTCTGCTAATTATCCTGCTAGGATTTGGGAGCTAATCTATGTCTTCCAAGTCCATATGCTTTTCAGAAACAGGTGTAGAGAAAGCCAATGTAGATGACATAAAATTTGTATACTGAATAACGGGCTTTTTCTCTTTTTTTTTTTTTTTTTTGGTGCTATTATAATTCACAATTTGGAATAAAATATTAGTGTCTACAGAAAAAAAGAAATCTGAATTTGATTTTTTAAAAAATAAACCCTTAATAGGAAAACAACTTGATAGCTATGTAAATGTTTGGAAAACAAGATCCTATTTGCTGCTCATTTTCTAAAGGGCAACAGGGCTTATGTCATTCCCTTCTTGCTAGGGGCAAACTTGTATGAAAACAAAAAAATTGCAACTTATAATCCATCCAAAACCCTAATCTTTTAAAACATCATCAGCTGAGATGTCAGAAACCCAGGGTGATGTGGCTTCAGGTAGGGTATAAACAGCAGGAGCAAATTAACTTTTAAAAAGCCAAGATGCTGTTTTCCTACAGCTCAATTTGCTTCTTTCTAAGACAGGACATTACTTCTCCAAAACAGTGTTGTTTTCCCCTTTTTGTTTTTTTTTTTTTTTCCTAAGCACCTGAGGGAGGCATTTAAATTTAATCACATTCAGGTTCAGCACTCATCATGGTGATAGTAAAACAGGTGTGGATTAGGAGGAAGGCAGGATTTGCTGATTTGTGAGATCCTATCACTCAGCATCTGCTAGCCAAATTACCAGCTAATCACCTGTGGAAAAAAAGTCTTGTTTTGACAAGGAGAGCATTTCATCACTCCTGGAAATTGCCTTTTCAAATCTGTAGCCTGGAGCCCAAATCTCTGCAGGCACTGAAAGGAGAAATCCTCATCTGTATTTCCAGGCTCTTCTGTTCAAAATTCAGATGATCAAGTGGATACCTTTGTTGAAAACTTCCCTGTGTTTTATTAGTTATCCTTGCATTCTGCCCTGAAGGTGGCATTCCTCAGCACCCATGAAAGAAAATGTCTGCTCTGTAGGGGAAAGTGTAGGGAATTTTACCTCGTTTTAGACAAATTGAGGCACTCTGCTCGTCCATCACCCAGCTTAGCCAGGCACAAGGCCATTGTGGTCTAGCAGCCAGGTTGTACCAATGCTACTGAGCCCTACTGAGACAGCAAAGTCATTACCCATGTTTGAAAGGTCTCTGGCTTGGATCTGGTTCATATATCTCTGGTGAGGAGTATGGGTGAACTTGGGAAGCAGCTGCCTGTACCCAGCTGTAGGAAAATGTCTAGGGATCTTAAGAGTTTAACAGATCACTTTAAAGATTTGAACATTTTTTTTTTTTTAATGGGAAAGTGAAACAAGAACTTTAGGACAAGGAAAATGACAACAGAAACAACCCCCCAAACAAAACAATGATTTCTGAAACATAACACAGGCATTTCCTAATGGGAAAGCTTTCATAATTTCCACACTAGCATCTTCCCCTGAAACATCTGTTATTATCCACTACCAAAGAGAAAATTCTGCACTAGGTGGTGTAGAAAGTCTTCCACAAGCCAGCTGCTCCAGCCCCACCTTGGTAGATTGGTAGAGAAATCAGCTCAGTATAAACATATTCCTTCTGAAAACAGAAGAAGAGTCAGGCAAGGTAGTATTGCAGATTTTGGGGCATTTCCTCACTGATCTGACAAATAAAATGTCTATTTGACTATTACTGAAAATCTTGTCTATTACTGAAAACACAAATAGCACTACCAGATAAAGTCCTTGCTCAAAACGACAACTCTCTGCACCTTCCAGAGAATGATTTGCAGCCAGGGATCACTGTGTGGGACTCTTCACTGTGCAGCTTGGCAGGTTACTTAGAAGAAACAAGCTTCTCTTACATCTTACACCTCCAACCCTTACCTAAAATGGGTAGGGCTGCAGAAAAATGTCGTGTGGAACATGCACATTCATGAATTTCCAGACAATCTGTCATGACTTCAAACAGTCGCAGGTGGGAATCACATACGGAGAAGATCTTTGCTCAAAGCAAGTCAATTTGAGCTGTTTTGCATGCTTTAGATGAGCTTGGGAAGATTTGTTCACTTTTTCAAGATGCTCTTAAAGTAAACCAAGTTTGCTTAAACACCATTTTTTAAATGTTCCTGTTTATAATGAAAGACATTTGAAAATACTAAAGAAAATGGGCTAATTCATTAATGTAGAGGGGTTTTGCAGCTGAAGATGATATAAGTAATGCAACTGACCTAATTTACTGGCCATGAGGTGCAGATTACCGTGTGTTTAACAAAGAATATTTCTGAGAAACATGAATGCAATGTATGCAAATATATTTATTTATTTGATTGTTTCAAATATTTGTCACTTCCAGGTTAATTATTTAATTTACATTGTAAGCAGTCTTCCTCATGAAAGCTTGTAATGGGAAAAAATTAAACTAATTTACCTCCTTGGTAAAGTTTCAACAAGGAAAGTTTAACACGAAAAAGACAACGTTGTCTCTAGTTAATCTGGGTTTCTTTACAAAGTCATTCTCCACTTCTCCCTTGAATGAGTACACGATTACAAAAGGTCAAACTTTTTGTTATATTTTTAAATTTCTGGCTATTTTTTATTTATATATTTATTTATTATTTTAAAAATTATCGTAAGTTGGTTAATATATATTTCAGATGCCTATATTATAGCATGCAATCTATTTAATTCCTGAATTTTCATTTTACACAGATGCAAATTTCTGTTTAGCATGGTTCATGGTTAAACTGATGGATTTTGTGCCCAAAGAAGCTGTGTTTCAAGAGAGGGCAAATTTCATCAAGGATAGATAGTCCTGTGGCTAATGTATTCATCTGTGACTCAAGGAATCTTTTGACTGATCTTGGTCTCCTTATTTCTCTATCTCAAAAATCTCATTTTTAGTGTAAAAATAAAAATGTTTTCCAGACTCACCAGGAATTTTTTTAGGAAGCTGCTGGAGGAAAGTGTACATAAATATTGTAGCTATAGGCAATCACAGAGATAAAATGCCGTATTTCAAAACACGTAACCAGCAGTAAAACTGTATTACAACAAGTATGTTTTAGCACCATCTAGCTATCTTGTCAGGTAAAATCATAGTCGTATAAACTCATGAAATCTAATTCTGTCCTAGGAAAAAACCCCACCATGAAATTCTGTCTTCTTTTTTCCCAAATTAGTTGCAGAATTTGATATTGTAAAGCCTGTAAATATTCATACATTTACACATGGCCAGTGTTAAAATGTGTTAGTCCTCAAATTGCTGTCTTTGTCTTGGCTTAAGATGAAGGATGCTGGAGTGTTAACAGCTTGGCTCACAGTTGTATGAATTTAGCAGATATGAGTGAAGTACAATAGTTTTCTCCATAAAACACTGCTGCAGCTCAAACCACGACATTGTTTCAGCAAGCAAAATCAGTGTGTGCACAAGCTCTTTGAATTTGCTCACTGCTGCCCTTTGGTGTGACTTTACTCTGATTGAACTCCCACAAGAGGCATGGTGGGGAGCAATAGGGTGAGTGGGGACCGGTATTCCTAGTAAGTGCAACCTCGATAAACTGTGGAACCTGAATAAAACTGTTAATAGGCAGGTGCAGCATCTAAGAGCAGTGCTTGTGAGTTTTGCCTCTCTGTCAAGATCAAAGAGCACTAATGGAAAAATCACCAGATGAACAGCAATTATCTACACTGAGAACAGTGGTGATGGGCACCTGGGTCAGAAATGTGCCCTGGTCAGGAGCATAAAAGTCATGCAGCTCTCCTTACTGCTGACACTGAGATGGTTGGTAAGTTACCTATGATGTTCTTCGTGTGCAGTGTGGGGGGTTTGAAGAAAAAAGGGGAATTTAAGGTGAAAATACACCTAGTTAAATGGTTTCTTATTATGTGACTTAAGGAAGATTATATCTAAAAAAGACTAAAGCTAAGAAGAATCAGCAGGTGAAAAGCAACACTGACACAAATATTACCTTCTGTATATTTCCTTCTGAGACGTTTCTGTGTTGATTTGGGAGTTGTGATATTAATTGTTCTGGGGCCTGATAAAATACTCGCTTTGTGCATCAAGAATTTCTGAGACTCAAATGGTCTGGGCCTTCTGCTGCAATTTTTCTTTTGTATCCAAAGCATTTATTCTAATATAATAATTATAATTGCATAGTTAGTGCTGGGACCTGGCTACAAAGTAGCTTAGAAGAATCTCTTCAGGCAATAGAAATATAGCCAATGTTGTGAAGAGTTGAAAAATAAGTCGCTCAGTTCAAACCATGCTATTTCAAATTTGTTAACACTGGTTAAATGTTCAATTTTCTTTTTAGAATTGTTATTTTTTCCAAATAACTATACTTAAAATTATAGAATGGTTTGGATTGGAAGACTTTAGTTTCAAGCCCCTTGCCATGGACAGGGACACCTCCAAGTAGACCAGGTTGCTCCAAGCGCCATGCAACCCGACCTTGAACAATTGCAGGGATGGGGGAGCCACAGCTTCTCTGGGCAGCCTGTGCCAGTGCCTCACTACCTGCATAGTAAAGAATTTCTTCCTTGTATCTAATCTAAACTTACTCTCTAAGTTTACAGCCATTCCCCCACGACTTCTCACTGCCCACTTCTGTCAAAAGTCCCTCTCCATCTCTCTTGTAGCCCCCTTAAGTACTGGAAGGTGCTCTAAGGTTTCCACAAAGCTTTCTCTTTTCCAGGCTGAACAACCCCAAGTGTCTGAGTTTGTCTCCATAGTAGAAGTCTCCCAGCCCTCTGAGCATCTTCATGCCCTGCTCTGAACTTGCTCCAACAGGTCCAGGTCCTTCTTATGTTGGGGCCCTCAAGCACTCCAGGGGAGGTCTCACAAGAGTAGAGAAGGAGAATCACCTCCACTGAGTTGATCCATTATGGTCCTATGAAATAACAGTTATGAACCAGTCCTTATTTAGTACACTTCTAGCAGTATGTGGGGGCAAAGCAACTACTGACGAGAGACAATGGAGGCTCCAGAACCAAAAGAGGGCTTTAGACAATGCTGACTTCCTGGTGTATTGCTCATGACAGAAGAAGTTTATACAGTTCTGAGATCCATCTGTGCAGGTAAATCATCAGGCAAAACCCATCAAGAATACATAAGTGAAAGAGTGGCCATCACTTTTCTTCACAAACAAAACCAGGAGTCTCAGCCGTAACAATAAAATTACCTTGGATCAGAGCCCAGAGGTCTTACTTTCTGCTGGTATTTCTCTATGTACATATTTGCAAGACAATTGTTTCTGTTACTAGGTCTTTGGTAGGATTCCTTTATTTATTTGTTTATTAGGATGTTATTTTAGTAGCCTTTTCTTTTCATTCCTCATGTAATCCACTCAGCATCAGCCACCATTCTGAGCCACATTCTCAGAGCAGGCGAGTGTGGACAATTCCTATTATGTCATTGCTCCTTTTTGCCTGGAGCTGTTAGATTTTATTTAGTTTTTTTTATAGTTCTGGTATTTTATTCTGTGTGGAAATGATGCTGGAATTCTTGTCCTGTGCATTAATTGCACTGTATCTGATGTTTACACAATTTTTTACATACATTATATCTTCCAACTACGAGTGATGAAGCACAATGAAACAGGAAGTAAATCCCTATTACACCATCACGGATGTCCCTCAGTGCAGAGTGCCCTCATTTTTGGTGTTGACATAGGGCCCTCAGCTGAGCTTTGTTTAGGAAAAAGCAGAAGCAAAATAAAGAGGATTCATTTTATTTGGGGAAATAAATAATTACCTTGGGGTCTCCCTATTAACATAGTGTCAGACAAAATAAGAATGTTTTTGGCATACTGTTGAAAACTAAAATAAATCTAAATGGACTTATGCTTGCCATATGCTTTGCTAACAGTCTTTCAAAGCCACGAAATAAAGAATATTTTTCTTAAGGATGGAAAAGAGACAGATTATGCAGCTTGAAGGGCAGTTGTTTTTACTTCCTTCTTACCTCTTCACCTAAATGTAACCTAAGGGAAACTTGTCACCAGTTCTCCGTGTTGTCATTGTTAGGTAATCTCAGTTTTGGACCTTTGAAGTTCACATCTGCCCATCTTCAATACTAAGACCCAAGAGATTTTTCTGAAGATGAAAACACCAGCAGCTGCAAAAACTGAGATATCTCCCACGGCATGCAGTCACTCTAGACTCCCTGTGAAATCAGCAGAAAGAATAGATGGGCTGAATCCTCCTTTGAATGAAAATTATTTGCTACTCTTACTGCAGCTCAGTACAGCTACAGGGTTGCCTTAGGTGCTTCAGACACTTCCTTGACTTTAGCTGGGATTTGGGTATTACACTTCAAATCCAAACACCACCTAGGGGTATAAAAGTGTTTCTGCTACTCCACACTCATTCTGAAGGCAAAAAATGTTAATAATTTTAACTGTGCTTTGCGTATCTTTTAAGGTGGTGCTATTCTGTTTTGTCCTGAAAAACAAAGGTCAAACATGAATGGAATGGTATTGCCTAGAGAAACTGTGGGCTAAATTAATTTCATGGCGGAACAGACAAGAGCTGAGCTTTGTGTAGGTTTCAGAACTGATGGAAACAATGCACTTGTTCTTTAGACAAAATAATTTCTGTTCTTTGTGGAATTTACTTACCTTATGGGGCTTTCATTTATGCCAGTTCCAACACCAATGTCTTCAGTGTTCCTCTCGGGAATTGGCGTCTTAAAAAAAGCCCAGTCTCATGAAGTCCTTCTCTTTTCTCAAAGGGCTGAGATATTTAAATATGAAAGCTGCTGAGTATCTTAGTGGGAAAATGTAGTATAAATGGGTCCCCTAAAAGCTAATTCTGTGTTACAGATATATGGTACAGAGCTCCAGTTGTGGAGCTGATTTTCTTTTCCATATATGTGCAGTGTATTTTAATAATTTCCTCTGTGCAGTTACTGTTATTGAGCAGAGATTCTCTGCTGTCAGGATAACTGTAGGATTACAGAAAACCAAGATGCATGTAGTGTCAAATTCTTCAGCCACTAAAACGTTATGCCTGAGGCATTACAAGGCTCATTCATTTCAAATTTGGTGATTCACATTGTTGCACTGCAGTTAACAGAATTTTGCCCCATCACATTGGAACTTTCTGTTACAGCGGCAGATTTCTGAGAGCACAACTCGCATTGTAAATTATTCTGGTTTACTGAAGGTTAGGGCATGATGAAAGAGGGCAGTGTGCATAAAAAAAGCACCTGTTAAGCATAGCAGGGAGTTACAAGGGATATCTTCTCTGGGCAATGAACCAAAGAATGACCGCTATTTGTAAAGAAAATGCTATTTTTATAATGGAAATATTTTCCTAATGCTTTAAGAAAGCCAGATAAATCCCTTATCTTAATATGAGACAGTGCTCTTCTGCCAATGGGGAAAGTGCAAGCCTGTATGTGGCAGATTAACAAGCTTGTATTGACTTTGAAGTTTGTGGCTCTTATATGTTGAAGAGATAAATCTTTTAAAATAACATTCATATTTCTCATTCTCCTGTCATTAATCTGGTGCACATGAAAGCACTAAAGTAAACACTGGTTAACAGCAGGGAAAATATTTCATATGAGAGGTCTCAAATGGCCCAAACAGCACTATTTGAGCTTGTATGTCTGACTGCTCATTCATGTGGCAATAATATTTTATTTCAGTATTATGTATTTTGTTAGATTTCATTTGTTCTGTATTCTGATAGTATGTAGAGGTCCTGGCTCTATATGAGGAACTGTGGGACTTTTACATTGCTCAGGAATACTCCTTGACAAGACTGCACCTTTGCAAAATTGGTGCTTTGCAGGTCAGCTTTTTAGCGAAGATGAAAGACAGTGTCAATGCATTCACCTCTAATTTTGGGGTGAATTTTCCTTCTTAATGAGAACATACAAATCCCCACACAGTCATGTATTATCTCCTGTGGGAGAGATCCCACGTTGGAGCAGGGGAAGGATTCCTCTCTCTGAGCAGCAGAAGTAACACGTGATGAACTCACCACAACCCCACTCTCTGTCTCCCTGTGCTGCTGGGTGAAGAGGTAAAGCTGGAAAGGAAGCAGGGGTATGTGGAAATTGTTTTTAAGATTTATTTTACTTCCCATCATCCTGCTCTGATTTTGTTAGTAAAAATTCAGTTAATATCTCTAATTCCAGCCTGTTTTGCCCATGATGGTATTTAGTGAGTGATCTCTCCTGGTCCTTATCTCAACCCATGGACCCTTCATTATATTTTCTCTCCCCTATCCAGCTGCAGAGGAACGTCATAAAGAGGCTTTATTGGGTGCCTGGCATCCAGCTAGGGTGAAACGTCCACAGAGGAGTGTCTAATTAGTGCAAATATTGTATCGAGGGAGAGCTGTTGCACTCCTGTGTGGCAAAGAATGTTTTAACAGACTGGTCTCCTTGCTTCAAGAAGGGTTTCCTCTCTCATACTCACCTGTACCTCTTCTGCAATGCTACATTGCAGGAACACAGAAGAAAGGGAAAGGTCTTTATACTGAGCTATGATAAGGTATAAGATACAGGTTTAGTATATTTAGTAAATATTTATATTAGAAAAAGAAAATTATTTGTATATTTAGTTTTGATGGGATAATCTTGCTCAAAAATAAAGGGCCTTCCAACCAAGACAGGTAGAGGATATAAGAGATATAAGGGATGCATCAGTCTGGAAAAGGTATTAGAAAAAAAAAAAAATCCCATGAAAATACTCAGTGTTTGATTAATTTTGGGGGTTACTTTTACTAATTTTGTCTTTATCAAACACAGTTTCTGTGCTCTGACAGGCAAACTCTAAAGGACGTTATAGAGTCACAAAGTCCAGAGCCTGGCAGGTGAGTTGTCCAAACCAGAAAAGTAATCCTTCCTGGTCCCCAAATCACTCAACTGCTCAGACTAGAATCTTAAAAATCCTCATGCTATGAACTGGAAAGAAAGACTTTAACAGTGTCAAGATGGTCCTTGAACATCTGAAAAGAGCTTGAATTGGGGGCAAGGAGGATATAAATACACACACTAATATGTATATTATTACTTTTAACTGTAAATTCTTTCCCAAGAAAAATAGCCCTCCAAGCAACATTTCCAAACTCTGTGTGTCTCCTATATAATGTTAGTTTCAGTGTAAAGTATATTTTATGCAAAGAGCATTTCAACCACTTGTGACCATTAATCAAACTGAGCTGTCAATATAAAGGAGTCGCATGCCCAGTACATACAGGACTGCTACCCCAGCAGCTGCCGGTTGCTGATGTCTGCTGATGCACAGCACGAACTGTGCTGGCTTACAGCTATCCAGGCTTTCATGGCTTTTCACAGTGACCCCGTGCTCAGATGTCCCTGGCCTTCTGCTTCCTTTTGGGGTTGTAAAGTCAGATTCACCTCCAAGCTGCTCTGCGGGTAGGAGAGATCCTGAGTCTCTCAGGAAAAGAGCAGGCATCATCATAATGGCATTAAAGGAAACAAAAATTGCTTCCTTTGAGCAACAAATTATACCAGCATTAAGCAACATTTACTGAAATGAAAATTATTGAAGCAGCAAGGTATCAGACAAGCTGTGTACATCTGGTCTGTTCATCTGCTTCTTTGGAGAGTGCTTCATCGACAGAGACTAGCACAGTGGTTTTTGTCTTATTTTGCTAGAAGGAAAGGAGAGGATGCTGTTTTCTCTCATAAGGATCAATTTTAGCCTCTTGAAGGAAAAAGCTCATGAAGTGTAAACACATCCTTGTTTTTCTGTAAGTACAGGCTAAGCATCTTCATGTTGTAATTGCAGCAGATGTAAGTAAGGTTATATTGAGAAAATATAGGTACTGCAAGAATAAATCTTTAATCATTTAATAGTTGAGAGCATGTTAGGAAGCTTCATGCTGCTAAAAGATGCCATCTTGTAAATGAGATGTAAATTGGAGGTCCTGACTGTTTGTGATCATTAAAGATTGTATGAAGAATAGTGGTGATTAATGTCCTGCCAAATTCTGGTGTGAATTTTTTTTTCCAAGTGGAGAAATTCCCCTTAGAACTGCAGTCAGATTGTTCATCACCCCTGTGCTAATGTTTAGTAGTGTTAATTGCCGGCTTTCACTCCTTAAATCAATGCAAGCTATTGTTTATCAAGTCACACAAAACTTTCTTTCTACATTCAACTGGCTAAACAGGCAGTTTGATGTTTCTTTGGCTGAAAGGGTTCAATACCTTACAGTCTTCCCAGCCAAACTGCAATGCTGGAACACACAAATACTCCATAGCTTCCACCACGGTTGAAGGTAGTTGGCAAGAACTGGATTTGGACCAGGGCAGATTGAGCAGTACTTGAATGAACCCATGCTTGCAGTTTGGCTGCAGAAGCAGGAATCCATGTCTGACAGATGCTGAGCGCTGCGGCTTGCTGACATCTTGTGTGATACACAAAATGATTATGTGATTATGCCTTAGGGAAACCTTCAGGGATAATAATTGACGGAGAAACATAGGAGGGGAAAATAATAATAAAATAGCACAAATATCTTCTAGTATATTTCATAGAATCATAAATGTTGGAGAAGACCTTCAATGCCATCAAGCGCAAACATCAACGTAGAACCAAAACCTTTGGTTGATTAAAGTATCAGACTGTAGAGATCTTTTTTGTTTCATATCTTAGATTAGGGGAAAAAGTATTACCAGTGTAGCAATACACAACTGGCTTTTTCTACCCCTCCCCTCCTTTGTTTTGAAAATGTTTCTGATCGAAATGAGAGAGTTCTATGTATTTCCCGTTGAGGTTTCTTTTGCTTTTCATCTCTTAATGATTCTCTCTTGTCCAAGACTGGTTAATAGCTCAAAATGAAATGTTGTCCTGTCACTGTCAATGTCGTTTTTCCAGACAAGAGCCTGTCTCTGACTGTCTCTGGGTTTTCTAATATTACCTCCAGACTAATTCCAGACCCTTACAGGTGTTTGAAGATAGTCTCTTGCTTAAACAGTCATCTAAAGATCAGGTATTTGTGAGTGTTAAGGTTCAGATATAATCCGCATTCGACTTAATCCAATTCAAACTACATGAAATGCAATAACTAGGGGTAGACAAAACCACATATGCCCACCATAGGCTAAAGTTTGCCTGACTTCCTGTAGAAAATTGGAAAAAATTGAGATGATGTGCAACAAACACACAAGACTCTTAAGATTCATATACTCAAGATCAGGTATGATCTTTGGCCAAGGTATCATCCAGCTTTCATTCACACAGGCTGTATATTTTAATGCAGTTTCTACAATTTCTACATTCTTTTTACTGACTTTAATAATTCCAGGAAAAGCCATGACCAACCTTTTCCTTATAACCTAATCTTTTTTGCTGCTAGGAAAATCGCATCTTTTAGCTATTGAGCCTTTTTAGACTTTCAGCAAGACTGAAATACCTGACATCACTGACAGAGATATTTAACACTAACACTATGAAATGCCTGATTCACTTCCTACCTTAGTAAAACAAACTCCTTAAATTTCACTTTTTAAGTGTCTGTTTTCCGATTCCCAAGTCACATTTGTGGCTCTTGTTTGACTTCTTCATAACTTGATGTATTCATGATACTGGTCCTTGATTCAGTATTCTTGTAGTGGTACTAAATTACTTAATAGAGGCAAAATTTAAGTTCTTAAGTTTTCTATTATGATCCTCTTTTCATACATATAAAGACTAAACCTTTTCTGCTCTTGTTTAGTACTGAAATAAAATATTGAAGTGATAAGTGGTGAGTTCTACAGTTCATAACAGGTTTTCAAACTGAAGTACTCTGCTTCTTCATCTTGCTCAGTGAAATATACAGAGACTTTCTCCTCCAACTTCCCTAGAACCATGTTTGTTTTCTTCACTGTGCAGCCCTAGAGTGCAGAGTAAAGTACTGCAAATACCAGTGAGCAACTCCTGAGCAGGAACTTCAGTCTCAGCATCAGAGGAGGTGACATTTGAAGAAGTAACCCTTGTGGATTTATCGAGAAGAAGAGTCCAAAATTAACCAGCCAGATCAAGGGGGGAGCAGGTAGAAGGCAGCCACAGGTGCACTCACAGTGCTAATTTCGCTGTTGCAGCAGAGTCATTCAGTGAACAAGCACAAATTCCTAGAAAAATTATTGCTGTCTGTTAAAAAATAAGAACTCAAATCAGAAGTGTGTTGTCAAGGACTAAGGTTGTCTGACATGATCAGCTCACAAAACACTGATTTGTTTTTACTATTGTGTATTTCTCTATTCCGTGTGGTATTTAGCAATTCGGTGTTCTACCTCTGCCACAAGTTTGGGAGCTGAAACCTGGGCAATCAGCAAGTAATTAAGGTTTCTGTTTGGTATTTTATTTTGCATTGCTTTGAGAAAAATATTAAAATTTTTGCTTGCACCAGGATACTTACTCAAATGTGGAAAGGAAATGTTTATGAAGGAGAGATATGGTGCCTCCCTTGTGTGAGGGAGAACTGTCTTTGACTTGGAAACCTACTGTTGAAGATTTTGTCACTGACTGGAGTGAAAATTGTGATTTAACCCAAGTTTATGTAGCAGATAACAGCCCCATGGTAGGTTGAAAATACTCTCTTTTGATGTAATGTGTTAGTCAGACTTTCCATCTGCTGATTTACATACATGGGTACTGAACAGGGTCGGTGTAGCTGATCTCTATAGAGAAAAGGTGGGGGAGTGCAAATAAGACAAAGACCACAAAAAGCAGCCATTTTCAGGTTTTGTTTTCTCTGGAGCTTTTTTCAGTCAGCAGCTTCATAAATCCCTTTGTGGACATGGGCATCTTTTGCATGGGCATCTATAAGAGCATTCAAAGAAATTTCTTACCTCGTGTAATATCCGTTCCTGCCAGATGAAACTTTCAGTGTATGGGCTCTTAGCTTTGACTGACAATTTAAAGTCCTTCACACTACAATTCAAGAAATGGACCTTGAATGTCCTTGGATGGAGGACAAAAGGAAAAAGAAAACCTTTGTCTTTTTGGATAAGTTATTTCTGTGATGCAGTATCTTTTGAATTAAATTTTTAATACCTGACTGTTTGTGTATAGCTTTCAGAAAGCATTTGATGATCTAGCACCACCTTGTTTATCCAGTTCCATATTTTTCCTTTGCTCATTTACACCATTCCTCCATCTCAGACCTGTCTTTCCCTTGCCCTTGGGGGCAGATGTGCTGCAATGAAGTGTTACTACACCAGGTACTCAGCTGAGGTGTCGATTTTGTTGATTGTTACAAGAGAGGCTCAAATAGAAAGTGTATTGTACTGCAGTTATCTTTAGTTGAAGTAAGCAGTGTGTGCTCTGTTCTAGATGAGACAACTTGATGAAAAATCAGCAGGTAATCGTTATGAAACAGGTAAACAAGGCATTGCTAGAGTTGCAAAGAAAACAGTGGAAATTCTTAGGGATAATTCATCGACATTAGGAAGTGGGAAAGAGGAAATTACAAAGTAATATTTCTTCATTAATTTATCTTCAGGAGCCAATTAGTTAAATGGAACTTTATCTATTTTCTACCTTTCATGAACACAAATGTTTATATTTTTGTCAGGAATTTAAAACTCGAGCTAAAGGCCAGAATTATTACCTATGTAAATAGTAATTCAGATATAAAGCAAGAAAGATCAACGTAGTGATGATCAAAAAAAGCAATTGTAGCAATCCAGAGCCTTTCCCTGATGAGCAAACAGGCAAGTGATGAACAGCAGGCTGGATAGAGGGTAACAATTAGGGATTCAAAGCCTTGCTGTTGTCCATTACAAGTGACAGTCCTCAGAGGTTTGTCACCAACCATTGGTGACCTGGGCCACGGGACAGAAACCAGTCTCAGAGAACTCTTGGACAACATTGAATTGGGACCAATAATTAACACATGGGAGAGCAGGGTAAATCTTCAGAGGGGTCTTGGCAAGTTTCAGGAATGGGCTGACAGGAACTTTGTGAAGTTCAACAAAAGTAAATGTGAAGTTCTGAGACTGGGAAGGAGTTAACCCCATATAACAGTACAGACTGGAGGACAACTGGTAAAAAGCAGGTCCATTAAAATGTCCTGGGAATTCTGGTGGGCAACATTGAATCCTAGCCGCATTGGGCCCTTGGTGTTGAAATGTAACTCCATACAAAAGTGTAGCTGCCTGATGGCAGGAAATTATTGTTTTTACTGTTTTTGATACTTGTGAGGCTGCATCTGGAGTACTGTCCTTGTGTCTGGGGGAATCAGGTTTGTTCAGTCTGAAAAACAAATAGTAAAGGAAAAGTTTTATCCCTGTCTTCAAATACCTAGTAAAAGGTCAGAGGGAAAACAGACAGACTGAGGCAGACACAGTGAAAGGATAAGAAGCAATGCACACAAATCACAGCGAGGGGAAAAGGAAGGATTGCCCACAGAGGTTATTCATCTCCAGCTGTGGAAATAATGAAATAATTCAGAAGTAAAGAGGAAAAGGCCCTGAGCAACTCCATCTGAAGTTGAAATTAGCTCAACTTGGAGCAAAAGTTGGAATAATTGGTATCACAGTTTCCTGCCAGTCTAAGTGAATCCCTTATTCTTCCTAATTCAGATACACCTTGTTCATGCAGCATTCTTAAAGTCATACATTAAAGGCTTTGTGGCTGCTTTTGCCACCAGTATTAAATTCACATGGGGAAATACTGCTATAAGCTAAGAAATAAGCACTTATGTTATCAGTAATAAAATAGCCAGTCCTGTCCTGACATCTTAGAAACTTTGGTGTTTGTGTTTGAGCAAGTGAATATGAGAAGAGACAGTTCTCTATTAGGGAAAACTGAAGAGCAAAGCTATGAAGTATGTTTTGAGTGGGAAAAGTATTCTCTAAGCTTCTTTTTTCTGACATTTCTTGTTGTCCTGTCCCGCTGTAATAGGTGAGTCGGGAGGATTCTTTTTTATAAATTTCTCAGATGAAAATAAAGCGCAATATTAAATCTGAGAACAATTTATTAATAAAGAAAGATAAATGTTCCTACCAATGGGAAAAGAGAGCAGAGAGGGAAAAAGAGAGACGGAGAGAGAAACAGAAGAGAAGTGCAACATTACTGCTATACTCTGCAGTGCCCCATAGGGGTTTGGCAGACGGAGTGTGCGTGCTGTGAGCAGCGGTGAGCCTGCGCGTCTTCCCTCCAAGAAACCCAAAGAAAACGGTCCTTGTCATGGTGCAGTTCACTGCTTTTTTGTGTGTGCTAGGGCTCCTCCCACAGCCCTATTTCCTGGGCATTTTTTCCTGGGCATCCAGGAATCTGCCCCACCGACAAGGGGTTTGCCACTTACAGCCTGGTTGTGGAAGCTTTCTCTCCCTTCATCGGCTGCCAGGTGAGTTCACCAGGGACAGGGCTCCTAGCACCTCTAGTAGTTTTTCATCTCATGTATAACATAGGTTGAGGCATAAATAAAAATCAGTGGCCCCTCTCACTTGTATTATTCTGTTCTCTGAAAACCTCAGAAGGAGACGGAAAGTTTAAATCAGCAGTCTCTGGACAGATATATCTACTATGAGGTAATGACAGGGATCTTGGACCAATAAATAGAATCACAGAATAGTTTGGGTTGGAAAGATCATCTGATTCCAATTTCCCTGCCATGGGCAGAGACAGCTTCCACTAGACCAGGTTTTTCAAAGTCCCATCTGGCCCAGCCTTGAGGAATTCCAGGGATGGGCTGCCACAACTTCACAATACCTCTGGACAACAAGTAGTTGTCAATATCTGTTGTTTTAGAATGGTCCAAAAGATGAGCAGAATCATAAGAGTTATCATAACTAAGTCATGCAGCAAACTGTGGCACAGGAAGGTAAAGAGCAACACCTAGAGAAAAAGGCAGAAGGGAAGCAAGAATATAACATTTGGCAAGTTAAAAAAGGAGACTCTTTAATCTAATGAGGTGTTACACAAAAATTGTTTTCATTGCTGCATGCTACAGAATTCATTGAGAGTTGAGCTGGGAAATAAATTGCAGGAGTTACATTTTTGATGTGGGTGGTATAACTTTATTCAGCGGCTCTGAAATGGAGGTCACAGAAGTGAGATTGCTACTTTGCTGATGTTTTCTTGGTTTGCTAGTTTACTTTTAAAAGGAAACAACCTACCTAACAACAAAACACCCAAAAAATCCAAACCCAAAAACTCCCCAACTATCATTTTTTCCCCAGTAGATCAGATATTCAATTGGTCTCAGTGCATAAAACATGTCTGCATTTGTCTTCATCATGACTGTGTAACGCAGCACAGATGGCTCAAAACATTTGGGGTCTGGCCTTGCCTGCAGTGATCTTTGGTGGACGTCTTCCCATGAATTTGTTAAGATCTCTTTTTATTTCTGAAGTAACCCCCCATGCTGATAGACAGAGAGGTGCTGTCCTTTGATACTGGCTTGACCCGGACCAGCTCAGTCAAATGACTGTCCCCATACTGTGGTGCCTCCTGTTTCCTCCATGTGCTTGTCCCTCAATATAAAATTGACGTATATAGCAAATCCCAGCTCGCCTTGTTTGCCTTCACAGTTGTAAATGATATGTATTCTCCCTACATCTCCATCACAACCATCTCTTCATGCTCGTTTTTTCTCTGCCTGTTATATCAGCCTTTTATCTTTGTTTGATGTCCTTATAAGAGGGTCTCCTCAGCTACTCTAAAGCCTATTCTCTTATTAAAATGGACTTTGTAAATTTATTTACATCAGCCTGTATGGATAGTTAGTGACTATGGCATCTGCTAAAACCTTTCCTCATTCCAGTAAAAGGCCAGACCACACTGATATTTTCCCTGAAGACTTTTATTTCATACTTTTACATGAGAGATTTTGAAAACTATTACCGACTTTGTTTCTCTCCACCCCCCTCAGTGGATCAGCAACACAACAGTAGGTTTTCTCCACACCAACTATTTAGGGACTTACAAAAGAGGGTAAGCCAGACTGCTCACATATGTTTTGGAGTTGATTCTTTCCTATTTAACCTCCCAGCTAGAAAATTAGTAAACACAGCTTCATCCTTTAAGTTGACAAGCACTTAGAATTTTGGATCAACAGTTGCAAAGTCTTTTAGGATTGTGGCATTGCTTTTTCCTTGGCATCTCTGTTACATATATGCAAATATTTGTGGCACTTAGATTATCAATGTGTTCTCAAAAATAAGTGTGTGTCTGATTTATTCCAATGACAAAAAGTAACATTTGATGCAAAGTATTTTAGAAATTTGTAGCAGATTGTGTTCATATTGGACACACATTGTGGTTATTCTTGGAGAGTTTGATTGCAGTTGAAAGAAAATATATGGACTTTTTCTTCAAAGATATTTTTAAAAGATGCAGGTTTTAAAATAAATTGTTTAATTGATAGTTGTTATTGATGATTGATACTGTATTATTTCAGTCAGGATACAGTGCTATTACAATTGAACTATGAGTGGATATATGACTTCATTACCTTGTCTTTGAAATTTTGTATTTTTTCTGATTTTCCAGTGTGAAATTTTAAGACCTACTCCATTACCAAAGAGTTTAAATATAATTAAAATCATGCTACTTTTTGTTATTGTTTCCTGCACAAATTAATAATCTCAAAGAATTTATCTAGCAAGGAAAAAATGGTTGACTTAAAAAATAGTTAAAAGACACCACTATTTTTCTAATTGAAACTGGTATTATTAGCAACAGAGAGGAAAAAAACAAAACCACATTATTTTGACTGTGATGTATGGATTCTCTAATGAGTTAAAAGGGTAGATATGAAATTATATTAATATTTTAAACATTAGTGAAAAGCAGAGACAGCTTAGATAATATGACATTGCAAATTAATCTTAGGCTGGCTTGTCTATGATTTGGGAAAAATATGCAAAGCATATGATAAAGTGAGTGGTTTTTGGATTATATGTGTGGATTGGTGATTCTTCACTTAAGAAATATAAACATAGGTCACTGACTGATCTCTATCTACACGCAACATAGCATATTTTAAGCAGTTTTTTAACAATCAACTTTTTTATTCTCTTAAATTTCACAGAACAGCAAGGGAAAACTAACAGACCATTTAATATATCTCAGTAATTTTCATGACAATAACAAAGAAACCTACAAGAAAACAGGTTATATCTATAAGGAAAAAAAAAATTACATGAGAGGGCCTGGTGGAAGCCACACATCAAAGTTTGTTTAGGGTGATAAACGATTATGAACTAAAGCTCTAACTGAAAACTGAACATTCCTTATACCTTTTCCTTTCTTTTAATTAACATCTACTGGCTACTATAAGAGAGAAAAAAGATAACTAGGTGATTTTTTGATTTTGTTTATCAAGTCCAATCATAACAACTCCCATTCCTCTCATTCTTAAGATTTCAAATAAATATGTTACACAAAAATTTAGCAGAGAAGTGCTGTGAAGTTATTGATAGGGTAATCAAAGAGGTTGCAGTCTAAATGAACTGTTTGCTAATATGAAAGTGGCCTATGGAAGGTGACACATAAATCATGCAATTGGCTTTACCACAGAAACAAAAAAAGTATGTGTCTGTTATTGGAAGCAATATGACCTCATGGTATTCCTAAATTTATTGTGAGACCTAAAAAGCCTACTAATTAAATAATACTACTAATTAAATTAAGTATTTAGTTGTTATATTTGGGCTGGTTTTTTACATTTCATCTATCTATTAATTAATTGTATTATTGCAATTAAAAACTGTTTTTATTTCATAGAATCAAGAAAATCTAGAATGGTTTGAATTGGAATGAACATTAAAGTTCATCTGGTTCCAAGGCCCCAGCCATGGGCAGGGACATCTTCCACTAGACCAGGTTGCTCAAAGCCCTGTCCAGCCTGGTTTTGAGCACTTCCAGGGATGGGACATCCAATTTGTAAATTATAAAACAATTCTCCAACATATCTTATAATTTTGTGCATGTTTTCAGTGCATCTATTTCAAATCAGTATAAGAGATACTTATTGGGAAAAGGAAACAATTACTGCATTTTTTCTGTGGATGAGCAACTAGGAGAAGATCCTGAAAAGTTTATAGGTGTCCAGTTGGTTCTCTGAGAGGCAGACGCACAAGTATTTGGAAAAATGTGGAGCTAAATGAAATGCCCACAGACTGAATGAATGCAGGTCTGCTCAATAAACCCTAGTAGCAAGAGGTACTTATTTAATTCGATATTTTCATGTGTCCTGACCTTTACTCAAATTGGCTCGTGTTCCTGTGTGCATACATCTGCAGGAAAAATGACTGATTGCTGATGCTGAACTGGTGGAAAGTTGCTATTGCTTCTCTTTCCGCGTACAGACCTCCCTAGACTGATTAGAAATTAAAGTTAAACTAGTTTTCTTCTTGACAGCAGTCTAGAAACACAAGGTGTAGAGAATTTCAGCTGGTTTTTTTCAAGTGATTATTCCTGTTTTAGTTGCAAAGAGAATCAGATTAATGCCTTCTATTCTTAATGGAAATCATGGATTTTAGTAAGACTGTGCAATCTTCCCTGATAAAAATTTCGTGCTTGATAGCTGGAGCTGTGTTTTATTTATTGTTTATCTGCCTGACCTCAAAGTATTTTTTAGTCTTGTATCTGGTGAAGAGAACCAGCATCCAGCAAACATCTAAGACAGTTTATTAAATTTACAATCTTGACTGACTACCACTTTGGAAAATTAATCAGTATCTTAGTGCAATTGGTGGTAACTAGTAATCTGAAACCCCTTTTTAATTAGCTTTAAGTATGGCTTTTCATAGCATATTACTCTTGTAACCAAGGTCATTTAAACTGTAATTTCTTCAGCTGTATAAATCAGGAGCGTACATTTTAAAAGGAAAAACAAGCCTAATATATAATCAAAAATAACATCCAGTGGTTACTGTTGGTTTCTTATCCATTAATTAAGGGAGAGTTTCCATCGAATTATAACACGAGTCAGTTTTTCTAGATGGTTCATTAAAGGCTGGATTTTATTACGTATTACATGCTTTATGCTTTTCACACAAACTTATTATACTGCTCAGAGAAGGTGATCTTTTAAAGCACATTAGACTAATGTTCCTGAAACTCCATCTAATGTAAGTTTTATTGAATTGCTGTAACTAAAAAGGTCACCTAATGATTTGTTCAGATAATGGATTTAGTGAAAGGAAAACAAAATGAATGGGTTATTGTAGTAACTCTGACCTTGAGATATATTTATTGTTACAGAGATTTTCGAATTTAGCTACAAATGAAGAAACTAAAGAGCATTTGTTATAGTAGTGCCATTTTTTAACAGCTGGTGTAATGCAAAGCAAATTAAATTTGTATTTGTTCCACTCTTGTGAGGTATATTACATACAGTAATAGCTAATACCCTGGAGCAGCTCAGTGACATGGTTTTCTTAAGGTCACTATGGAAACATGCCAAAAATTCACATCTCATAAAGTAGCTTCTTGTTTAGACAACTGGTCCTGACTTTCCCTCACTTGCTTTTGCTTTCTCCCTCTTTCTTTCCCTGTAAAAATGAGGGCAGTTTGTACATCTTCACCAAGCACATGAACTGGGTGGATACACATTCATAGCTAAAATTGTAAAGTGCTCAGAATGCTACTGCAATGAGGCAGGAGAATACTTAAAAAAACCCAAAAAACAAAAAACCAACAACCAAAAAAACCTCACTCCAAGTTGCTTAATTCTCTCCCTGTCCATCCTTCCAAAATATAGATACCACAAATCAGTGTTGTCTCATGTGTCTGCATAATAGCTCTCTGGCAATGTCACTTGTGGCAGAAAATGAAACATAGGGCATTGCTGTTCTGAAAAGTAGCCACTGGGTTCTATTCATGAATACTGTGAATAGTCAGTCAATTATTAAAATATACTAAAGTATTATAATATATTAAAGTATCAATTTCACATAAGTGAATGAGATTATTTTGAAAGGATCTTTTCTTTTTTTCCTAAACCTGCGTGGCTTGATAGAGGGATAAGAGAAACATTCCACTGGTTCTGTTAGTAATGCTTCAGGAATCCTGCAAGAGTTTTCCCTCTGTGTGGCTATAGGATCCTCGAATATCATCAGCTTTTGTTTTCTTGAGAGTGGAATTATAAAGGAGAAGTTTTGAACAACTCTGGGGGGAAAATAATTCCTCAAAACTACTAATAACTTTCAGTATTAAAAAGAAAAATATTTCCATAGTACCATTTTTACTGTGTTTGTGGCATTGGGGACAGGAGAGTTACAGTCTTCACAGTAAACTTTTGCTTGATTGGTGATGCAAGGTACTTAAGAGATATGAAAGGAAACAACAGATGGAAGATGATGCTGCAGGTAGAATTGTAATTCAGTTGTAAATATTTATAAGTGGTTAGGGTTCTAAAAGATACCACTGAAGTAATTACTAAATTCTTTGTGTCTGAGTGGGTTTGAGTCAAAAATAAGGGCCTTCCTGGTACAACGATTTAGTTAAATACAATTAACGGGTTTATTGTAAGCTTACTGGGTGAAATTGTGACACTTAGATGTCATGGTTTAATGGTTTCTTTCAATCTTAAAATTTATGAATTCTTTAGGACAGTCATTTATTGTTTGAATATTGAAAGACAAAGTGTGAGAGAGGTACATTATTATGCCTGTGCATTGGTAAGGTTGGGGTTGTTTTCTAGGAGAGACCAGCTAATCATGTTGAACATGTTTCATAGCTTACTTTTTAAACACACAAAACTGGATTTAACCTTAAAATAGGAAATATTTCTTTTTTTATTTATCTTTTTTCTTCTTTTTTTTTGTTTTTTTTTTTTGTTAATGAAGAGTTAATAACTAAAGATCTAGAGCTAATGAGGAGGCTTATCAATTACAGCAGCTAGAAAGAAATCAACAGTTGAGTGTAGTTACAGAGCTACCAAAAGACTCTTTTAACTAATTTTTCAAAATGCAACCCTAAAGAGTGACAAAAGCTGCCTGGCTTTCTCCTGGGTTTTATAACTTCAAACAGCTGTTTGGCAGATGGGTATTTGTAGTATAAGTTCATGATACACCTGTGCATTTCCTGATGAAAGCACTTGCTGTCTTGGATTCTTGGATCATGTAAAGCGGGAACCATGGCATGAACCTCGCTGCGGGGTCAGGCTCTAGAGAATCTTGAGGGTAAGGCAATCCTTTAACACATTAATTTCATTTCTACTTCAGATCTCTGCAGCCTGACAGTTCCTTTTGAACACCCACACTAAGGAAATGGGATGCAGAACGAGATTTGCTCCTGGTTGTGCCGGGGCAGATGTGATTTTCCTTTGGCAGTAAGCTTGGTCAGTGTTTCAGTGTTACACATCAACACCTGTCCCCAGCTCACCTTCTGGAAACAGCTTAGCCCAGGAAGCAGAGAGAAACACATGGGTTAATTAAAGAAAAATTAGCCCGTGGTCTTCTTTGGGTGCTTGCGGTATCTGAGACAGCTTGTTTAAAGCAAGCTCATGTCTTTTTTATGCTTCACTGGATCTGCAGTCGAAATGTGCCTCAGGTCTCCAGTTTCTTCCCTGCTCTTTCTTTAAAAACTGCCAGGTATTCAGGGTGAAATTTTTTGCTCTTATCTTCTGTCTTTAAACTGGTTTTGCACAGATATTTCAGCAAAACACCCCCAGTTACCATAATGATAATGAAAGGAGGACAATTAGGTCATTAACAATAAAAAATCCTCTAACAGGCAGAAAAAGATGGGTATGTGTATTGCATGGTTGGGAGAAGCTATCAAAAGGGACCAATTATTTTCCTTTTCTTACATAAAATAAGCAGGCTCCAAGATGCATAAGGCCTTACAAGGTCAGGCAAACTTGGAATTTGCAAGGCTCTGGAGTTACCCACTCCTGGAAACAAGGACATTGTACACCCAGCACTGATAAGCCTGCATGAAGAGCATAAAATATCAATTAGGTATGTATCCCAAAGCATAGGGGAAAAAAAAAGAAAACCAAACAAAAACCCAAAAAACACCAAAGCGATCAAGCAGCAAGTACATCTGCTTAAAAGTTTATACAGCCATAAGAAGCAAGCTCCAGAAATTCCTAGGTTGGAGAATTAATCAGAAAAAACCCCACTATATGAACCTGGCATTACTGCTGAGCAAACATTTCATTTTAAGCTATTTGTATCTTTTCCTTGCATGCTTGCAAAAGAGGGAGGAAAGAGGTGTAGAAAACACTTTCATTGGCAAGATAACATCTCTCCTTCAAGGCACAAAACCAGATTTAGTGCATGAAAGGACTAAAACTCTAATGAAACAACCAATAAAAGGACAAGAAATCAAAGTCAAACTGTATTTTGAGCCTTTTAAACTGTTTTTGATAATGACAGTTAACTTTTGCTGAAGAGGTTATCGCCAAAGCTATAAAAGTGTCTTATGTGGGACGATAGTTGGTTACTGTATTAGGTGCTTCTAAATAATTCACAATGTTTCCGAGGATAACAAGACCAGCACCTTTCTTTTCCTCTCTTTTTCTTTTTTCTTTTTTTTTTCTTTTTTGTTTTTTCCTTTTCTTTTTGTTTTTTTTTTTTTTCCCCAGGAAAAAAAAAAAGTAACTGTAAGGCAGCAGCAAGCTTTCAGCAATCCACATCTATTTGCATCTGCTGTCTTGCAGGAGGTGCAGCTGCTCTTCCAGGTTAGGAAATGTGGTAGAGAGATTCCAAAAGAAAGTGGGAACAGACCTGTATAAGCACAAGGTGAGAAATGTCTGTACAAGGATTAGGTTGCTCAGCTCTTGGAGCGCCTGTTTCTCACCAGTGCCAGTGATGGAGGCTCATGTAATTATCCCAAATGCAGGTGGCTTCTCTGAGGGTATCAAAAGCAATGTGAGATAAATCCTGCTGCATGCATCAAAGCACAGGGTAGAAGTGGCTTTAGCATCTGCTCTCTGTCTGCTGGGGGTTGCTCCCATTCCCGTTCTCAGTTGCACTGGTAAGGGGACAACACTGTCCCACTCACCGGTTCAGTGGAGAAGGGGAAGAAAATCTCTTGGCTACAAATATTTGCAGGTCAATACACAAGCAAAGCTATTCAGTGATGTTTGACCAGATATTATGTGTAATGATCTGAATTTCTGCGTTTTTAGGCACTTGTTTTGTGCCTTAATAAGGTGCTATTCCTTGGCAGCAGGTCTCAGCATGTTTGCTTTTTTCTTCCACTCTGTTGTTTATATAAGCTATTCCTTATGAGCTCATAAGAGCTACACAGAAGTAATTTCTTGAATCAAATCAGATATTTTATCATACTTTTCGTGGACAGCTGATTTTCATTTTGTATTTCTTCATTTTTGCTGCAGCCTTCTGATGCCTTAGAATTTTAGCTTCTACATTTTTCCACATATCTGTAATTTTAGTGTATAACTCTGGACTCCATAGAGGGTGCTAAAACTCATGTTCTCAGCATTTTTAGACAAAACAATTCCTCTAAGCTCAAAATCCAAGGACACCTTACTGTCTCAGGCCCTAAGATATGTAAACAACAGTGAACTGGGGGAGCAAACCTGGAGTAATTGACATTATTACCTGAAGCTGTAATTAGAGGATTAAAGATTGATATGTAATTGGACAGAAGTTATAAAGTAGGAAAAATTCATGGTTTATCGTCCATTTTGGGTTCACTTTTGGGTCCATCATCCATTTTTCTGGCTGGGAAGTTTCTAAGCCAATATTTTGATTTGCAAAACAAGAGCTACTGTTGTTAAAACAAATCACAGCAAAACCTGCAACATGCTGCAAAAGACTGAAAAGACCACTGCCTGTGCTACATCATACATTCAGTATAATAGCTTGATTTTGTCAGATGCATCCCCACACTACATAACTTTTCCTTATAAATGGAGATGTAATGGAAGTGTTCAAGGCCAGGCTGGATGGGTTTTTGAGCAACCTGGTCTAGTGGAAGGTGCCCCTGCCCTTGGCAGGGGGATTGGAATTAGATGACCTTTAAGATCCCTTGCAACCTAAAACCATTTTATGATTGTATGAATCTGTGAATGCCAAAGTTTCTCAAATGCCGCTTTGGTTATTGCCAGCACATGGATCTCAGGCATCTAAGAACTCCGTTTTGTGGTACTCAGGTGTGGTTTCGTCAAAACAAGTATATGTGTTACCTGCATGGGTGTGAGAGAACGTTGGAAGACTGTTCCTGTAGTTATGCTGGCCTCTCCTGAGGGCTGCTGGGTGGTGGCTGCCAATCCCCGTGTCCTGTGAAGCAGCTTGGTGTCATGGGACTGAGGTCATGCATGAGTAGCCTGATTTAATCTGCATGGTTTTGATCTGTAGCTTGTAGTTTTGATTGTAGTTTGCAGTTTTGATTTGTAGTTTTAGTTTGGAAAGCAACTAAAAAATTTAGCAATATTCACAGCTAGACACCATTTCCTCCCCCCTGAAATCTGAATTTTTTGTTAAACAGTTTATCATTATTCCAAAATAACCGGTAATGGGCTGCCAATTACTTATGTATGTCAGGAGCAATATGTAGAAATCCTTCTTTTACTCACTATGCATTAATACATGTGCATTTCAGTTTTACATATGTGTGCTTCTACGGCATTGAAAGCCTACAATAGGCTTACATCAGAATCATTGGCTGTCTGATTAGTACTAATTACTTATTCTGTTCAGCAGAGATGATTATTCAGCCTTAATCCAAATAACTTTGTAGTGGACTATGCACGTCACTTGCTGACAAACGGACCAAGACTTCCTCACTTTTTCCGGCATGGTTTTATGAGCACATCTATTGAACCATCCTTATGAAAACGCCTGCAATTTATTTTCATCTAGACACTTAATGCTCCCTTGCAAACACATGGTAGAACATGGAAGAAAAGTGAGATCTGTGTATTTTGAGGTAGAATCAATCATGTCATATTAACCATATAAATGTTAGGGGTCTTGTCCAAGGCAGCCATGAGGCCAGCTAAGTGAGATGGGATTGCTCAGACAGTTCTTCATTTATCTTAATTGTCTGTTTTAGGATTGAATGAATCTGGAATTGGTTGTCTCTCTCCATCACTTATAAAAAGAAATTAGAAGCCTAATTTAGACTAAGAGCCTAAGTTTTCTGTGGCTAAATGTAGATAAAATGAATCCCAGTCCTGTGGTCTTCAAGTGCAGATGGATAATATCTAGATTACACGGTTCAAAAAGTGAATGATTACTTAGAGCTTTCCCACCATCACCAAAGTTACTTAGAATTTCAGAACAATCAGATGAATGGATCTTCTATTCTTACGTCTGCATAGAAGACAGGAGGAGTGACATGAGAACTTCAATAATTGCTTTATGCAGAAAAAAAAAGCCTGTGCAAAAATAATTGCAATTCCTCGCCCTTGTTTGTCTGTGGACTGGATGAGGCTCAGGTAGTGTAATTCAGGGTTTTCATGTGTGCACAAGGTGACTGATTCAAGGTTGTATCAGCAAACTGAAATACAGCATATTCTAACTGTAACCCCCCCTGATTTCTTAATGAAAATATTACTTATGTATGGCTAATTGACTTAGGTATGGCTAATTAACTTACACTGTGGTGTTGGTGTTACAACAATACATTTTTAGCAGTAGAACTAGTACAAGAACACTAGAAAAGGGCATGTCTGACACATCATTTGGGTTTGCTGTTGTACTCCTGTCTTTTCAACAGACTCCTGCACATGACAGGTGCCCCTAAAATGTTCTTCTTTGTGATTTGTGTGAGTTTAAGAAAGTGTGGTCACTCCTGCCAGCTGGATGTTTCCTCATTGTTGCAATGGGTCAAGCACTGCTTTCTCTATTTTCACCTTTTTCATAATACATTTTTTATGAGGCTACTGTTTTATCTAAACAATGTGTGAGTCATCATTATGTAAATTAAATGCTATTTGGCTTTAAAATAGACTGTTTTAGTAATTGTTAATTTAGGGGGAGAACATGTTTTCCATCACTCTTGGTAAAACCTCAGTATTTATTCTTACAGAAGGAGGTAAAAGAGGTGACAAATTTTTTTATGGATATGTTAGTAAAGTTTATATGTATGAATAGACAGGATAAAAATCACAACTATTGTCTAAATGTGAGAATATACAATGCAATATAGAAGTGAAAGAAAAGGTGAAATGCTGGGAATTCACAGCCTCTTTTCCCTGAGTTACATTTAATTATAAAAACAATCAAGAGGTACTTCAGAAACCATCCTTTCCATGGGTTTACTGCACACTCACCTAAATGGACTCTTCACAGTCTGACAGTGGGAGCTAATTTGCCACTCAAAAGAATTTCTACTTTTTTTTTTTTTTGTCTTAGTTATGTTCATGTTCATAAAAGTTCAAAAGAGTCAGAGACACTGTTTGGACATTTAGGCCGCTTCTTGGGTAACAATACTGTTTCGTAAAACCTTATATGGCTTATTTTCTGCCCTACTTTTGAACATTTTAGGCCTTTTGGGGAACATTCCACAACATAAACCAGATGGCTTAGAATCATAGAATCATAGGACCGTTAAGGTTCAAAAAGATTTCCAAGATCAAGTCCAACCGTCAGCTGAATACCACCATGCTCACTAAAACTTATCAAAAAATGACACATCCACTTTTTTTGTGAACACTTCCAGGGATGGTGACTCCATCACTTCCCTGGGCAGTCTGTTCCAATGCTTGACCATTCTTTTCAATGAAGAAATTTTCCCTTATATCCAACCAGAACCCACCCTGGTGCAACCTGGGGCCCTTTCCCCTCGTCCCATCACTAGCTGCTTGGGGGAAGAGGCTGACGCCCATCTTGACTCAACCCCCTTGCAGAAAGTTGTAGAGGACAATAAATTAATCAAAACCATTTATTTTTCTTATTTTTTTTGTGTAGGTTGAAACTTTTCTGCCTTTTGTGTCTCCATTCACAGCTGTTCTGTTGTACTTGATGGTTCTTCCCTCTGTTTGATGCTATTCTTACCCCACTGTTTTCAGAGTGTGGTTAGCCATGTTGGAAATAAGTAGCAGTTTTCATTGTAAATAGCTGTGTAGTGGAGGGAAATATTGAGAGAATTGCTCGGTGTGAGTTGCAGAAAAATTCAGGCTAATAATGACACACATCCACAACCATCTCTTGAGCAGATGCAGCTTCAGAGCAGGTTTTGAAATCAAAACCTAATGGATAGCAGGAGTAAACCACACAGAAACATATCAGACTCCTCAGACGGATGTCCTTAAATTTATTGTCTCTGATCCTGATAAGAATAAGCCGTCACTAGTAATAATTAATGAAAATTTAGCTCTAGGGTTGATAGGGAGCCAGAAAAAAATTTATTATTTACACGGATTTGTTATGTTTATCTGTTTTTATGATGTGATCAGCTCGTTTGAAGGAAAGAATCTGCAAAAAGCCTGAAAACAGACAGTTTAAGTAGATATTTGTTTGACATTCTTATCCCACAGAGCCTCCTACTAGAAATGCAATCTAATTCATTAAAGTTCTGAACCACAGAAACATAAAAACGATGTTGGAATAAAATCCCATAATACTTACCAGTGTTTGTGAATGACTAATGCTGATAGGAATACTTCCTGTCATTATCTGCTTGTGAAGGAGGCTGAGTGGGATTTCTTCAGATAAAGTATTAAGCTTCTCTACGCAGACTACAGGTCTGATGCAGAGAGCGGTATTAAATAAAAACAGAGCTGAGATTACATTCTGTGCAGTGCTATTTTTTAGTGTTGTCAGTATTTAAAGTATCATAATGGTTTTAGTGGCAGTTTCTTAAACCCTAGTATGCAGAACATTTAATCTTCTCATATAACAGCCTTTATACTCTGAAATAATGGGTTTGAAGAAGCTTATTTGTCCATTGTGTTTACAAATAATTGGCATTTTAGTCCAATAACATCCAGCATCCTCACTGACCTCATTAGATTTGTTTCAGTTAATTTAAATATATCAGTGCAGCTTAAAGCCATGTTGAATTTTGCTGTAATTTCTTGCCTGACACATCAATTTTGGTGAAGCTGATCAGTTTTTGAAAAGAAGATCATCTGGAAAAACAGAGAAATAGCTTGGTTCTGTCTTCAATGTCTGTGCACTACTAATGCACAAATACCCACCAAATTAATGGAATCTTATTTTAATAATTATTATCATTAATTTTCTTACAAAGAGAATTACCGGACTCTCCACAGCTTTGTGGAGAGTTGGATGATGCCTATAGAGGCATGAAGGAGAGATAAAACCCAGTATATTTGTACATAACCTATAGACTAGGAATGTCTTACTTGGTTACTATAAATATTTATTATTTATTGGTAGGAATTTAATACTAATCAAATATGTCATATTTCAGAAAAGAGGTAAACATCTTCATTTCATGTTTTCTTGTCACTGAATATATTATAATATTTTTTTTCAATATATCCTGGCTCCTCATTTATGGCAAAATTATATCTACAATAAAATTTTTCTTTCCTAAAGAACCTACAGCTTAGATATTGTTTATTGTTCTCAAAACCAGGACTTGTGCCTTCAGCTGTTAAAGTCAGTGGGAAATCTGGGAACTCTTTTATAAACTGTTGTAACAGTTCAGTGGTTTTCGTTCTGTATCCTGTGAGGCAATCTACTTCTCTGTGAATTTAACGTTTAAAAATGTGCTGAAATTTTTCTACTCAGGTGGTATGTTTCCAATAAATTTTCAAATGCTTAATTTAAGCTTGAGATCAGAAATTTTCTTCCTAGCGGCTGGTACAGTGCTGTGTTTTGGATTTAGAATGGGAACAATGATAACACACTCATGTTTTCCATTTTGCCAAGATGTAGACAAGGATTCTTCAGCTCCTCACTGCAACCCACCAGCATGGGTGTTGGGAGTGCCCAAGGAGCTGGGAGGTGGCACAGCCAGGACAGCTGATCCTGACACCCTCAAAGGATATTCCATACTATATGGTGTCACTCTCAACACATAAACTGTAGGGAAAGCTGGTTGGGGGTAGCTGCTCAGGAGCCAGCTGGGCATCCGTTGTCACATTGTGAGCAATTACATGATGCATCACTTGTTTTATTTCTTCTTCTGTTTTCTCTTCTCCTTCTTCTTTTCCTTCTTCTTCCTCTTCTTCCTCCTTTTCCTCTTCTTATACCTTCATTTTCTTTCCTATTAAACTGTCTTTATGTCAACCCATGTATTTTACTCTTTTTTTCTGATTCTGTCCCCCATCCCACTATGAGGTGGGTGAGTGAACAACTGTGTGGCATTAAGTAGCCTGTTGGATGAAACCACAATAACAAGACCATAAAAGTCCTAACCATGTTCAGTATCTTTTTGTTCAGCTTGCCTGATAAATAAAAACCAAAGAGTAAAACCTGGTTAGGTATATCTGACTTGCCCCCCATATCATGTGATTTTAGGAAATGAGTCAATTGTCATTATAATATCTCACAGAAATATAAAAATTTTAATTTTGTGTAGTTTTATAGTAGGTTATAGAATTCTAGCTTATATATAATACAGACATCTACAGAAAATATATGACTACAGAACCATGAATTTTTGCACTAATACTTGCTTTAAGATGCTCTTTTGGTGTAAATTTGTACCATCACAGAGGATTTGGGAAGCTCCACTTATATGTTGGTGACTCCACTGATCCAAGGCATCTGGTTCACTGACACCCTTCTCTGACTCCTACCTTGCTGTATAAAGCAACTGAGACAAATGTCTTTGCTTTCTCTTTCCCCTAGGCTCCAACTGCTTCTAAGACTGGCATGAAAATATTACTGACAGATTGGTAAGTCCTTTTGTTTTAAGTTAAGATAGTTTAATATTTTCAGCTTGTTTTGTTTGAATGTTTGTTTTCCTTGGATTACTCTTTCAAGACTTTTCTTGGATTGTTCTTTTCATCAGAACACTTAGTTTAATTCAAGCATTGATTTGATTCATTGTAATGTAGGCAGAACATTCAATCAGGGTTTCAAAAGTAAATCTTTGCCACTGCGTATGGGTGTTCATATTGAAGGGAAGTGATTTGACTTTACCTTTTTCTTTTGCAACATAACTTGGTTTAAAGTCAATTGAACAAACCTCTGAACATGTTGGAGATGAGGCAACAACTTCTCTCAGTGGTGCAGTTCACCTGTCATTCCCAAAAATCCTACTCTGTGGTGGCAGAAATATATGTGATTCCAATGCTATGGTACATACACAGAATTTCAAATATGATATGTTTTAGAGACAGTGTCAAGGTGTTTCTCAGGATCAGGTTCTGTTCCATCCCAGTCAAAGGAAAGCTTTATATCAACTTCTGTTGAGGCTGGGTCATTCTGTTTTAAAGTTGACTCAAAAGTTCCTGAGTGTTAATGTAGATATTTAGTACACTTAAACTATTTGTATTACCTGCAATGAAAATTTTTAAACTGGAGTTAGCACTGAGGGATTTAGCCATTTATCTCCATACAATTTTTACTGTTTCGTTTTATGTTGATGTAATGAACCATCAATTGATATTTTATTATTTGACAGAAACAACTTTAAAAACCCTTAGCTAATAGAATATCTGATAATAAATGAGAACTCACAAACATATGAGCCTAATTATTTCTGCAGGTCAATACAAAATACAGTATGCTACCATTCCATGATACAAACCTAGTTATTTTAAGCTACTCTTGTACTTATAACTTGAGGTATCTGTCTTTTCAAGGCATTAATTAAAAAAATTTAAACAAGCTATATAAAGAAAGAACCATCAAACCAGCTTGCCTATGGATTCTTGATTAAATATTTGCTTAAAATAACATTATGTGACTTTGCCATGAAAAATGTACTCTCTAGTAAATGGATGTTATAGGAACAAAACGGGCACAACGTGTTTTACCAAAAAAGTCTTAGATCCAGTTCTGTGAAATTGCCACAATTGGGGAGCATTTTAATTTGAAACTTCTATTGTTTTATTGACCATTTTAGAGCTCTTTTACTAGTGAAATGGTTAGTGAAGCAAGTCAGTCAAATCAACAGAATGAAACATGCATGTTAAAAAATAAAGTAAGGTGGGAAGGAAAGTAACACAGATGTCTGTACTAATGCACACAGAAATGCCATCAGGAAGATGCTAATTTTAACTTTTTTTTCTATTAAGTTTACCATCTGTATGAAATAAGATTGCAGTCCTAAACTCATCTTGAGAAAAGATTATGTTTATACGAAAATATTAAATGATAACAACAATGGGTCCTCCCCATGTATTTTTATGTGTTGTCATTCTGTTTTTCTAAAAGCAATCTTTATGTTTGAGCTGTATCACATATCTGAATTGAAATTTTTGTCTTACACTGTGTGCAGACCTAGAGCTGGTGAGCATTTTCTCTTGTGCCAGTCCCAGGTTAGCAGAATCCTATTTTCTATGCTGAGGAGGCAGCTGCAGGAAATGTCACAGTTCATTTTGGGGAAATCACACCACTGGCCAGAAATCAAATCAAGCAGTGAATAATGCAGTGTTATTGACTTGTTCTCTGCCTCTCCAGACCACACTGTGTTTACCTTCACTTTATAGGCAGGTTCTGAGTCCCAGTGCTATTGTGGTGCCTGTATATGAGGTAGCTGGAAAACAACTTACGAAAGGCTTTAGGAAGGAACAGAAAATATTGCCAGAATAAGAACCAGAACAAGAAATTTCCTTTGAAAGAAGTGATGTTTATTAAGAACACTATGCCTTAACTTTGTTGAACAATTTTAGGGCCTGGTTAAGAGGGTGTCCAAAACTAGATGCCGCAGATCATCTCCCCTAACGCTGTTTTCATTTAGCAAAATCTAGAGAAATCTGAGGCAGAGCATCATCCCAGTTCTTCAGCCTCTCCTTGCTGAACTAGATTTTATGGTCCATTGGTGTGACTAAACTTGAAAGGACCTAGACTTTGCCATATACTTTGTCATATATTTTGTCATGCACTTTGTCATGCATTGTGTCCTTCCAACAAATATCCATCATTGTCTGAAGAATATCACAAACCACAGGCTACTCTAATCTAGCAGTATGGTTGAAATGATCCTAATTTACTGCAGAAAATAATCCAGCTGCATGGAGAACTGTGCTGTGCACTTTGGCCTCAGTAGCAGCAAGTATCCTTTGATCCATTGCTTTAACTGATGGAGAGGTACCCATATGTATGGACTTAGATAAAGGGTCAGAGCCTGATTCTAGTCCTTGCTGTGTCAAACATTTCTGTTATAGCTCTGCTCAAATAGTTTTAATGGTATAAGTTTGATAAATAATGTTGCAGGTCTCTGCCAATAGTTTTGTGTAACTATTTCAGGTAACCGTTTCAGATTTTATCACATTAGTATTTGTAGAGTTGCCTTATTCTACTGCTCATGTCAGTTCTTGAAGCAGAAAAAGGCTATTCCATATGATAAGTTAAGCTTGGATTCATTTTGATTCACATGGAAATCCTAAATGAGGAGTAAGATCTTTTCTTAGCAAGTTCTATCTACTTAGCTTAGCCTAGTAAAAAAAATCTGCAGAGGACAATTCATTCTACTTCTGACATGAATTAATCACTGGAGTTGTCTCTGCCTCCTCACTGACAGTCAGACAAATAGGATGATTTGAATATTTCAATTAAAACTGCTCCTAAACATGACATGGTGATCTGCTGTTTTGAAGCACGTCATTATATTCATAAACAGTTTCTGTTTCTCAGTTTCTATTTGAAAATTATTAACTTTGTACACCTTTTTAAAGGCATTTAGTTCATGTTGGAACAGAAACTTGTGTATTGTCTCAAAATGATTGACTTTCAAGAATTATATTTATTTCCTCATTTTGTGTAAAGGATCAGTGACTGTGTTTTCTTCAGATAGCTTAACACATGAAAAGCAATTTTTAATATCATACTATAGTAATTCACCATATGTAAGCTGGAAACAGGAAAATGAAAATTTAAAAACATCACTGATGGAATTTCAGCTTAAATTAGAAAATATTTGCATATCAAGAAAACATTAAAACTTGTGACTGTTTTTACTGGGAGATTTAGGATTTTATAGCCTTCTGTGATATTTTTCAGAAACAGAGGGAACTACTTTTGTGATCATGGTAAGCCCCAGTTTTCCAATATTCACCTTGGACCTTCCAAGTCCAGTTTTCTGTTTGTTTTTAAATTATTTTATCCACTAAAGTATATTCTACATCTCCATCTCCCATTAACATTTGCCAATCTTTTGTTAAGGTTTTGTTGCTTCAGTGAAAGCTTTGAGCAGTTTCATTGCTAATGATTCAAAATAACAACATTTTAGCATAGATAATTCCCAAATGACTAAACAGGAACTCAGGCAACCAATTAAAAAAATTCAGGTGGGCAGAAATTCATGGAGATCATCTGTTCCAAAGCCGTACTCAGCTCAGACTTGTCAAGGACAAGTTTGGTTGCTCAATATTTTGTTTAGGTGAGTTTTGTTTATCTTCAGGCATGGAGACATTGCAACCAACCTGGGCAACCTTTTCCAGTGTTTCATCCCTCTCATTATGCACTATTTTTTCCTCACAGTTAATTGAAATATCTGTCATTCACCTTGTCGATATTGCCTATTCCTCTTCCGCTGGACACCTTTAGGTAGAATCTGACTCCACTTTCTTCATAAACACAACGAATTCTACTCCCATTCTCTATAACCTAGATATCAAAATAGTTATCACAACCAGCTCTGAAATGCTTTTGCCAGGAAAATGTGCTATTTCTTAGAAAAAGATACACATGCAGAGATTTTATTTATAAATGGAATTAGGTGATTTTCTGATACATCTGCAGTCACCTGTGAACAGGAGTTAAGGATGATAAAAACTAGATGGGGGATGATAAACATTATTTTAACCTGATAAGAAAGGAAACATTGAAGAATTATCAAGTCAATATTATGACACACAATTTTCTGATCCTCAAGATGACTTTATAAAGCAGTTGTCGACCCTACACAGTACATTCAGGAAGGAAAATATAATAAATCAGTAGCAACTCAGAAGAGACAGGTTCAGTGCCGTGTGAGCATTTGTAAATCTGCGTTAGTGGTGGAAATAGATTTTATATCCTGCTTCTTTGTTACATCCACAAACACTACTGAAAAAAAGAGTAGTTGTTAAGACTATCTGACCTAAAAAGTGTGGCTGATGAATGCTGACTCTTACTCATTAAATGCAGCAGCGAACAAGTCTATTCATCAATATACGTGAAATAGTGTTTACAGTGCAAAGTGGAATAATAAATTTTGTAAAAGAGACAGAAGCGGCTTTATCTCATGCACTTATTGCACTAATTTTTAAGAAGCAAAGATAATTGATGTGTAGATGCAAATTCCATTTGGATAATAGGGTCTACTAAAACTTCACAGTCATTTTTGGGGCAGAGCTTTTTGAGATCGTGTCTCTATCCCAGCTTTCTAGGACTAAAGTCATCAGAAGGACCCAAGATAGGTCCTTTTCACCTCAGTTTGGCAGGGTAGATGAGCATGACATATGAAGTAAACGCTCCTGAAATCCAAATCATTATTTCTCTGCCTCTCTCTAGCTAAGTTGGAAAATCTGGGACTTTGAAAGACAACTCTGGTCTTTCTTAATATTGTGACATCAGAAAATTTCTCTATATCAGTCTGGGTGATGAAGATTTGTCCAGAATCCATTGTCATTTGAAAAAAAATTAAGTGCCCAGTGTGTTTTAAAAATGCCTTTCTTTGTTGTAAATAACTTACAATATAAATATAAATAATAGTTATTGATTTAGGATCCAGTCTGGTAACGTTCTATGAGACAACTAAGTGAACTGTCCTGTTTGCTACATATGTGTTTAATTTAAAACAGGAATTTAACATACTGAGAAGGCAATTCAGAGAACATTAAAAATCAAGCTGCAGTTCTGTATTTGGAACTTGACATGTAGACCGAAGTCCAGAAAAACTACTCAGCTTTTGTCTAATCTCTTCTGAAATTGATCAATATATCTGAATGGCCAAGATAAGACAACCCTTTGCAAGAAAGAAATCCTTATACTGGGAAATCCTGGTTGTTTCTTGGGGAGTTTGTTGTGGTGAGAAGTTTATGGAAGTTTATAATTTTCTTCCCACCCCGGTAGGTTGCTTAGGAAACCTGAATTAGCAGTGTAGATTATTGTATTACAGAAATCCTACTTGAATATAGAATCTTAGAATCTCATTAAGTAATAAGTTCTCCAGAGGAGACAAACAGTGGGAACTCAAAGACAAAATTACTTGCCTGAGATTAAGAGGATAGAGACTAGAAGATGCTCGAGACTCCTGACTCCTAGCCCCAGCTGCTGCTGCCTTTCACGCTGTTTCACTTTCAGCTGCAAAACCAGGGGTGTTCATGACTTATACCTCTAACACTTTGGGGAAGGATTTGTAAAACAGGCAACAGAGTTAGGAGCAACCACAAACTCAAAAATAAATAATTAAATACAGATGGCCTTTGGATATCCGATAGTGGTAGGCCTTCATGCAATAGGGTTTTAAAACAAATTTTAAATCATTTGCAAGTCATCATTATTCACAGACTGTTAATGAGTATAATTCATGATAAGGCACAATAACACAGCACGAGGGATGTTGCCTCAGGCAACAACAAGCCTTGTGATGCTCGAGTAACAAGGTAATTGTGGAGCGGCTCATACAACATTTGTGACTATAAATCCTAATCTGCTGTGATTGTCCTGTGCTGTGAAAGAGCAAAGCCGCATTGAAATGATAGACCCACAAGCCATTTAGATCATACAGTTTGTGTGGTTTTTCCACAATATTCTGTCTGTAACTTCTTTCACGGCCGTTTAAAGCAGCCGCAAGCACATATTCCCAGTAACAACCAGTTATATTTTATCTGTGCTTTAAATTGTTTGGTGCCTAGCGTTACACATCTAATATGGAAATAAATCTAGGAAAGAGATTTTTATTTCCTGGTGGCTTAATTTTCAGTCTTCCCTTGTGGTCTTTCTTCACCCTCTGAGTTTTGATTTAGAACAGGTCCGTGAATAATGTCCATGCTTTAAAAGTAACCCAGAAATCCTGGTCCGTGGGTAGTTGTGCACAAAAGGAGCTGTAATTGCAAAGTCCAGAATAAGCACTGCTCACTGTCTAGGGACATAAAATCCCTCATAAACTGTAGAAAATTTACTAGTAATTGGAGAAAAACAAACCATACTCTAATCCATTTTTAGGCAGTCCAGATAGAGGTAACCACACTATGTCATGGTCAAACCTGAACTAAAACCAGATTGCTTAGAAAGAACCTTGAAAGTCTCTGAGGAGGGAAACAGGTCCAAAAACCTCGCTGAAGACAAAGCAGATGACAGCTAGTGCTTTCTCCTCAGCCAGAGATCCAGCCGTTTTTGTCATAGAAGGCAATCATTGGATCAACTCCGAGTTACTTTTCACAAATCTCTGCTGACTGCTCCTGATCACCTCCTCCTTCATGTACACTGAAATGTGGTCCAGGACTCATCCCCATGGCTTTTCCAGGGACTGGGGTGAGGCTGACAACTTTTAGGTTCCTTGCATTGTCTTTTCAACCTCTCTTGAGGCTGGGTGCAGCATTTGCTTTGATTTTTTGGTAGAAAAAAGTAGAATCATAGAATCATTAAAGTTGGAAAAGACCTTTAAGAACATCAAGTCCAACCACCAAACTAGTACCACCAACATGTTCACCATTAAATCATGTCCTCAGTTTTAATATCCACACCTTACTGAGCAATTCCAGGAATGGAATGGCTACCACTTTCCTGGGCAATTTGTTCCAATGTTTTACAACCCTACCTTTGGGAAAAAAAAAAAATTCCTCATATCTATGAGTGAGATCATCCATCTCTCACAAGATAGCAAGGCTTCTGCCTCAAGTTAACTTGGTTAAATAATATTTTCATTTTCTCACTCCTCAAAGCTACTTTACTGAGGTAAAATAGCTTATATCTTAATTTTCCACCTTCCACTTTCAAGCATTTTTTTTTTTTTACACATTTTTCAAGCAGAACTTCCCCCAGATAGGTATTGTTATTATTAATGTACTTCAACACAATGATCAACCTTCTCTTTAGCAAGTTGAAAGCAAAGACAAGAAGTTTGAACTTGATGCCTAAATGTTTGAAGCTTTAGTTATGATGACTTTGCTCTGATGGTATGAAAAGCATCCAAGATTATAATTTATATCAACTGGTTTTAATCAAGAATTTGTATAGACACTAGCCAGATAAGAATAAAACTGCATCAGTTTCCCTCTTACATGCTACATTTAAAGTTATGTTGCTTTTTATCTATGATTTTGTATTCTTAATACCATATATTTATATCAAGACAATCTGTATGGGTCCCAGTAGAGATGAGAGGCCTAAAATATCTAGATGTAATAATGACCTCCTACTGACAATGACCTCTTTGTCTAAATAGGAAAACCAGACAAAAGTTGAGGGGGGGGGAATATCCATTTCTCTCTTCATTTTCAGTTGGGGAAAAAAAACCCTACCACTCCCAGAGTGACAATAATTAATATTACTAAGATCATGGAGGTAGTATCTCAAAATCCCCTTGGTAATGTCTTTTGCAAAACCAATTTTCCCCTTTCACTGAAATTACAAAGTTGGAAATTTCAAGAATAATCTGTGTGCATTCAGAGGTACTTTAATGCAAAAGGAAAACAAAAACAAACCCAATCAGTTCTCATCCTGTGTATTTGTAACACTTTAAACAGACCCATTTTGAAAATAGAAAAGCTGCCTACTTACAGATAAGGGATTCATTACTGGGATTAAAATGGAAAAATCTTTTCATTGGTCATTTGCATCACTCCTCAGTCAAATTAATGATTTAAAGGATCTTACTGGAGTAAAATTTAATGCAAGATTTTTATCGGAGGTAAAAGGCAGCACTTTAGGGAGTAACAATTACAGACTGGTAACAGAGAACTGATTTATCACATATTACTGTTACATGATGAAGGGATTAATAATAACAATAACACTATAATGCAACAAGACAAGCATAAGCTATAAATAACAAACACATTATGTTTCAATGAGTTGAGAATGTAGGAGTCATTCAATAGACAATAGCTAAATACAGTATCTCAATATGCAGGCTTTCAGGGCAGAAACTCACAGAGAGAAATAATTGGTTGTAAGGAAACAAAGACCAGGAGGATCTTTTTGTTAAAACAGTATAAACTATTCATTTGTTAAAGAGACTAGAAGAACAATTTTACATTGCTAAAAAATGTTTGTGGGAAAATTTTAAAAATCTCTGTGATTACTGGCTCTGATAACTGAGTATGTATTATCTATTATAGTCAAGCATCTTTAATGTTACTCCATAGCCCTTGCAAGACAATATCAGCATGTGGTTTCTCTTAGAAGACCATGGGAACTTTCTCAGGGGCTCATCTCAACAGAAAATTAAACCCATTTGCTATAACACTTAAATTATCATGGAGTATTAGTGCCCATAAGTATTACTGAATCGTTCACTGTGCTTATGCTAGATTAGAAACAAAATCAATACTCTTTCCTCTTAACCACTTCCTCTACATAAAAAACCAAGTTATATAATATTGCCAGAAATACAAGATGGAAATCCAGTGCCCAGGAAGCTGATAGAACATACTGACTGTCATGGTGCTCAGAGCTCACGCTGAACAATTCCAGTGGCTACATGTAATACAAGGCCTGGTTGCAGACACATATTACATGCCTCACGAATTACTTGAAATGAAATACACAAGCGGATTTGTGTTTCATGTTGTGTTTCCATTGCACAAGATGAGTGGTGACCACCCACTGCAAAAGGCTGCTGGAAACGAGTAATGCTCTTTGCAGCATCTGCTGACACTGGAGTTGACTTTGACCACTACATTTCTGTAAGAAGACAGAAACAACCAGAAACCTAAGGAACTCCCGTGGGGAGATCTTTGAGACCAAGACTATGCCATGGCATCCCAATTCAAGAAAACAGTAGTATGTTACATTTCAGCTAAATGTAAAAAGGCTGTGACAATATGTCTTAGCATATCTTGTGTGTCAATTGTTTTCTCCTTTGGGAAGTAGAGCAAAAAAGGAAGTGTTTTGTGTGCCATCTGTCTAACGTGATCCTACGCTTGTTGCATATATCAACCATATGACCCATCCACGTATGTGCCAGAAGGGATCACTTTTTTCCCATGTTTGTTTGACTGTGTTTTTAAAAATGTCTCCCCAGCCTGCCTTTAACAAAGAAATTTTTTGAAATAAATGGCATACCTATAGATTTTATGCCCATTTACTTGGACCCCTGAATTCATGACTCTAAATATGTATCAGTAAGACAAATATGTATCAGTAAGATGATTGTCTTCCACTGGAATGTGTTTCACCTTGCTAAACTAACAACTGAAATATGATTAATCACTTGTCCCTCGGGGTCATTTATTATGAATGGCTCATGTAGTTACTACACAGAGCATCCTTCTAGGGTGGTGTGATAAAGTGAAGGCTTTTACAAATTGGATTCTTGCTTGGCTGGCACCTGCTCCTATTACCTGTATAAAACTGCATGGCTGACTCTTGCAGACTAACATTTTGAGAAACTGTTCTAATATCTAAAAAAACCCCCTTACCAATAACTAAAACACACCAAAAAGTAAGGGGGAAAAAAAAAAAAAGAAAAAGAAAAAACAAACACTCCAAAATTCTCAGCAACCAAGAGCTATTGTACTATCAGCCAGTCTCAAAACAACCTCCCTATCCACAGCAGTTTATATTTGCAAAATATAAGATGATATAAGCAAAAAATTGATGCAATGTAGTGTCTGTAAATGTTTTATATTTTTGGACTGCTGCTTAAAAACATTTTCTGATACCGAGCACTTTAACATGAAACATGGCAAAAGAAAATATCTTTTATTATGGGCAAACAAGACGATGAAATTACACTTCTGCCCCTAAGACATCACAACAGTCAGGAAACATTCATGACTGCAAAAGAAGTCTATTTAAACCAAGTCCAAATTTCATCCAGCTTCTAAGGAGTTGTCTTTGCATCTAATGGATGTGTCCATTGTGATAAGACAAACCTTGAGAATCACTACATTAAACATCTATATTTTTCTATTTTTTTTTTCCTTGCAATCCTTTTTTGCTTTTGAATTGTCTTTTCAAATTTTATTTTTGCTGTTCGAATAAATTTTCACAGACATAAAAGCCCTGTATATTTTATTCAAATGTGTTGAAGGAGACTTCCATAGAACCAACAGGGAGTAGTGCACCAAGCTGGACTGTAGTAAACTGGTAAAATGAAAACTTTTCAGAATGTTTTTTTTCTAAATAGTCTCTCCATGGGCACATTGCTGTAACTGTTTGAAGTGTTACCTCAGGATATCACAATCTTTATTTTTGAGGCAGTCACTTAAACACAAGTTCCAATGCCTGTGGCCTTCATTCTGAAGTAAATCAGTTTTTGACTGAGTGGAATGAAAATAAAATCAATGTTGGGGAAAAAAGTGGGGAAATATAAAAACTATGCCTCTAAAAACTAGTTGTATTTGTACTCCCCTCCAGAAAGTTTTCACATAAATAAATTAATTTCTCCTGTTATTTTAACTGCAAACCTGAAATATTGTACTAAGTGGAGTAAATTAAGAGCATAATGTGTGTCCTTTTAGGTTGTCATGACCTTATGCTGACTTTATTTACATGTCTTAGAAAAACATCCTTCTAATGGCACTTAAAACTCTTTAGTAATAGTAATAGCGAACAGAAACATTCATGCCCGTAACATTGTTAAAACAGAGCCAAGGTACATGGCAAATATCACATCCCATCATACTGTGCGTTTAAAAAATCTGATTTCGTCTTTTCCTTTGAAATGGAACGTCCCGTTATGGTGGATTCTTAGGCTTGCAGGACTGAAGGTGCTTTAAAGTCACTCTGAGGAGCCGCCTTGCCATGAGCAGCAGTGGTGCAAACATGGGCTTGTGTTGAACGAGCACAAAAGTGAAGTCAGTCTGTGCGGAGCAGTGGTGCCTCTAATAATTGCCTGATGTTGTGGGAAATAAGTACGCTCTAAAAGAATTTGTAGTGAAACTCAGAAATATGTAAAATGTATACTCAGCATGAAAAAAAGAAAAATATCCCACTGATTTCAGATCCCAGTAGAAGTCTAAAATAGATGAGGCTTCCCCTCAATACAGATTTTCATTTTTTCCCCAAGAATCCACATCAAACACATTGAAGAATGCAGGCTTCCAAGACCCAACATGAACTTAAGTGGGTTGGTTAGGGTTGCTTTGCAATGCAAAATCAAGCTTCCTCTTGGGTATTTGGTATCTTTTCTTGCAAAAAGGATGTTTTCAGTTAGAAATCTCTAACTTTAAATAAATCACTGTCCCTTGAAAATTCTCCTGCATAAATATCTTTGTAGTTAGTTTACAACTCCTACTTTTATAGCCTGGTTTCATCAGTATTTCTGCAAAAAAAGTGAGAGGTGAGGTCCAAAATGAATGAATTTTCTATGATTATTATAATTCCTTGGGATAGATATTGGAACATGTCATTTATGAAAATATGTCATTAGCGAAAAAATGAATTTGTGCCAAAAAGTGGATGCAGTGTTTACACATAGTGACACATATATAAGGGGGATAATTCCTTCCCTGGATCTTCTGGATCTGTTCCTGCTCTTGAAACCCGGGATGCTGTTGCTCTTCTTTGCTGGTTCATGCCCCAAGACTTTTCTGCAGAATTGTTACACAGTCAGTCCTCAAAGGCAAATATTTGGGAATGAGGGGTTTTCAACTCTCCCGCATGCAGGACTTTGTATTTGTCAAGGTCATTTGGAAGTGGTCAAAGCTCTTCTGTGAGCAGTAAAATTTTTTCCTCTATAAACTTAAATTTGTATTTTTCCATAGTTATACCTGTTAAAGCAGAATATACAGTGCAGCTTTATCTCATTGTTCCTAACTATTAGGTTTTTAAGTGGAAGACACGGGAAGCAAGAAAATATAGAGCAAAGTAAAGAGCATTTAGAGGAAGAAAGGAATGAAAATATTAGAGGTGAAATAAAAAATAAATAAAATAGACTTTTGTGAGAAGATTCTTGGAGTGTCAAATTTCTGCAAATCTACACACCAATATACAAAGATTATTCATTGGTTATTTCATTATTGCAATATTGCCCAGGATCTTTTTAGAATTATACTGATTTAATTCTTGGGAAAGGAAATCTTAGTAGCCTGGAGGATTTTTATTTAATAGAAGGTCTTGTTTTATAAAACATATTCCAAAGATGCCTATTCTATGCAGTAATAGATACATTTTATCAACGGCTTGGGTGAGATGTATTAAAAAATTACTCATCCTGAATTAAGTACCACACGTTCCATCAAGGAATGTCCCTCAGGCATGTCTTTACTGCCAGCTCTGCCTGGAGTATGGAAGAAAAAAAAAAAGAACAATTAAGCCTAAAAGCTGAGCATAACAAAAATCAAGAAACTAACTGGACTACTCTAGACTTCCTTTCAATATCATTTTAGGTCTATTGTACATTCTGAGTAGGAAATGACCCCCTGCACAGATAATCAATATTTGACTTCATGGATGTGACTGGGAAAATTTCAGATGCCTGTTTTGATAAAGTTCATTAGTAATTTTTATTGTCTTTCTGCAAGCACACATGGAAATAAAGCAGGTTTTCTGAAACACTTACAGAAACCTCACATAAAAGTTCAAATACAGTTGATGCAAGCAGAACTGTAAGTAAAAGTCAGAAAATGTGTTTAAGGAAAGATCTTTTCCCAAAGCCAAATGCTTTCAGAAATCAGACTCTTTTGTTTTATTTTGGTCTGTCTGTATTCCTTTTCTTTTCCTCCTTAGTCTCCCAGCAGGAATTCCTTTAGATTCCATTTTTCAGCATCTGGGCAAACACCACAGAACGTGGTACTTGAACATGTCCTCATTCCTGGAAGTGCTCAAGGCCAGGTTGGACACCTCTTTGAGCTACCTGGACTACTGTAGGGAGTCCCTCCCCATGTCAGCGGGGTTGGAATTTGCTTAGCTGTAAAGTCCCTTCCAACCCAAACCATTCTGTGGTTCTGTGATTCTCTAATCAGATATATTAGACAGCTGAGATGAAGAAACATGGGACAAAACAAATGAACTGCACAGCAATGTGCTGGCTAATTCAGAGCCTGGCTGCTTCACTTTCATTTGATGCTTTCATATAAATGCCTCACTTCACATCCCTTTCCTATCCTCTTAGACAACCAATCTAATCTCCCTCTGATTCAATTCTCCATTTGTAAAACGAGTATAATAATATTTCTCTATCTCTACAGGGTCTTGTGCAGCTAAATAAAGTATTACAAGGCATTTTCAGATACTGCAGCAGCAATGCATTATACAAACAGGAGTGGGATGGAGACTGTTTCATCTTAAGCGTTTTAGTGTGCACCTGTTCTCTTGTGTTTTCCTAGGCACATGTGGTTTCCTTTGATATGAGCATAAAACCTCTGATAATACTCACAGGATTTAGGACAATTCAGTGGGGGAATAATACAATGACAGACAAAAAAGGGGCTGCAGCTACCTCCCCTTGAAACCTTCTTTATACATAGCAGTAGCTTGCTTTTTACTTTGCCTTCAATGGAGCATCACAAATTATTTCCTCACCTTCTGACAAGATGAAAAAATATTCCTTTGGAACTAACTGGAGCCTAATTCACTGCTGAATTCTCTATACTGTACATGGACTTCCACTAGGAGATTTTTATTCAGCTGGTGATTGCCTGTCTTCATTCTCACGGATAAAAAGATCTGAAGTTTTTCTGAACACTTTGCTGTTGCCAAGGTGATAAAACAGGAGCTCGGAGATTAATGGTTTGTCTCTTGGTGCATGTGTGTGAGAGAGGGTCTGAGTGTACATGCTCACAGACACGGTATTTTTAGTCAACACACTTCACACACATTCAGTTTTATAGGAAAAAAAAGTCATTACAGGTGATCTTTAAGGTCACTTCCAAAGCAAACCATTCTATAATTCTGTCACGAAATCTCAAAATTTTAGGTAGATTGTGGCAGATTGACCCCAGGTCTGATTGCAAGCAAGTAAACACTAACCAACTGTGGATTAAAGACAGCAGCATTTGCATGAAGGTAAACAACGTTTCTCATATTTTATGAAGATTTAAAATTTAATTTTTAGGATTCTTCTATTTAAGTGCCACAAGATGTCAGTGCAGTTTAAGCAACAGCAGAGCACTCTCAGAATGTGAACTGCAATGAAAAGGGGCAACAGAAAAGAGAGTATCTACAGTTAATTATAAGACCTGTTCTCAGAGAAATACATCTACAGTGTCTTCATGGCCATTTTTTTTTTTTTTCACTTAATTCTGGATCATATTCTGTATAATTACAATTGTAATGAACATAAATGTAAAAACTCCAAATAGGAGATAGTTTATACCCCTGTATGCATTTTACTTTTCTTCTAATTCAACAGTTAATGGAAAAACTGCACCTAAATACATTGTATTGCTCAGTAGAACAGTGTTATCTTTACAGCACATTGTTGAATTTTGATGATCCTTTCCCAAGTTTTCCTTTCACTTTGTGAAAGGAAAAGGAGGAGGAGGAAGAGGAAAAAAATCAAAACCAGCTCGCTTGTAATAATGACACATCCACCTCGCTTGTAACAGAAGCTAATATGTTTCTATTACAATGGTCCCATAGAACGGGTAGTTAATCATCAAGAAAATTCATTAGTGGAATGTCACCAGGAACCTGTGTACTGTGGCAAAGGAACAATGGACAACCATTTGAGCTTTAATTCAGCAGTGAGCTCCCCTCACAAGGCTGCTGTCCTCTTTATGAAATTGGGTACGAAGTTAATGGCATGATAAATGGGTGTTTGAACTTAGTAAGCTTCTTTGACTACAAGGACAGAGTTCTTCCCGTCTAAGGGACAGTAAATATCTCATACTGGGTGTAGTTTCCTCATGTTTTTGAATTTTTACAAAAGTGGAGCCGTCGCACGCAAGGACGAAGTAGGAGAATTCTCCCATCCAAAAATCATTGTTTGCCTGATTTAATCTTTTGGGATATGTCTTTTACTCATGCAAAATGGTCCTTTTCCATAATGCACAAAGCAATGAAGTTGCTCACATGGCTTGGCCCACGTCCATGTGAGCTTCAGTAATGCTTAAAATGCTTGTGCCTCTCATAGACAGTTTGGGAACTTTGTAAAGAATCGTTTTCTTTTTTGGAGATTTAGTGCACAGATGTATGTTTCAAAACCACCTTGTGGACGTCACACAAGGGCTGACACAGCTCTGAAATTTGAGTATAAATCTCAGCTTGAAAGAACCAACAAATTCAGAGATGGTCTGTGTGAATAACAGCATTTGGATGCACATGTTAGAAACTAAATGAGGGCTTGAAGGAAAAGGGTTGATTGAAGGTGCTTTTGCCTACCCATGGCCGGTTTCTGTACAGACAATCTGCTCAGGCTTGTGAAGGGTATTTTTGTGTGTTCAGGCTGATACAGTGCTAACCCTCCACCTGTGCCCGGTTTGATGAAGTTTAAACAGCCCCAGCTAAACTCTGAGCTATCAGTGCCATTCCTGGCAAGGGGAGCACCATGAAACACCTTCCAACCAGAGCACTGAGAAGCAATTATGTCTCATCATTCCCTTCATTGGGACTATTCCCAAGAAAAAGGTATCACTGCCCTCTGGGCAAGTCAGTGCTCAAGTTCTATTCAATACCCTGTTCCCCTCCTGCCTCAGTACTGTATTTATAGAAAAGCAAAACCAGCACAAGGCAAGTAACTGTGGGGGACAAAGGAAACTCTTGCTCCATATCTCACCCAGCATCAGCCAAGTCTTGCACGACAGTCACAGCTGGCCCCAAAATACTACCCAATATTTCTCTCACTCATGTATTACCTCTTTTTTCTTTTTTTTCCCAAATAATATGTGAAGAAGTAATTTGTTCACAAGCCACATTCTCTTTTTCTCTGCTGGGTGCTACAGATGATAGAAGAGCAGGGGATTTGCAGAACATCTTTGTGCCTTGGCCAAGGATCTGCTGCACAACCCGTCATGGCTGGGGACATTTGCATGAAAACAGGGCATCCAGCAGCTGCTTTCATAGGTTCATGTCTGCCCATGCAGGGAAATAGCCACAGTCTCAGCAGTAATAGCCTCTTGCCTTGTAACCTGTACCTTTCTGCATCTTCAAACTAGATGGATGTCTTTTGGGGGAAAGCTGTTTTTGGCTTGAAACACACATCATGCTGAACAATGTTTTTGGAGACAGAGGCAATTTTTGCTCACTACAATTAAACCTTTGTGGAAATTACAAAACTGATCTGGGCTAGCAACATCAAGGCAGAGACTGCCTTGTCTTTGTATCTTATCAAATTTTAAGGTGAGATAGCTAAAGGTAGCTAGTCAACTAATTTGGTGCAAACAAAAAGAGTTGCACTGTGTTTTGTTGAACTTCTCTGTTTTAATAGCTTCCAACTCTGATGCTTCCCGTTGTTTATTCTATAGACAAGAATGGATTCTTGTCTCTGCTTTGGAACCGCATGGAGCATTTGGGATTACTCATTTTTCTATGCCTGGAGCAGTAATTATACAGATGCAAAGGAATGGACCTTCTTTTAAAGGTGTCTGCTATGATATTTACAATCCTAACATAAAATCAGCCTCTTCCTAGTAGTGAAGCCAAAAACAACAAAAAAAAAGGCATTTGTAAAATAATTATTTTCCCTCCATACTCCTTATCAGAATAATAGCTTATGAAGGATCTAACCTGTTTATATTTGGATATAGGTTTCAAATTTGCTTGATTTCAGCAGTCAGCAATAAATGTCCAGTTATTTGAATTCCATTTCTGCAATCCAGGATTTCTGAAGTCCTTCCTTTCTGTTCAACTGTGCAGTCAAGACTTTAACTTCTAGAAATATATCAGGAAAATGCAATGAAAGCCAGACAAATTAGTATGGTAGTGAATAACTTGGAAAACACTCCCACTCCAACATTATATAAATTAGTGTAAAATTATGGCAGTTATGGGAATAAGGTCCTGTGGATAGCCTCAAAATCTATAAAACAGACTATTTACTTTAAAACCCAGGAGAACCTTCTGAGTTTTCTGATTTTGTCACATTGTTTAAATGCAGGTGAATGAACATATTAATTTCTAAATGAAAATGAATATATTTCTTTAAAAAGTAGAGTTTGACAGAGGTCATGGCTCTGAAAACCCTGGCTGAGAGCGCAAGTCTTTATTTTGTCTTCGTGATGAAAAATTTCTACATTATTTGTAGGAAAACCTGCAGGAGACATTTTTCCAGATGACTTTCTTAATAAATATATTTTCTAGTTGCAATATATCACACCATTCCTCTTTATATCCAAGTGATTTCTTCTAATTTATGTTGCATGGAAGATTACTGTAGAAGGTCACTTGAGAAATTTAACTTCAAGACACCCTTCTCTGGAAATGTCTTGGGCAGCTCACAATATATTATTGGTTTACTGGTTTATTTTCTTTACACCAAGTACAATTGTCATTTATCTCTTTCAAACTGTAAATTACTTGTTTCAATTATTTGCTTCACTCTCAAAATGAGAAGTGACAACTTTTTGCAGTTATCTGGAAGGGAGACTGAGATAAATGCTAGCTTTAGTGTACTAACATTCATAAAAATGTAGGAATAATTAGTTCCTATTTCTGTGCTACTCAACAAGGCAGAATTGGTCCCAGGTTAAATCAGTTTTTATAATAACACCAGGTTAAATTGTATCACACTGCAGAGGACTTGAAACTGCCAAAAGAAGTCAATTGAGTATTTTCCCATGCTATCACCACCATCCCTATGTTTGTATGGATGCTTATTGGAAAGTAGAACAACTACTGTGATCCCGAGTGTAAAAAAGGGACTTTAACTTCAGGAGGAATTATGCAGTGCTCAGGCAGTCCCGAGGATTAGAAAAGAAGAGTTATTATCCAGACATCTGTTTGGTCTTGAAGCAATGTATCACAGACATTGTGGTCAAACCCCTCTGTGTGTGTTTGTGCATGCACTTACATGAGTGAAGTATTTTACGGAAATTTATGTTACATTAGTCAGCTTTTCTGTCTTATGCTTTTCAAAACGAGGGATGCTTTCTCTGACTCTATGGATAATAGATCCAAGAGGAAAATCTACAGCTGGAGGAGAAACAGGGATTTAGGCTTGTGCCTAACAACATATATGGAAGATGAACTTTGGGACGATGACGGGTTTTGCTATTTGTATAGGAAAATTTAATCTGTGTACTTTGTCTGTCTCCCCCAGTGAGTATAACACCAGTGTATAGTTTAGTGCTGGAGACACAGGCAGTAAACCACTTGAATTCACAGTGGATAGGAAGGCCAATTTCTTTCTGTAAGCTATTTTGTCTTTGGAAATATATTTTAGTCCATTTTTCATCAAGTAAACCAAAAAGTTGAAAATTGTCGTACAAGTTTGATGTTTCACTTCATTTTGGTATTAGCCACAAGAAATTGTGGCTTTTCTGAAAGGGCAGGCAATCCCCATAATGTTTGCTCATGCTGTAATACAGTGTCATGACTGTGGACCTCAAAAGCCCAGCAACTTCTGAATCAATTGTCCTGAATCTCACCCATTTCACTCCAAGCCCAGCAAAGAATATGAAAAATAAAACAGATCAGGCTCTTGTGGAATCACTAAAAGGCCACTCACACAGATTGACTACTGCTGTCCAAATTAGGAATGCAGAATATTAATTCTCCTAGTGTGTTAACATATTGAATTAGCACAACATCAGGTATATAAATCAATAATACAATAAAAGTTTTCAAAACCAAGTAAACATATTAAGTAAGCTATACACATATATACATATGTATGTATGTATATGCAAAACTCTATAGAGATTTGCAGAGATTTGAAAGCATATTCTTCAGAAATATCTTCAGAGCTGTGTATTAATTGGAGTGCTTTGGTTCTGCAAGTTATTTGCACAGTACTTTATAGTGAGATATATTTATTAATTTTCACTGACTCCAGAGTCACCTTGTTAATTTATAAATCACAAAATAGGTTTTAACACTGGAATGTTACAAGGTTTTTCTTTTTGTTTCTTAATGAGTGATTGATTTTCTTCTGTTTTTCCCAGTTGGCAACCCTGCAAGCTTGGATCAGGATCTGATCAGGAGAAGTTAATGAAGCCATCATTTTGAATCTGTTGTTTATATTCCAATAAAATTAAACAAAATTTAGGTCCTTGGTAGCATAGCAAAACAAAACAAAGCAAAAAAGAGGTACATTTCTTATTCACTTTATTTTTTTATACTAAAGAAACATAATCATCACGGTTGGTTAGTGTTGTGTTCATTTCACTAATCTTACTGCTCTTATAGTCAAAACCAAACAAAAATTATTTTTCTTAAATTCAGATGGATTGTCAAAAATCAATTTTTTTAAAGTTGGCAAAGAGGATGGCATAATAAACTCTCCTATGTGCTGTTACTTGGTGAAACTAATGTTCAATAACTTTTAGGTTTAACCTTGAACATGGTGAAAAGATCTAATGGATTTTAACAAAAGATAGAGTGATAAAAAGGTTCAATTTATGGTTTCATCTACTCTTTTGTTAATACATTGGTAGGGTATATAAACTTGTAAGTGTAGATGCTAGGAACTGGTTTTTAGAGATACGCTCTATGGACCAATAGTCCATCAACAATTCAAGATATCATTTAGAAGTATGATTCTATTCAGTACATTACTACTCTTTGCTGCTTTGTTTCAATAATATCTTAAGATTCACAGCAAGATATTTTTACATATTTATTTGGGCAATCATAAATGTACCCTGTGCAATTTCACTAGATAATAAGAACATGAAAATTTGTAATCTCCAGTGCAAAAATTTGGCAGAATCAGTGAAGCACTGAAAATCTCTTACATTTGAGAAATAAGAATGAAACAATCCTTGCTCATCTGAGATATTTTTTTCCCGACTATGAATTATGGTGTTTAGGTAACCATAGTTTCTTTAAAACCTCCTTCATCAAGACATTAATAAACCACCAAAACAAAACGAAGAACTGCACAGACTCTTCCAGAAAAGAACCATATCGTGCTTTTATTCAATTCAGTCATTCTTTTCCAGTTGCTTTTCCTCTCACTCTCCATTATGTCCCTCCCATTGTCATGCAGCTAGTCTTCATTATTGTGGCATAATTTGTTCAAGTGCAGGAGGAGGAGTGTTCTGCTCCAAAGATTGCCAGGCTGAGGCTAAGTCTGTTTTCCTGTGATAAGGAGCTGCGCACTCTGTATTTCACCACGAAGCCATTTTTGATTCAGAGCCGTGCCCTGTCTTCCATCTGTTTAGATGGCTCACAAAAGGAGGAGTGAATTCTTGGTACCTCAGCCTTGGAGATTAAGACAGCCACACTGAATTGGGTTTGAATCTTTTTTTAATTGAGAACCAGTGGAGCATGTGTGAGATACCCTATGCTTTGCTCCTGTGCGATGAGCTGCACAGTCTGCAGTTTGTGTGCTATACTCAAAGTCAGTACCCAGTACTAAAGTTCAGTTTTGCAAGTGCAACTACAAATGTAGTTACAAAATGCCAGTGACAACTGTGCTTTCAGCCATTTTGGGGCACAGCTTCCTGGGAAACCGCAAGCTAGAGATGATATCACTCCACCAGTTTGATTTACAGCAGGGTTATATCCAGTGATAACATCGGAGAGATTTTAAAAACCTCAGAGTTGAACTCACTGTCTCTAAATTCTACATTTCCTTGGCTGAACAACTAAATTTCTCATCTTCTTTTCCCCTTCTCATTTGTCCAAAACATCTGTCAACATTAAGCGCAGGCAAAACCACAAGTGCCTTCCCATTCAACCTCTCTACTCAATTCTGGCCGTTCTGAAAGTTATGACGTTTTTGAGTTTAGAAGTAACTTTTCCCCCAAAATGTTAAATTTTGAAAGATTTTCTTGGGGTTCTTTTATCTCCTTAGAACAAATATCCTTAAACTGATTTAAACATTCTTCAAAATGCAACAATTTCTTAATGAATTTCTTCAGAACTGCTAAATCAAAGTGTATGGACATGAATTAGAAGAGGAAAAAGAAAAGAAGAAAAGAAAAGAAAAGAAAAGAAAAGAAAAGAAAAGAAAAGAAAAGAAAAGAAAAGAAAAGAAAAGAAAAGAATTAGAAAAGAAAAGAAAAGAAAAGAAAGAAAAGAAAAGAAAAGAAAAGAAAAAGAAAAGAAAAGAAAAGAAAAGAAAAGAAAAGAAAAGAAAAGAAAAGAAAAGAAAAGAAAAGAAAAGAAAAGAAAAGAAAAGAAAAGAAAAGAAAAGACTCTCAAAATTCAGAGATTTCTCTTTCTCTCTAGTTCTTTGTGACAGTGACTGTTCACAGATGAAAAAGATTATGTGAATGATACGAAAAGTTTCTGCACAAAGGGAATGTACAGATAATAGGAAAGGGATTTGTCCCTGTAGGAAATTAGTTCCTATCCTGAAATAATGTTGATTAAATCCTTAGTTTGCTTTCATCTAGTCTTGCTCTCTTTGTACCAATTCTAGAGGGAATGAACATCTCTTCTGCTGAGGTATTTAATCAACCTCAAAAGCAGTTTTATTGCTCTGTGTATTTTTAATGCTATAAACGCAATCCTTTAAATAATAGTAGTCAGTGACACAGTCGCTAGATACTGTATATCTTGAAGTTATTATGGCTGATAGCTGTAATTGTAGGAAATCCAGCATTTCCTGCTTCATGGAAAGGTCTCTCTGAGTTTCAATTCCAAGTATAGTAACAAGCAGGTCAGGAAACACGGCTGAAGTAACAGACCATGGTATGTTCTCTGTCTACGTTGACACCTTGCTGAAACGAGGCAACTGCTCATGGTAGATCCCAAACCTGAGAAAGATGTGTGGAGTTTGTTACGCTCGGGTCAGGTGGAGCGCGTTGGCATCATCTAACAGCTAAATCTGCTGCAGAGAGTCGTTCAAATCTCTGCTGAATATGCATGTGGTCTTTTACCTCGTTGTCTTTGACACCCAGTTTCTCCAAGACGGGCAATCTGTCTTGATGTCTAAAAGCTGACCAACTTAATCTGGAGTTATTAATAGAGTTCCTATTCTTTTCTCTTCCTCTTTCTCGGGTCTTTTGTGATCTCAGACTCCATGTTTAGTTCTTAAAAATAATAAAATAGTTCCAGTCATTTCAGGATTATAAAAAAGAAAACAAACCACAAAAACATAGTCTGAAACATTTATGCATTTTTTGGGAAGCCCTTGGAGAACAATGTGTTTCCCTTTTTCTTCCAGCACACTGTAAATTAATTGCATATGATGAATTCTAATGGGCCAACCTGGGAGAGCTCTGTGTTTGTTAGTCTGTTTATACCATATTATTGTAAATATCTTTACTCTGAAGAATTTGATTTTTGGTTATATTAGTGCTCCTTAAAACCACTCTTAAAACCTTGTTTCTGTCTCTGTCTATTCAACATAAGATCTTCTCTTTGTGAATCTAGAACCTGGGAGATCAGGGAGGCTAATTAAAAACTGCCAGCAAGATGCCTGAACCTGTATTCTCATGTGAAATTAATTCAGAAAACTCTTTATTAAGTTTGTACAAAGGGGTGTGGAGGGAGTAGACCACAAGAAACCTTTCTCAGAAGGAGATTGCATTCATTTAGTGGTGTAGATCTATTGTGTATTGAAGAAAAAGGTGTGATGTATTTTTAAGAAGTACCGCATGGCATGAATGTTTCACTGTAGTTCATTGCTTTGACTGTTTGTAGTTATTATTGCTATTGTTATTGTCTGGGTTTCAAAATATTGTTCATATTTCAACAATTTTATTATAGAGAAGTGTCATGTTATCAATTCCCTTGGCTTTTTGAAATTTGTGAATCATTATTTTCTTGAGATCAGATAGTATCAACAGGCTTTGCCTTGAGGTCCCTGGTGCTCAGGAACTTCAGAATTATTCCACTTGGAGAACAGTAGTGAAATTCTCATTACAACAGTGTGTTGAATCCAAATCGTTGAACTAATGAAAAGAATGGAAAGTGACATTTGAGATTTCTCTGTTCTATTGCTTCCATTGTTAGACACTTTAAAAACACACAAATACACTTAAATCAACCTTCAGTATCAAAAGTTTTCCCACAGCATTCTCCTGGAGAAACTGGCTTCTCTTGGTTGCAGCTGAGGTTGGGTATACAGTTTCCTGGAAAAAAAACTGGCTGGGTGGCTCGGAGAGTGATGGGGTTAAATCCAGTTGGTGCCTGGTCACAACTGGTGTTCCTCTGGGCTTAGCACTGGTGCCAGGCTTATTTAATATTTTTATTGATGAGCTGGGTGACAGGATCAAGGGCACCCTCGGTAGGTTTGCAGATGACGCCAAGTTGGGTGGGAGTGTTGATCTGCTGGAGGAGAGGAAGGCTCTGCAGAGGGATCTAGGCAGGCTGGATCTATAGGCTGAGAACAATGGCATGAAATTCAACAATCCCAAGTGCAGTGGCCTGCCTGTGGGTCACAACACCCCCATGCAGAGCTGCAGGTTAGGGGCAGAGTGGCTGGAAAACTGTTCAGTGGGAAAGGACCTGGGGGTGCTGGTCAACAGCATCAGACCCTGAGCTCGTGTGTGCCCAGGTGGCCAAGAAGGCCAATGGCATCCTGGCCTGTATCAGCAATGGTGTGGCCAGCAGGACCAGGGCAGTGATTGTCCCCCTGCACTCAGCACTGGTGAGGCCATTTCTCAAATCCTCTGTTTACTTTTGGGTGCTTTCATGACAAGAAAGACATTGAGAGGCTGAAGCGTGTCCAGAGAAGGGCAACAGAGCTGGGGAAGGGTGTGGAGCACGAGTCTGATGAGGAGCAGTTGAAGGAGCTGGGGTGTTTAACCTGGAGGAAAGGAGACTTAGGGATGACCTTATCGCTCTCCACAACTCCCTGAAAGGAGCTTGTAGCCAGGTGGTGGGTAGTCTTTTCTCCCAGGTAACAGAACAAGAGGAAATGGACTCAAGCTGAGCCACAGGAGATTTAGATGAGAGATATTAGGAAAAAATTCTTCATGGAAAGTTTAGTCAAGCACTGAAACAGGCTGCCCAGGGAGTAAACACACCTGGAGGTATTTAAAAGACATGTAGATGTGGCATTTAGGGACATGGTTTAGTGGTGGGCTTGGTAGTGCTGGGTAAATGGGTGGACTTGATGATCTTAGAGGTCTTTCCCAAACTAAAGCAGTCTATGATTCTGTGATTCTATACTCAAAATGTACATAATTACTCTAAAATCAATACACTCAAACATGCGGTGCACTGAATCTTGTGCTATTACAAAGGATTGGATTTAAAGCCTACATGGAGCGTGTCAGAGAAGAATCTCTTCGATATCAATAGATCTTATGATAAAATTTATAAGAAATCTGCTAGATATGACAAAGACTGCAGCTTTTATATATCACCATGAGATGGTGAAGAACAAAATCACAGTTTGAAACAGTGCATGTGAGTGCTATAAACATTGTTTGCAAAGATAGAAAATCCTAATACACATTAGAAGATAACTTTTCTAGACTTCCCAATTGTTCCACCATTGTTCAAGTAACCAAGGAACTTAAATAAAAACCTTTTATTTGGAGTAGAACAGTTTACAGGCAATTTCATCTCGAATAGGAAAGCGTGTCTGTGCAGTTATGAATCCTATTAGAAGGTTCTACACTGAGTTTTAGAAACAATATCACAGTAATTCCACTTAAATTGACAATTAAAGTGTGTATTGCTTATGGCTGGCTTCAGACACCCCGTGCAATTTACTAAGTAATAGCAAAAATGTAATTTGCTATATGCAAATTTCTATTAGTATTCTTTACCAATTTAAGTTTACAACTATAAGACCATTAGTGAGATTTTCTTAGTGCACTACAACCTGACACTTTATTTCTGAAACTCTTCTGTACAGTGTCAGAATTGCAACACAAATACCTTTGCATAGTTTTCCAATATGCTATAAAAATAAACATGGATTGATTTGATGCTGCATTGAGTAAATTAGGGAAGACTTGAGAGTAACAAAGTCACATCAGTTTATAAGTTTACAGAGACAATGAGACTCATGCCTTTGCAGTGTAGAAAATCATAGATGAGAGCAAAGTATATCTGTTTCTCTTAAAAACATTTTCACTGTGGAATGTTAGCTCTTTGTGAAAGCAGTCTTATTCACCTGAAAATCATATAATCATTTCTTCCTCAATTCAGCATTTATAGGATCCAAAGTTTCTAATCAGTCATTTCTGTGTTCCTTAATGTGAGCTCAAAGGTGGTACATTCCATATTAAATTAGACAGGACTGCCATTACAAGCAAACAAAATACTTGCTCTTCCTAGGCTAGTTCTGTTTTCCAGAGCAACATGAAGAACAATTCTCTCTGACATGTAAGGAAAATGAGTGCCTGTTCCAGAAATTAGTATAATAACAATGTTAAGAATACCACAAAAGAAATCAAATAATGGTCTGATCATTGTTAGGAACTTGGCACATACCCAAAAAAAAAAAAAAAAAAAAAAAAAAAATTTTTTTCCTTTCTGCAGTTTTTTCTTCCCATGAAACAAACAAAAAACTGTATTCTCCCAGAAGAAGATTTTTTTTTTTTGGTGTGGATTATTTGGTCCTTTACCAATATTTTATGAAGATTAAAAACCTTTAACACATTGTGTAAATTATTTTACCAATGTGTCAGTGATACATTTTCATGAGTAGACTTTTGTAAGAAATATGTGAACTGTTTTATTAAGAAAAATGTCAAACCAGGCAATATATCCCAATTGCTATAGTATAGTTAATTGTTATGGTTATGCACAGTGTCATAATTTAATTCAACTACATTAAAATCTATGCTTAGATTTCATTTTACCAAATATTTAAATATTTTCTGAAGCAGCTAATTTAATATGATGAATTGAATTCCATCTTCAGCCAATGAAGAGATATGAGGACTACCCAAAAAAGATGCCACAACAACAGGTCTCCAAAGAGTTTTCTTATTTTCAGTGTAGCTGTAGCCATGAAACTCCTTAACGTACAACAATGTTTTGCTGTAAGAAACTGGGTTCCAGTGTCTACAGAGTTCATTGTGTAACCCCAAGCAGACATTAATCTGGTTTTTCAAAGGTATATGTGATATCATCGTAGTATAGCATGTGTTAATTAGTCTGGGCTGATTTAACCTGCTACTGTTCATGAGTCAGGTCCATGTCACATGACTCTGTTTCAAACCCATTCAGAGCTAAGTGAAGCACCTGTCCTATGTTACTGCATCGTGTGGGAAAGAAGCACCTTGGAAATTCTTGTAGACACCAGGAAGTCACCGCCAAAGAGAAGCATTGAGCAGTTCATTAGATTTGTGCTGTGCTAAGTGCTGCTCTCTAAATCAGCAGGATGCTGAGATACACCACAGGGTCTGCTTACACCTAGGCAGCTGTTGAACAGGTTTGTTACCTCCTTGCAGACAGAAGAGTGGCAGTGCAGGTGCTAATCAGGCCTGTGGGGCTGAGCAGGATAATGGCTGGCTCATCTACTGCCGTCTGACAGCTGATATTGCTCAAAGAGTTTCGGCCCTGACAGAGACACACATTGCCAAGAGAGTGCTCTGGTGCCATTTGTCTGCCAATCTGCTTGGGGACCATGTTGTTGTTTTCCGGACGGCATGGAGAGCATGAAAAACACCATATTTGTATTCTTGTCGGGTTCTGCTCATTACAAAACTGCACTGAGGGAACTTGGCACTGCAAAAGAGGTGACCCAAAGCAGCTTACCTGTAACTCGTTGTGCGTTCCTGGCAGATGAGAAAAATAGCAAGCTCCTGAACACCATGAGAGAGTGAACTCTTGCAAATAGGACAAATTGATTTTGTACTGGAGCATTACTACTGGGAGGTGCTGGCTCTGACTTCTCCGTGATTTGCTGTGAAGTTGTCATTGTTCAGACATCATAGGTTCTCAGTTTTGAGGTTTCAGTTTTAAATAAAAAAAATCTAAATTCTGATTTCCTGTTCTGCCACTTATCTCTGTGTTACTTCCATAAATATTTCTGCTGACTTCATTAACTCTTGGAATAATGATGCATTTCCCATGGTAATTAAGAGCACCAGGATCTGGGTTTTCTTTCATTGTAAAGAACAGGATATATTTACTTTGTTCATCTAGTTTGGAAATTTTCTAATCTCTCAGTTAGATAATAATTGAGAGATTTCTAATATTTAGGGAACAGGACTATTCAGAAAAATTTAATGTTTGGTATTAAAATTCTGATTATCAGATTTTTCTTTGATAAATTCAGCAGTGCTATGTCAGGGTAATTCATATCTGAGTATCTGTCTTAGTGAAGGCAAATATTTGAATGAGATTTATCTCAGTCAACTTCCACCCTCCAAAATGTGGATGTCCAGTCACATCTAAAAAGATAAGGATATTCATAGAGATATGAATATCTGATTTCTTAGAAATTGATCCTGTGGACCATAAACTGTCCATGTTTGTTTTGTTCTTGACTAGTATACTAAAAACCTTCTAAATACAGATAATGATCTTGTAGCTTCAGAAACCAGGACTACATAACCCAGCTTCCTCCTCCTCCAGCATCTGAAATTATGACAGAGTAACCCAGCTTCAAGAGACAAAATAATACCTTCAGTCCCAGATGGAATGTTGGCTGCAAAAACAATAGGTGCAAAAACAAATCTAAAGTTCCTGGCTTCTTCATGCTTTTCTCTTCACGATTTAGGTGATCAACACATTTGCCAGCAACATGTCTTAGTAGAAAGTATGTGTTCCCAGATTAAAAAAATATGTATATCTAGTTATGGAAGATAAAGAAGAAAGTAAAACGTGCAAAATAAGAGATGGAACTTTATCAGGATCACGACATTAAAAGACTTTTTTATTTTTACTTGGTTATTTTTGTGTCGTGAAAAATATGAGGGTTCCTTGTGTCAGTTATTTGATTGTGAAATACAATACTTTGCACTCACCTTTTGGCTCTACAATGAATTGTATAACTTGGTATCTGTACTGCTATTTTATTATAAATTCAGGTTAAACCAAAGTGTTTAACACAAAACGTGTGAGACCTCACACCGATTTTGGGAATATTAAGTAGGAAATTGAAACTTTCTATAGAGTTAGAAAGCTGGGGAAACACAAAACATTAACACTTCTTCCACTAGGTCTTCAGATTTTTTTAGTATAACATAAACTATTTCAATATTTTAAACACTTCAGTATGCATGCCAGTCATTTTCTGTGGGATACCAAAAAAGGCAGATTCCTTTCTGTTCCTTTCCTCTGTTCTCTTCCTCTCTATCTTTCCTTCATTTGCCTCTCTCTTCCTCCCTGTTCCTCTCTCTATGCTTACACTTGGCTCTATGTTGACAGACCTCTATGGTGTGGAATATGTTGTCCAAGAAGCCCAGGAAAGTGGTGGAATCACCATCCCTGGAAGCGTTCAGAATGCATACGGATGTGACACTTAGGGACACGTTTTAGTGGTGAACATGACAGAACTGGATTAATGGTTGGACTCAGAGCTTTTCCAGCCTGAACAATTCTATGATGAGATGATCATAACACCTGACTGCCAAATCTGAATTCAGGGAAACCAGAGTTCTTACGGTGGTGTAAATTATCATGGCTCTGTTTAATTCTGCTGATAAAAAGTATCTGGAAATCTAAACACATATTTTTATAGAAATTAATTTTTTTATTTTTGAGTAGCCAAAGGATGAATAAAACTAAGTTATATTAAAAGAAAAAAAAAGTTGAAAGATGCTTTCAGTGCTGTCCAAATTATGAAAGAAGGTTCCTGACACTATCATATATTAACTTTTCATATGTAAAGAATAGAAATGTGGGGCTTGCAATTTTTGCTAAGATATATTTCTGTGATGTATTGCCTATACTCAGGGTGGGACTATAACACTCTTGGGAAGCTTCCACAAATTTCTTCTACTTCCTGTTGAACTGGACTGCACCCATTTTCCAAAGTATATCAGTCCGGTGACATATGGCGTCTTCTCCCAGGAAACAGGCGAGAGGAAAGGGGAATGTTCTCATGTTGCACCAAGGGACATTCAGGCTGGATATTAGGAAAAATACCTTCCCTGAAAGGTTGTTCAAGCATTGCAACAGGCTGCCCATGGAGGTGATGGAATCACCATCCCTGAAAGAGTTCAAAAACAGAGCAGACACAGCACTTTGAGATATGGTTTAGTGGTCATGGTGGTATTCAGCTGAAGGTTGGACTTGATGACCTTGGAAGCCTTTTCCAACCTTAATGATTCTATGATTCTGTATTTCCTGTTAGCAAAAGATGGATTTAATCAGATTGCTCATCAAACCAAAAGGTGAAAAACAGCTGTGTAGTTCTGCACAATACTTTTAACTCACCTTTGCTGAATTATAGGGTAGAAGGCTTCCTCCTCAAATGTTTATTCTGGCAACTTCATCAAAATATATCTTCATCAAAACATCATCAAAATAAAACACAGTAAGTATGAGCTTTAATTTAGACTTAAAAATTTAATAATTTAATTTAAACTTAATAAATCTTCAGAGCCAAAGATATGCATGTTAACAGACAGGATTTTGGTGTGCCTTTAATGCTATGGTACCCAAAATTTTTGGAACAGATGAAGATGTGTTAGGTATGGGCTGCCCACAGCAGCTATTTTCTCCAGGTAGCAAGGGAAAGCATCCCCCTTTCCCCTTTCCGCCAACAAACTTCCCCAGAACTGACAGTAGAATGCCAGAATGCCAGTAGCCAAACACTAGAAAAAGTCAGTTTTAAGTGCCACTAAAGAGTGCGTGGACGTGCTGCCTCTCGCACATGACAGTTTCCAAAGCTATCAGAGAGATCCACCTCCAAATATGTGTATTTTAAATATTTAGGGAGGGAGAGAGGAAGGAAAGGACAGAAAGACAGAGAGAAAGACAGACAGACAGACAGACAGACAGACAGACAAAGAAAGAAAGAAAAAGAAAGAAAGAAAGAAAGAAAGAAAGAAAGAAAGAAAGAAAGAAAGAAAGAAAGAAAGAAAGAAAGAAAGAAAGAAAGAAAATACAAGAATTTTAAGTGTGATGAAGGCAGTATAAAGGATTCTGTTTTCCCTGAGGCTCTGGAAAGCAGAAGGTAATACGAAAATTGATACATTAAAAAATTTCTTAGCCAAAATGATTATCACATGCATCTGTTTAGTCCTCCTCTTCTCCATGCATACAGACACTAGGCTAAAGGAATTTTTAAGTATAATTTAATTTATAAAATACTCAATGGTGGGAGAAGAGTCCATTCACCAGTTTTCTATTAAACTGTTGTAGTACTTTCTTATCACTGTTATGGAGTCTTTTTTCAAATCCGTTTTGTCACATTTAGAAAGAGAACAATAACCCCAAAAACTAGACACTGGAACACCTTATGTACAATCAGCAGAGATGAAAAATTTAATAGCTAAAATCCTGGTTAAATGGATAAATCTTAAGAAAAAATTAGAATTAGTTTTTCAACTAAGAGTGAGATTATACTTTGCTACTTTTCATATCTACAAATATCCTACTGTTTCCTGAGCATTTCTGGCAAATCACAATGCCCCAAAATGCATCTCTGGGTCAATTTTTTGAAAACAGGGTAATATAGTGTAGATAATACCTTCATTATTCCCATATGTATTTTCTTGATTTATAAAATATTTTGTTGGACTGAAAATTGCAATATGACAGTAATGTCTCTCTTATTTTTCTATCTCAACAATACCCAAAAACTCATTCCTTCAAGACAGGAAGTTTTCATAGCTTCTGTTAAATCCATGAAAGGATTTTGTATTAGTCACCAGACAGGGAGTCCCATTAGAAAAAAATAAAAATAAAAACACCTAGGGGGGGGAAAGAAGAAAACATAAAAAGAAGCTAGAAGAGGACAGTCAGGATGGAATTTTCAAGAACAAATACTCTAAAAACTGTCTGTTCCCTTTCTGTGATAGAGCAGCAGGTCTAATATATTGAACAGAAACAGTTGATGTATTTCTTGATTATAATGAGCCATTTGGCCCATTTTCATATGGTGTTCTCACATGAAAAAAACACATATAAACCAAAGGTTCTACAAGAATATTAAGTGAAAATCATTTGGTAAAGAAAAAAACAGCTCACAAGACTAAAAAGTTACATTTGTGCAGCAAAAAATCAATTGTAGTGCGGGAATGACTGCTGTTTATAGAAGAAACTTTCATACAAAATAAGAGAGTTGTAAAGAAGACTTCCTTACATAAAGCATAACATAACAGCTCTGAAGTGTGGTCTCTTCTACTTCATCTTTTATACCCAGTATTTAGTTATAAACTGTAAGGAAGCCACAGAGAAATCTAAGCTCTGAAATGGTCCAGAAATATGCAGTAAGTCTAAGATTCCTCTTTGTTAATCATAACCAGCTAACAGTGAGTTGTGACTTGATAGCTTCCCTGACTTTGCTCAGCATCGTATTTGTGAACTGAACATGACCCTTGAGTTCAGACCAGGCCACTTTTCCTTTTTCTGGAGATGAGATTATTGCTCATTATTGCTTTGAACTTGGAAACCCCCAGAATTCTGATGCCTAAATTAGCTGGTGTAATAGGCAATCTGAAAGCAGGCTGCTTAGCATTTGGAAACCTGAGCCTTGGTGAGAGGAAATATGACAAAGATGTTCTGCGGCTTTTGCAAACCAGTCCCAAAAGACTTCAGTAGTCAAAGTATTGCCATTGGTGATTCTCAGAAAGGAAATAATTTCTGTAGACAGATATGATAAACATTTCCAGCGTACTAGGAAAGCAAAAGGACCTTAGACATAGGAAATACCGTAGAATGAATATCAAAAAATGAGTCAGAGAATATGTCAAGAGGGCACTATGGTAATATAGAACTGATGAAAAATATAAATACAGTAAAACAATGAGAATTCTGTCATGAAGATCATTGTAAATTTGAAATATCATTAGGGATCTATATCTTTAGTTCTCTGACAAAAATACATTTGTTTTTCGTTAAAAAGAGCCTTTAAACCAGGCAATGCCCATAGTATATTTGTTACTAGATGTGCATTATTTTAATAGACAGAGCAAAAAGAAAACTCTGCCTTAGAAAATAGGTGAAGAGAATACTTACATAGTAAGCAAAACCAGACTGAAATATTTAATAGCTGATTGAAATTTGGACAGGCTGGGAAGGTTAATGCCTTTGGTCTTTAGGAAGTGAGACGATTTTCCTAATGTCCTCAAGTGGCCAGGGCTGCAATTTTATAACTGTTCAGAAAGCAGCACTTCCAGAACTAGAATGACCCCTGCGACCATGCCCGCAGCTGTGATTAAACACTCAAGACAGAAGAAAAGTTCTTGCTACTGAGTTCGTGCCCTCATGTGCTGCAACACCCGGATTTACTTTGTAGGTATCCTGTTTGAGTATTGACCAAGCCTGACCTTGCTTGTCCTAGGAGACTCTAAGATCATAACTCAAAGTAGTACAGCCACAGGCCATCAGTGTCAACACCCAGAGAATATGACAGTCTTTCTGGTTTTTGCTTCAGCATGTTTTCTTTTAAAAGTTGCACCCCTTTTTATTTACCAAGATACATGATTTGAACTGTTCTTTAGACAGATCAACTATAGAAGGATTAAGCAACCTTCCTGTGATACTTTAATCCGTAGAAGAGTTTTCACAATAAAAAGAAACATGATTTCTTAAGTAATAGGGGAGGAAACTGAGATCAGAAAGTATTTAACCTCATAGCAATCTTCAACTTTTCTGTAAATTCAGATCTGCTCTGCATTTAGTAAACTCAAGGACAGCTCATAATTTTACCAAACTATGAGCTGTTCTGTTTTCCTTGGATTGTTTTTGGTGCTTTTAGTTCTGTTATTCACAGATGCAGTCTTTAAACAAACTAACCCAAGATGCATTGCTAAAAATTCTTGGTGAAAAAAATAAATACTATTTTTTTTAAAAATAAAAAAAAAGACAGGTAGTTTTAATTCTTTCTTTTTTCTAACCTCTGAGGGCTCTTAGTATACACACAAAAAATTGATTACTCTTTTTAATAATCTAAGTATTTTTTTTTTTTTACACTATTGACTTGGAAACTTAATAAGTAAACCAGACACATTTAGTAGATTGTAGAGGTCATTTTCATACCTATTGCGTGTCATCCTGTTGCACAGAAATTGACTTTCCTAGATCTCCTTTTACAACCTTGTACATTTACATTAACTGAAAGATCAGGTTAAATTATATGTTTTACTGTTTTCTCCAAATGCCAAAACAAGACAGACCTCTCCTAGAAGCAGATACGTAATAAAAATATGCAATATCAATGTGTTATCTCTCTTGGAATATTTCCTTAGAATATCTTCTCATTGATCCTGCAAAATCTCTGATGTTAACGGACTCTGACTACTGTTCACTGACACCATCAGAACTCAAAACTACCTTGTGTTCCTGTCTTGTGCTTGCAGTACTAGTTTTGCTCCGGTTGTGTTTCACATGTTTAGGCTGATTCAAGCTAGGACATTTTTGCCTGTGTAGCATTTAACTGCATAACATGGAGTTTATTAGCATGTGATATAGAACCGTAGAACATCCTGAGCTGGAAAAGACCAATTCCTGGACAGTATTACCCATTGCCTACCAAGGCAGGTTCTAAGGACTGGATGAAGACTGTATTCGAGCACTGCCAAAAGCAAATGGATGTGCTCTCCTCCAGATTTGGTTGCAGTTTTGCCCAATGGGAAGGGAGAGCAGTAAATACTCTTTGTGCACCAATACCAGGAGGCCTAGATTAGCTTTCCACCAAGGGTCTTTATTGAATGTTAATAACGGTAAACTGTTCCTCTCACTGGAATCTTAGGTGTAGTGTCTTTTTCTTTTCTTTTCTTTTTTTTTTAAATTATATTTGGTCTTTCTAGAATGTTATTCCAATTATTGTTCCCTTTTCTCTTCAATCATTCTTTATGTTTTTCTCAGTCTCCTACTCCTCCACCCATCCTTCAATAAAATGCTTGTAAGGATTTTCTTCACTAGACCAAGGTCGGAATGAAATTGCTGTGCAAATCACTGAAGCATCATACAGAGAGCTACAGTTACCAGATTCCTTTGGGGACAGGCAGAGGAGGAGGCAGAAAGGCTTTGTGTATTTTATAAAAAAGTATCTTTATGAAATCATAACAAATTCACTTTGTTATGGACCCAGCAGTTCTAAGGACAGTCTTTTTACTCAAAGTCTCTCAGAAACACAGAATTCAGTAAGTATTATTTTTCCTTCCCTGCCCTCCCCGCTTTTGTTTTTTCCCTTTCCTTCCCAGTTCATTCTGGTTTTATTTCTGGAAGAAGGTTGAGCATAAATAATTAAGCCTTCAACTTAGACCTTTATAAAATTGGCATGTATTTCTCTCTGAAATACTCTCAAAGGTACATGAAACTCATGCTAAATTTCTTCTACAAACAGTAAAGATTTGGGGGAATTGATTTTTGCTTCGTTTTTGGGGGTTTTTTTTGGGGGGGGTGTTGGGGAAGGTTGGTTTAAGTTTTTCTATAAGTATTTTCAATTTTTATTACTGTTAATTGAAAAGTAAAAGTACAAACATCCCTTTGGGGGTTGGTTAGAAATAAAGGGGAGAGGGACAGGAAGCAAGTAATGAAGAAAATGAAGTTATTCAGTCTTAAAATGTCCTGGAAATTTTCTGAAAATTGGAAAAGCCTTGGAAAGATAGAATCCAACAGACTTTATAGATAGGTAACTCCCTTCCTGTGTTCCTGTAGGAGACAGGGATTTATTGTCTCCAAATTCCCTGAGGGGAATTAGAGGGAGATGACTGCTGGCCTTTGGTTCAGCAAAAAACAAAGCAAAAAAAGAAGAGTTTTGAAAATTAATTAATGGCAAATATTAATGAAACTTTATTTACCACTCTTGGTGCTTATTTTGCTTTATTAATTATGGATGGAAGGACTAATTCCTTTTGTACTCATTACTGGTGTCAGTCAAGAGGAACTGTTGCATCAGCAGATTAAACATGGCATAAAAGTGAAATGAGTGAAAAATCTGGGCAGCATGAAGCTGGACAAAAACCAGGAGTATAGGACTGCTCATGAATATCCATCTTAAACCTCATCATTCTGTAAACCTTTAAATTTCATTTAGTTCTGTGATCCTTAAACTTTTAAACCGTTCACTTGCATGCAATTGTTTATATCTGCCAGTCATAGATAATCCGTAGCTGATAGATCATCAAAATATGTTAACTAAAATAATTATCATCAGCTATTTATAGCTGAATCACTGATAATACCACTGATCAGATTTAGTTTAGATTTTTATTTTTACATTCAAATAGTAACTAACAGTGGCTGCCACAGTAATGCAGTTGTCTTCCTCTAGAAACCTGCATCCCCTCTTGTCCTTGAGTCCATGCCTGATGTTGGAAAACTGCATTGCTGATAGTCTGGATGCTTGTCTCAATACAGAGGTGCCTGTACAAATTGTCCTCTGCTGGAGTGTGAAAGTGATTTCTGAAATCCCTTTTGACCTTCAATACTGTGCAGATAATGAGCACCTTGAGATTATACTGAGTGTTGTCTTCATCTAGTCTAGTCTAGCCTAGTCTAGGCTGTCTCAGATGTCTTTCAAAACAGGATCAGTCAATTTCACTTGTAAGTTGCACCTGATTTCAAAAAACAAAGATTAAACTGATTTTGGAAGCGGGAATGTATTCCCCTGATCCACTCCGCTCTTTTTCTACCTGTGTGTGGTCAGGAACTTTTTTAAAAGAACAGTCTTGTGCTATTCCTTGAGCTAGACCACAAAATTTTATTCGTGTACGTATTTAGATAGCATTATAACCTGTGTTTCTAATTATGTAATTATTTTAAAGCTCTTTGATGTGTGTCATTTGTACAGCGCATATCATAGAAACATATATGTCATTGATATCATCAATATCAACAGTTTGAAATGGATACAGCTCAGTGAACAAAATAAAGTTCCACAACCTCCGCGTAAATAGGGCTCTAAGGCTTTAATATGACCTGTTCTAGTATCACCTGCTCCCTGAAGTATTTTGGACCTTTTGAACACCGACCTCTTTGTTCATTTGCAAGCTGCCAAGCTTCTTCTTATATTGTTAATCACATGCAGAAGTCTCTTGGATAGAAATACATAATTAATGGCTATAGTACGAGATGCTGAATTAACATCAGTTGATTCTTTCTAAATGGTGAAGAACTTTAGGCACGTTTTGAGGGAATGAGAAAAATTTAGAGTGGAAGGTATATTTGCACTGGTGGAGGATCCTCTAGAGCTAGTGAACCCTCCTAGCCATAAAGAGTTAATGCTTTTCATGTGAAGGCAGGGTGAGTATACAGGTAAATTCTCAATATAAATGTAGCTATATGGGTAAAGTAACAAGCCAAAGGGTAAATTAACAAGAAAATTTCATCTGCTCACTAGATTAACAAACCGTCACATTTGTGCAAATGAAAGAGTAGATTTTGACGCCATGATAAAAGAGAAACTAGAGCGAGCTTTTAAGTCACACAAGAAGTTATTTAAAACAGAGCAACATATTGTAAAACATATTGTAGAACAGGTAACACATTAATTTCTCTATCGCTTCTGTAGCATGGCTTCAATATTTCTCATACTGCCCGTATGCAAAATGAGTTAGGAAATAAACATTTCTGTGGGGAAGTAATGTTTTACTTGGAATTCATTGCTTTACAAAACATGGTATTCTGCATGTACTTGTACACCCTGGTGGATCTTATTTACTAAGTAAATTGTGTGATGGTAAAATTAGATCTTCAGTGCACAGTTAGACCCGAGTTAAACCTTGCTGAATCAGTGCAAAGCTAAAATACTTTCTTGTTACTTGGTTTAAACTCTTCTGTAATTCCTAAAGCTCAGGATCAAGGATCTCACAGTCACGGTTTTTGCTTTTCTAGAACAAATTTATTGAACTGCTGGATCTTATTAGATGAGTTGCTGCTGCTTTCCCTGCCTTTTTGCAGGTCCCTTGCCCTCTGATGATCCACGTAGTAAGCTGCTTCTCTTTGGTTGCCAGGGTGGCCTCTGGAGTAAGCCAGCCTGGTCATTCCATAAAGACAGACACACTCGGACATTTGTTCGAAGATCCTCTCCAGCTGAACAGTCTGCATGAGGACTGCACTGTGTTTGGCTCCCCTCATGCAGGAGTCCTCCAGCTCTATCCCACAAGGACATGGACATTGAAATACTCGATATGTTTTCCTAGCAGGAGAAGGTAATGAACCACACCTTCAGCACCATGCTACAAAGCATCAATTAAGCCAATGCAAGAGCTTTTATTTAAAAAAATTAAATAGTTTAAGTCAGGCTACTGACCTTTAATATGAAGTCAAAAGCTCAGATGTAAGTATTAAAGTATGTGGGGTGACTTTGCTCCACAGAAACCTGATCTTGGCATTGAGGCAACATAAGCCTTTTCAACAGGACAGTGTTTTCCCGTTGGAGGAGCCCATGAGACAATAAAGATTGAACCTGCCTGGCCATTATTATATGCCCTTAAACAGCCTTGAAAAATGAAGTTTTAGTGGTATCTGGCTTTTTGTAATAGGGCTCTGGTAATAACTAGAAAGAAGATTGTTTTGAAAAATAATAATAATAGAAAAAATAAACTCCCCCACATAGCCTGATATAAACATAGATAATACAGTCATACAAATACATGAAGATTTTAATTCTGACATAAATGTTCAAGTTTTTATAAGAACTAATGACAAAAAAATGCAAAGAATTCTATCAAGAGGGTGTTGGAAACAGACTTGGAAGCTCAATTTCTTGGCAAGTTCTCTCACTTAAAAATTTCTAATGTTTGTCATTTGACTCCTATCAATATAAATCTGATGACTCACTCTAATGATTCTTTTACCTAGCTGAAGCATATCTTAAATCAGTGTTTGAGGTTTGCTTTGTCTGGGCTTGGGGCATTCAGTGATTTAGGGTTGCAGCTGCCTGAAAATAAGTGAAAGGAGGAAAATGGAGTTTCTTGACATACTGAATTGGAAGCTCTGACCACTGCTTAAGATCTCTAAAGGTATGCTGTTATTTTCCAAAAGGAGGATCTTGAGTCTATTCAGTTACTTCAGCTTTTAAAATCAGAGATGGTTATACAGCGATTTTTAAAATTGTACTGAAGCTCAGTGTGGTTGAAATGGTAGATATGATAGTACACTAAGACTTGAATAAATTTCCTTCATTCTCCTTCATATTTCCTGTTTCATCTTGCATATGCTTCTATTTTTATTCTCCCATTTAATAAAATGGAATAAGGGTGGTATCATCACAGAAAGTTGGTTTATTCTAAATTGAGTTTTATTACTTTGTAATAAAGTCCAGGTTCATATAATCAGCAATATGAATGGAGAAAAACTACTTCAAAGAATGATGAAATAATATAAACTGGAAGGAAACCTGTGGTGTCATGTAGTCTAGTTCCCTGCTGAAAACAAGGTCAATTTAAAAGTCATCTTTTGTTGCTTAGGTCCATGTGTTATCTGAGATCTGTCTAATCTCTGCATGGATAATGTCTAACCTCTGCATGAAATAGGCAGAACTGGGGAAGAGGAGTTGAGATTTCATAAACTAAGCCCATTGTCACATGTGCAAAGAGACAGAAGTTATAGCAGTGCAACCAATACTTGAGGACTTGATGGATGCAATAATATTCTTTTAATATGCTTTTAACAGAATTATAATAGTTCTTCAGTGATGTTGCTGTGAAAGTATTGTACCAATAGAATGATTCTCTATGAAAAGTAGTTAGTAGTAATTCTTATCATCAGGAGGATTGAGCTTACATCCCATAATATACAGTGCATTTTCCCACAACTAATCCTTCTGTCTTCACAAACTGACTCTGTAAGTCGTTACCATAAAGGTATGATATTGCATACCTTTCACTTTCAAATGGTGAAGTCACAGTGGCCGCCCGTGTTGCAAAGAAGGAGATCTGCTGGGAATCTGTTGGGATTCAGACCCTTTATATCTTACCGCACGCCAAACAGCTCCTGGTTGTGGTAGTTCATACCAACATACTTTTCCTTTGCTGACTTATTCATCACCAGCTCCTAAACTCCTTTGATGACTAAAAGAGCACTCCTGACCTTTTAATGCCTCAGAGTGTTACATTGAGTGCTACACAGCGTGACGTTAATTCAACATGATTGTCCCAAAGTAATAAAATATGTTCTTGCTTGCCAGTTGTTCTGAAATATGCACAAATTGAGGTAAATAAGAGCTTATTAAGTTATTTGCAGCCTAACTACCTGGAAAATAGCAATGCCAAAGCAACTTGAGCAACTTGATGCAGAATATACCTTTGACCTCATTAATCTGAAAAATAGCCTAAGTTTTTGAGCACTGAAACCTTTATTGTCATGTATAAATAGGGACATAGCCAGTCAATCTGTCATTGAATATAACATGTAATGTTCTCACTAAAAATTACACTTTTTAATTTTTAGGGCAATTCTTAAAAGTATATCCTTTAAGGGTCTTTTTTTTCTCCTTCTGAGAAATTCTACTCCAAATTGTTTCACTAAAATTGAAGAAAGAACTGAAAACGTGATGTGATCTTCTTACCAAGCACTATGCTTACCCTCTAATAATAGTAAAGCGACTAAAAATATAACAATTTAGGAGACAAAGGTCATCTTTCCTTCTTCCAACCTGTGGCTGTATGTGAGTTAGAAGGGTTCAAAACCTGATGATAGATCAGGTTATACCAGTGAAGCAAGTAAGCAAAACAAAACAAAACACAAGGCCACAAAAGATAAGCAAATGAGAACTGTGAGTTTGTAACATCTTCCCCTGGGCACGAGCTAATCTAGGTTGCAAAGAGTTTGCTATCATTAATAGATATATCAATGCTAACTGTGCTACAGGATTTGGGTGTCAGAATACATACGTACTTATCAGCTAATTTTCAGTGAAACTGCTGAATGAGGTTACCTTAGTCAGCCCTGTTAAAACAAAGAGAAGTTCAGCTTTGTCCAAAGGAAACAGATCAGTTCTGTGGACAAATGCATTCCTCATCGTGCATAGCAAAAATAGAATTTACTAAAGGGAATTGTGACGACATGATATCAATAGATTTTTTTTGCTCTTTACTAGAAAACTTGGCTTAATAAATTAAATTTTTGAAAAAAAATCAAACAATAAACCAACGTAGATGAACAAGAAATACTTTCCAAATTACTTCCATGTTTAGTAGCCAAAGGATTATGCACTACATTCTCAGAAAAAAAAAAAAACCAACCAAAAAAACCCAAGAAATTCCCAAATAAAGATAGTATTTTTAATATATAAAACCATATTCCTAGTTAAAGAAAATGAAAATAATTCTTTTTTAGTATTGTTTTTCATTGTTTTTCATTATTTTTTACAGTAAGTATAACAATGTTCTTAGAGCTTCTGGGAAAACAGACACTACTTAAACTTTAATTTTCTTCTTGTAGTTTTGGTCAGTGTTGCAGCTAAAGATAGATCCTCTATTTTCCCTTAGAAGCTTTTATTTTATTCTATTTCTCTCAGGTTAAAGAATAATTTTGCCTTTAAAGATGGGTTTATAACATGCATTTCAAATATATGAATTTGTTCTGTTGCATATCTGCAAATTCGCATCTTGATCCACCTGCGGCATGACTTAGAAATTAAATATATAAGGCATGTCTGTCAGGAGTTCTGCCTCTTTTTTTTCTAGTCTTGGCATTGTGTCTTCTGAGTGATTCTTCTGGAAACCTGGGTTTCCACAGGTGCCTTTTAGGCTCAGAGGTACTTTTTCTTTCAAATGTAAAGGGAAGAACTGAATGAATGTAGATGTGAATATATGCCCACTCCAGTATAAGGTCTTTGAAACCATAGCCAAGAAGGTCTTCCGTAGAAAGGAGAATATTTTTTTCTAAAATGTGCTTTGAGAAACACTGAGTCTGTGGATAATTCTGCCTTCTCTTCTCCCAGACCAATTAACTCGTAGCCGTAGAAAGAAACTGTTCAACCTTCCTTCAGGTCTCTTCCACTGGTCTGCCTTGAGCATTTCCTAGGTCTTTTCCTCTGTGATGCATCTGTGGACTCTTTCAGTAACTAGCGATTCCTTTTCAAATCTGCGAGTGATACAGTAGACTGCAAGGCAGAAATATAAATTGTAAGAGGCAGAAGGTGAGTGATGAGCATAAAAATTTCAGTTTTATAAATCTCAAAAGTCTGCTTTGTATTAACTCATTTAATTTTTCCTTTTTTTTTTTTTTTCAATTTTTATTTGCAGATGGCTCCACTTTCTATATTTCCCTTATTAATTTAAAAGATGAACAAGCTGGAGAGAAACATAATTGAAAACATTATGCTTTCCCTAGTTTCATGCACCAGCTTTAAGCCCGTAGCAAAATCCTGTATCATGCATCTTCCCTGTGGTTCATGGAAACATTTCTAGAACCATAAAGCAAAATCCTTCAAAGTCAGTGGTCACCTGTCACTTTATTTCCATGCACCATTAATCATTGCCTTGGAGAGGTCCTACCGACCCAACTGATGTTCGACAGCCTTGGCTTTGATTTTGTGTAGTCCATTGCTCCTTCTTAAAAGTGCGTAGGAGATTCAAGGTATAAAAAGTCCAACCTCACTGCTTTGAGCTAGAACAAACTACTTTAAAGTTACTTTATAAAATAAATACCAATTGATAAGAGCAATAAATAAACTGGACATAATTGTTATCTGTTTCCATCTTATTTGAACCATAAACTGCAATTTGCCATTTGTGTTTTCAAATTAAACTCAGGAAATGAGAGTGTATGCAATCACAGCTGCTAATGTTCTGTGGCCAGCATGAAGCCTGAAACTCTATTTTCTTATCTAAAATATGACTGGTGTCTAAGAAAGACTCTTTGACAGCTGTCACTGAAAATTAAAAGTCCTTGACAACCATGCCCTTGTTTATTTCAGCAGCAGTGACATGGTTCAAAGAAGATTAGGTCCAGTAAATACAGCTTGAAAGTACGACAACTTTGTTAGGATTGCTTCTGATGTCTTAACGGAGGTGAACCGCTGACCTTTAGCCATGAAGACACGATATATTGCTTTCTGTGTGCTTGATATGGCTTATTTCAAGTTTGAACGAGTGAAGAATAAATCTGCCTGAATGCCTTCATGTGCAACTCCTCTGTGAACTGTAATGAATGTTGTTCGCTGTCATAATCTAAGCCAACAGGCTTGAAAACCACGAGCTAATGCATGTTTAGTGACTCTGTGGAGCTTTACACTCTGAAAAAAATGTTATAAAAGGATCTTGCAGTAAAAATCAAGGGTTTCTCAAGGGTCCTCTGCATTAATTATAGCCTTTATAACCCTCCTCCATAGGAACAGAGAAAACAGAATACAATTAAGTACTGCCAGATCTCTGAATTGGATATTTTGAGCACCAGGTTGTTGTTTTGGCTTTGCAGACTCCCTTAAGCACAAATAAAAGACATTGTGCTATTACTCAGAATGGATACACAATTTATGGTTTTGCATTGACTTCACACCTTTTGGTTCCCTCAGATGAAAACCTGAACCAATCTCTGCCTTCTCACAAAAGCTAATGCAGACATGCAGATGTGGCTAAAAGCAAAAACAAGCCATGACAAAGCAGGCAAGTGTCTTGCAGCTCATCAAACAGCAACAGGAGGTGAACTTTGATGGTTCTGTTCTAACATAAAAGAACCTACATTAATGAAATATTTAATTTGATTTTTTTGTTGTTGTCGTTGCTTTATTACAGTGACATCAAAACTGGCCTATTAGATTTAAACCTTTTATTTCAAATATCTGCTTTTTCTAGAAAGGATTTTTTTTTTTTTTTAATCTTATCTCACCCCCATCTTAATTACTTTTCTAGCTCTCCACTGTTAGGAAGTGCCCATAGATGTATCATTGGTCAGAGTCATCCAAAATATGATTATAATATCCACTGATTTTAAAAGTAATCATGTCTTTCTGAAAATCTCCAAGTGCAGAGCATCTCAGAATCTCAATAAATCAAAGTAAATCAGAAAAACACTTTTGTCTTTGCTATTGTATATATTTTAGTTTAGCTATATCTTCTGTCAGCCAGTAACTCTGAATATGGCAAAGCTAAGCACATATAGAAGTATCCAAACCATTTGTGCAAATTCACAACAGTAAGTAAAGTCACTTTGTAAGGCAAGCCATGTTGTTATCCCTACTTTTAACTTCCTAAAGAGCGAGGTTATATTTCAGGAACATTATATTGAAAACCTTCTTCAGACTTTCTCTAAGCATTTTAGAAAAAGTAGTTTAGCAAATGCCTCTCGCTTTCTCATAATGAGGCTTATAAGAAAGTGAGAGGACATTTGAAATACAGAAAGGACAGGAGTGTTCTCAGCTATTACACTTGAGGTCAAATTCAAAAAAGAAATTGTTCATGTACAATGGTGAATCATATGTCTTTCTGAAAACCAGGTTTCTGCTTAGAGGTATTCACCACATTCTTAGGAATCCCTGTAATCAAAGTGGTGAAGACAGTGGAGTCTCGATAAAATGTTTGGATGTATTATCCCCAAAATACTGTATTAATTTTTTCCACCCTCTATTTTCCTATAAAATCTTCAGTAAGTACAGTGACTGGAGGCAATAATTTTGCATGGACTTAGGAGTTATTGGAAGAAAATGTGATTCTGCCAGATCATGATGCTGACATTAAGATATACAGCTATTAGAATATTAGGGGCGGGATTTATCAGAGCAATTTACTGAGCTAAATTTTTGGTGCTAATCTGGATGACTCTGAATCCCCTCTTGACTATAAATTGTAGGAATATTAGGCAGGCAAAATATCCGACTTAGGTCCTTGAAACTTCAGTGTTGTAAATATTTCCTAGATCTTCAAGTACATCCATGTAATTACTCCAGATCCCTTGGCTCTGTGTTCCTAGGACAAGGAAACAGACCCTATTTGCAGGTCTTCATGGACAGGGTTATCAAGCACTGGGATAGGCTGCCCAGGGAAGCATCCCTGGAGGTATTCAAAAGATGAGATGTGGCACTTGGGGACATGGGTTAGTGGTGGGTTTGGCAGTGTTGGGTTAGCAGCCAGACTCAATGATCTTAGAGGTGTTTTCCAGCCTAAACAATCCCATGATTCTATGATTATGTATAATAAGAACCAGAAACTTACTGCAGAAGTGCCAAGGTTGTCACCAAATAAGACTGTCACAGAGCTGACAAACAGTGGCAGAAGGACAACCATTCTGAACATTTTGAAGGAACAGTATTTCCCCTTGTTCGTCTCTCCTTGACTGAGGTCTCATGAAATAAACTTCTGTGTATTTTTTTTTAATTTGTTTCATTTAAAAATCAGAAATTCCTGCAGCATCTTGCAAACATACCCCAAAAATTCAGGTTTTCTGGTAGAGTCCTGCTGGTCAGATAGTTAAAAAGGTTATAGATAATGGCTTATCTGACAATACTTTTTTTTCTTTTTTTTTCAATAGGCGCAGTGATCAGTTATCAGAGCTTAAACTTTGTGACAATCAGAGTCACAACACATGGCATAAAATTTCAGTGATATTAAATGGGTTGACAGAAAAGCTGACCAGAAGTTATCTGCAACAGCTACAAGAACTTAACACCTCAGGAAAAGTTATGAAAATGAATAAAAAGTTGCTGCCACTCACAAATACATTTATCCAGGGATTTGCTAGCATGTCAGTGTCTGGGGACAAAACTGAGGAGCCTTCCAGTTATGAAGTTTTGTATGTGCTGAATGCTAGGCATGCTGACTGTGGCATAAAACCTATCTGTAGTTGTTTTTCCCTAAGTTCCCACAAACCCTGAAGACAGCACTTTTCCAGATGATGGTGCTTGTGCCCTATAGGAGGTATCCATCATACCATAATAATTCCAGTCTGATTTATTTCTTATTCATCTGGAAATTCCTTCAATGTAAACTTCCAAATTTCAGTAAACAAGCTATTATCTTTTAACCTGTCATGGAAAATTTGTTTCACTTCCCTGAACAATTAGTTGATTTGGACAGCATTCATTCTAGAGGCCTTAAACATCCAAGATATTATATCTCACAAATATATTGTCTTATTCCCTAAGAGCAACCTCACCAGCCTATCAGGGTTAGTATTTTTTCTAGCAGTTTTCTTCACATTGACTACAAGTTTCTCTCATGTATTTCCTAGAGTTCATATAAAAGTCATTATCATCACTGTGAAGCATGTACATGACCATGCTGCAGCCAGCACTGCAGGTCCCCTCCCATCCCAGAGTGTATCCAGCAGAGCAGAATTCATGCAGCCACAGGATAAATCATGTCTCCTGCAGAGCAGTCTCCGTAACACAAAACTTCTTTAAAACCCTCAACATATGAATAACTTGCAGGTTTGCTCAGAAAAAACCCCATAGCAGCTGTCACAACATGCAACCAGTGCTATAAAAATGCAGTATTACAGCATCTGCCTGTATTCCCAGCAATTCCATAAACACCCCAGTGGAAAACTACGTGGGATACCAATACAGTGGTGTTTCCTTATCAAAGTTGTTCTGTTTCTTCAAAAGGTGGTACATAATTTCCCCACAGCAGACAGAGTTAGAATCTAAACAAGAATTCAAATCCCTTGATTTTCCCTGTTTCATCTTAATTACAAGGTTTTGTTACTTTGTTTATTTGGATTTTTCCTAATTTTTTTGTGTAAGGACTAATGTGACAATCTCATGCCTACACTAGTGAGAATTTCAAAAAGTACACAAGTAGCAGAACAAACAAAAGATTATTTCAGGTAGAATTATGTCATGGATTATTTGGTTTTCTTATCCTGACTACAATATCTCCAGCTTTCCCAGCACCTTCTTTCTCTTTTATATTAGCAGTCCCTGAATACCTCTGCTCCTCAGCAATGCCCTCTGTGCAGTGGCACAGCAAATGCTGTAAAGGGTGGTGAGAAATATATATATTGATAGGTCATCTTATAAAAATGTATTGACTGGATTAATAGCAGACAAAAAAAAAAAAATCTAAGCATTGAGCTCCTTTTTCAACTTTTTCATCATTGCAGGCATTTTGAGAAGTATAAAAATAGAGGTAAATGATCTTGTGTCTTTCTTCTTGGCTGCACTTTTCCCCCAGAGTTAAAAATGTATGATCTCTGCTCTTTCACAGACTCATAGAATGGTTTGGGTTGGAAGGAATCTTAAAGATCATCTAGTTCCAAAGCCCCAACTATGATCGAGGACACCTCCCACTAGACCAGGATGCTCAAACTGAGCAAATTGAATCATTTTAGAGAGAAGACTGACACTGAAAAGAGAGTGCAATTGCACAAGTCATATTTCCTTATGAAATACATTGCACTGTAGCAAATACTTGATTGTTTGTCCCCTCCTGTAGCTGTTCTTACCCTTATGTTTTTCATACTGAGTTTGAAGAGTTGATCATTATGAGCTACACAGCACTGAGAGTTAGACAAGGAATGATGTAGAAAATCCATCTGCATGAGGTTCAACAAGATGAAGTGCCAGGTCCTGCTGTTGGGTCAAAACAGCCCCAGTTAGTGCTAAAGGCTGGGGGCAGAGTGGCTGGGAAGCTTCCCAGCAGAAAAGGACCTGGGGTTGCTGGTCAACAGTAGCAGAACCTAGGCCAGCCTGTGCCCAGGTGGCCAAGAAGGCCAATGGCACTTGGCCTGTATCAGCAATGGTGTGGCCAGCAGGAGCAGGGCAGTGATCACCTCCATGTACTTGGCACCCTGAATCCTGTGTTCAGTTCTGGGCCCCTCACAACAAGAAAGACATTGAGGGGCTGGAGCACGCCCAGAGAAGAGCAACAGAGCTGGGGAAGGGTCTGGAGCACAAGTCTGATGACGAGAGGCTGAGGGAGCTGGGGGTGTTTAGCCTGAAGAAAAGGAGGCTCAGGGGGGACCTTATTGCTCTCTACAACTCCCTGGAAAAAGGCTGTAGTCAGGTGGGGGTCGGTCTGTTGTGCCAGGTACCAAGTGATAGGACAACAGGAAATGGCCTCAAAACTGTGCCAGGGGAGGGTTAGATTGAATATTAGGAAAAGCTTTTTATTATAAAGCATTAGAACAGGCTGCCCAGGGTAGTGATGGAGTCACCATCCGTCGAAGAATTTAGAAAATGTGTGGCTATGGCACCTGGCGACATTGTTTAATGGTGAATATGGTGGTAGCGATATGTTGACAATTGGAATAGCAATCCTAAATATCTTTTTCAAGCCTAAAAGTTCTATGATTTTATAATTCTATAAGGAGTACTTTTTTTTTAATCACTCATTTCCAAGATATTTGCTTTACTGAGTTTTAAGAGAACTTCCAGACTATATCCTAGGAGGCAAGGAAGAAATCTGAAACAGTGTAGCTGTCTCCATTTCTACCCTTTAAGAATATGCCTTAGTATTAGTTTAGGGTGGCTTGGGGTTTATTTTCTTTCAGTTTTGAATTCTCTTTCTTGGCAAATATCTGTGAATTTCACAGCTGAGAGCTGCTCCTGAAATAGTTCAGACCCTCTGTTTAGCACTAGTCCCAGTTCCTTTTGCAGACCCTGCTTCTTCACGAATTTCTCACTTATGACATCAGTTTGGCTTTTGGCAGGTTTTAGCTGCTGCCAGTCACTGAGAGCTTCTTTCAAGTGCAGGGCTGACATCTAACTGAGAGCATTCAGGAAAGCAGCTGATGCAAAGTGTTGAATTTCTGTTATGTCAGTGTTTATTTTGCAGTGAAAGACTCTAACTAAAAGAGAAAAAGAAAATGGCCAAAAGTTGGAAAATCTGAGGTTCTTGCCTGCAAACAACTTTGTATGTGAGGAGAGAGAAGTACATATTAAATTATATACTTGCCTAAGAGTACAAAGCAGAAACACCTGGACTTCAAAGAGAAATCCAACCAGAATTCTTGAGGTCAGCACTAGAAAGTAAATACTAAGAAAGAGGAGATAAAGAATGAATCTTGGATGTAACACTTAGTGTCAGATCAGTGTAGGAGCTTCTTAGTGAGAGAAAATATTAGTGCATTTGATAAGTTTAACAAGGAGTGTTCGGAACTTTCAAGGGAAAAAAAAAAGTAAGTTGGAAAACACATGCATTACCAGATGCAGAAGCTATTTAATAGTAACACAAATAATTTCCTGTATATAAGAGCTTATCTGTTTTGCAAATAAATGTCCTGAAAACATGGTACAGACAATGATCTATAAATTACATTTAATTATGGCAAAGATCATATATACAAACACAAGTGCCCTAAGGGAATTTCATCCTCAGTGCAAAAAGGGAGAGACCTTTATGCAGGGAAAGGACCAGATTCGTGCCCATGTTCCCTTTTGAGGAGGACGATCTTGCAGCATCATACTGCAGAACCTGGAAGAACCAACATCAAGGTACGTGGGATGCAGCTGAATCCCCAAACCTAAGATCTGTATTAGCCATGGTTCAACAGGGCAGCTCTTCCCTACTCCAGCTTGGCCTGTACTCGAAGGTGTGTCTTGGGCATCCTGAGTTATGGCTGTGCAAGTGTTTCCAAGGCAAATATGGGTTTTCCCTTTTCTCTCTCTTCTCAAGCTGTTCCAAAATAAAGCAAGTCTATTATGGCAATGGAGAGAAAAGCTAATGTATTCTCTTTGTCAAGTTTGTTATTTCAGACTTAAGGCTGACATGAATTCCACTGGACAGCAAGTGACAGTGTTTGCAATTTTTCTGGATTTTGTTGAGACTTTTGACACTGTTCCTCACAGCATCCTCTGGTCAAGTTTTCCAGCTGAGGGATGAGTGAGTTGATCATGTGCTGGACACAGTTCACAGGGTTGTAGCGAATGGGGCAAATATTCAGTTGATGAACTTAAGGAATAACTAGAAAAAAAGTTAAAATTTGTTTTACTCTGCTTGTATCTGTATTGCAGTAGGTAGAGCTTTTCAATCTACTGGTAATGTGGCTTCTTCTGTACTTGGTTCCAAATATTTTCCAGTATTTTCTCTGATACATTCCTTCAATATGATTTTCACTTCCAAAGCACTGAAGTTCTCAGAAACTTGCATGCTGTAATTTATTTCTCGGGGCTTCAAGAGATATTGAGAGAAATATCTAGAAATAATCATACAATCAGTGTTCATCAGGTAATTGGCTCAGACATAAATACAGATGAGTACAAATCTTTGGTGAGCTTTGTTACTGAAGTCCACTGTGTTCCATGTTCTCCTGATTGGCAGTAATCACACGCAGTCTCAGTTTCTGAATTTTTTGATATAGTGTTAGAGGAAGAAACATATCTACAAGGAGAAATTAATGAACATATCTCTCTTCTTGGGTGTAGGATAGGCCTTTAAAAATTTTTTCGTAAAGCTATTGTCTTCTGACTTTAGTGTTGCTTTGTCCTCAGTGAAAATATCATTTCCATATCATCTGCAGTTGTGATTATAAGAATGGCGGAGTAGTAGTGAAAAGCATGCAACATGCATTTTCTTGGACAGTCATACCCTGTCATCTTGCTTTGTGGATGCTGTTTTTATCCCTCTATTATAAAGGGCATATGCTCCCTCTGTGTATTATGGATATGATCTAAAGCCCACTGAAATGGAAAAACTTTCACTTGGCTTCAGAGAGGTCTTATATCTATAAAGAGAAAATCAACTACAAAGGAAAATGGCTTTATATGTTCAATTTTGTGCAGAGTTAAAAAGTTCACAATTCCAGATTGTATCTTCATTTTGTAGGTGTGGATTTCAAACTAAAATTATATATGCTGTGTTTTTTCATTTACATGGTGAACCTATTTGCAATTTCTGGTCTAAGCAAAGATACATGGAATGCAAAGGACTGGAAAAAAAGGTGTTTACAGAAACTGCTCCTTTGCTAATGCAGCCTGGGAACCTTTGCCCATGACTGCATGTTTATTGGTACAAACTGCTTGGCTGTGTGCTGCTCTGAGTTATCACCACTAGCAGAAATGAGAGGGTTGGCTGTCATTCAAGATGTGCAGCAGCAGAAGTCAGTTTCCTCTGCAGGTTTTAGTTGACAGGGTAGGAAATGCACGAAATGATGAAGAATTTTTCCCTGGAAGGTCTGCCACAGACTAGGCCCTCCCGGATGGAGGCTGATCAAACCACTGTGTTTGGGCCTCAGTCCACTGTGTAGCTTTTATAATCTCCAGATAGCAGCAGGTTCCAGTAACCACATCCAGCTGACCTGCAGCCTGTTTTGGGTAGACAATTGGGATGCTATTTCTGCATGAACTGGAATGCTGTCCCCCAGCCCACAAATTTCTCATCCAGAAATCACCACAGAGTCTGTACAGGAGTTTTACTGGATCTCCAGTTCTCTGGAGGCTTTGGTTTTACAATTCAGCACTGAATGACTGAAATGGAAAGGACAGAAAGGTTTTGCATTTTTCTGAAAAGATCTCTTATTTCCTTTAAAGGTATCGGAAAAGATATACAGATCTGGACAAAAATAATAAACTCCTTGCCTGCAGTTCCCTGCCTTAATTTCCTCACTGCTGTGAAGTCTTCAGTGGCTGTGACCACAATCCAACAAACAATCTCTAATAATGCCTTATGCAAGGGTCTATTCCTCCAAATCATGAATGCTATCTACTTCTCATGGAGCTCAGTTTTTCTCAGCAAATTTAATAACGAAATAAAAGCCTAATCTGTAAAATCATCCTTATATTACTCTGTCCTACATATTTCTTCATTGGCTCCTGAGAAATTCTGAGCTTTCTTTTCACAGCTTAACCTCAGAATTTTTTAAGCTCTAAAACAAATATAAGACTTGTGGTTTTTTTGTTTTTTTTTTTTTTTTTTGGTGGGGGGGGGTTTTCTNTTGTGGTTTTTTTTTTTTTTTTTTTTTTTTGGGGGGGGGGGTGTTTCAACTATCCAGTCCCTCTAGATGTACCAAGCTTTCATGGTTTTACATGGAATTCACCCAGTCTGTAGTCCCAGGGTGTATCTGAGGAATCACTATGTCTTAATACCCTCACATTACCCCTGGACTTCCAGACATCACACAGTCATGATGGAAAACAATGGATTGCTACAAGGCCTGTTCAGGCACTTAAACCATGAATTTCCCCAAACTATTGGCATTAGAAATGTATTTGTTAAAGCTTGCCACAGGTATAAAAACCTAGAATAATACTTTTTGGAAGACTTTTGGGTTTTGACTTTAGTGTAGCATTTAGAGCAAGTAACAAACAAACACGTAGTTTAGTGAAAGCAAACTTCCATCATGATGATATGCTATATTACATTTCTTTAGTGAAGTTGTATCTCCTCAGATGCTCACAAATGCTCTCCATACCATCTGCCCTAATTTATAATATTAGTAGTTTGTGCAAATTAGCTTTAGAGGCTAAAATATGGCATATATTTTTTCCAGAATAGAACTGTATTGACCTTGGATGGCTTTCACATTGAAAACATTGATGGCACAGTGCCACAGACAATCATTCTTCTCTAAAGCAAGGGAACACTGGGAAACTTGGAAAAATGCCTTCACAGAACGAATGCATAAACTTGAGTGGTATCTATTGAAGTTTTACCTCTTTTCCCCTCCTGTTTTCCCAAAAATATGAAACCTATAAAAAGAAAATGACTTTCTCTTCCTTTGAAATCCATAAGTGTTAAAAAAATCACCCCCTCCCCCCCCCAGGAAAACAGCTTAGAGAAAGATGGAGTGATGAATAGGAAAAACATAAAATTTTAGCTAAAAATACAGGAATAACTGGATTTTGATGGGTTTCTGCTAGCATTTTTGCTCCCAGCTTCTCCTGGCCCACTTCCACAGTGCACATGAGGACTGCACCTGGAATTTCAATTGCAGTTACAGCAGAGATCCCTGCTCATGGAGGTACAGTCCTATTTTTTGGGACAATTTGTTGTTACAGACCTACACGACTAGCAGTGCTGGCAGCCCTGTATTGGGGAAACCGATTCACTCTCCTAGATGTTTTTGTGCATCCCGTCTACCACCACTGCAGCCGCTTTCAATTCCTGGATGTGTAGCGCAGCTCTCAGTGCACAGACAAACTGCGAGCCAAGACACCACACATCACAGTGCCTTGAAGGAGGAGAACCCTAAACAAAGAGCATCTTCTCCCCTAGAAAACCTCCGTCATTCAGGTTTTGGCTGAGTGACTCTAGACTACTCCTTTAGGACACAGGCAAAGATGCTTACTGATACTTGGATGAAAAAGTACTTCTAAACAAATCGTATTTAACAGACTAACAACAAAAGGTCAGGCAAGCTTGCCTTTCATACTAAAGGATAACAATCATTCTCCTGGGAGCTGATGGCTGTTCAATTAGTTAGGACAGAGCTGCTTCACCCTAGAAGCCTTCCTTCCTAGTTATATCTCAACAGAACCTCATTTTACCAGTTCCTAGGTCTAGGGGTGCACGTTGCCTATCAGGGTAACACCAGAGTATCCACCCTTCTCCTTTTCCCCGTGCCTCAGTTTCCAAACCAAAGAAGCCCAGACCCAAAAGACATACAGGAGAATCATCATCCTCCAGCAAGGCTTCAAACTGGACAGCATCCCACTGTCTCTGAGATATCTTCAATACAGACCTCCTACTTTGGGGGAACTTCTTCAGGAGAAATGAGATTAAATAGGTCATGCTGTGGCTCACTTAACTCTCTGACTGTGAGCTGGGACACAGAGAGTTAAATTCCTGTGTTGGAAATCATGCCTGTTGGCCATTTCATTAAAGAGCTAAGCCAGCTGCTTTTCTGCTTAAAGACTTTATATACTATATACAATTTATATACAATTAACTGAATATCTCCGAACAAGAAATGATGTATTTGCACTTTGACTGTAAAAGGTCACAGATCATAACTTTGACTTAAGATAACTAGGCTACTCTACTATTAAATCATTGAAGATTGATTTATATTTAATATAAGGGAGCTGTTAATCAAACTCTTGTGGTTTGGGAGGGTGTTTGCTTATTTGTTTATTTTCTTGTTGGCTTTTTGTTGTTGATAGATTTATTGCTGTTGTGCTGTGGTTTTTATTTCATCAGAGAACCTGTTGTCAAGAATGATTCATTTATCATGAGATCTTTTGAGCGGCAGTGTCTCATTTCTAGTCCTTGCCAATCTGCATAAGTCATCTTGCAACTCACTTGGAGCATGAATCAGTGGGCAGTAGGCACTGTAGTGATGTTGTGTGGAAAAGAAAAATGTGTTGGGCATGCTCAGTGAATGTTTTTCATGCAACTGTGAGCAAACAAATCAGGCAAGACACTTGATTAAGCAGCACAAGTGTGCACTGCAAAGGAAATTATGATAAATTGCTAGTATTGATTACTTTTAGCCAGAAGGATGAGATTCTCTGGTGTTTAAATTTAGGAACGCAGCCAAAAGATACCTTGACCTGGCCTCTGCACTGGGAACCAATACAAAATTAATTGGAGCTGTCGTTCAGGTAGAAGTCACAATTATGTGACAGTTGATTTATTAATTTAAGAGCTATCTACAAACCAGATCCATTCTCCACTCGCACATGCTTTTTGCAGTTTAGTTTGTTAATGCAGAAAAACCTACAGGGTGTTGCTAGTATTTATTTAGTGCCTGTAATATAATACATTTTCATTTGAATTAACGCACTTCTGATCAGCAATAAACAGTTTTAGCTTGGTTTTGTGATCACATGTTCCTTTTTTTTTTTTTAATTCTGTTTTTGTTTTGCTAAGTCGCTTGTGCTGCTGAATTCATAAGCACATAACCAACTGGGACTTGGAGCCCTTCCACATTGTGGCATTTGCAGCAGTCATCTGAATTTGCAAATACAGTGTCTTCTGCTACTGTTAATATCACAGATATGTTGCACTCTAAACATGGCATATACTCCCCTGAGTTCCCAGGACTACTGAACAGCTGATTCTTTTCTGGTTTTGTCAGAAGAATTGATTTCTTGTGACTGCTGGCTAACTGCCTGTTCGGCGTGGACGGAGAAACTTGAGTGCAGGTGGCAGAGTTCACTCTTATAAATCTTTCCCACGTGTGTGTATGCAAACACACACACCCAATATTGTGTCCAAGGGACAAATATGTTTGTTCCAAAGTAATTTCAGTCATTCGTGACAGAATGTCGTGGCTCTGCCTTCAGACCAAGAGAATTTCTGGACCTCCACAAACCACATGTTTTCCCTCCATGATCATAGAAAAAGAAACCTAAAAAAAAATAACCCCCAAAACCAAAAAAACAACTATAAACCAAAACAAACCCGGCATTGAAATAAATGTATGTAGAGGGGATCCCACCGTAAAACTCAGTTCAATAGAAATTTATAACTAAATGTAAAATTCTAGCTGGAAAAAAACATGTGAAAAGAACACTTAAAAATGGTAACTATTTTCCAATTTCTTTTTCTCAACTCAGTCTCGTGCTATGCTATACAAACCTTGAATCAAAGAATCATATTGGTAAAGATCTTTTAGATCATCACTAACCCTTAACCAAGCCCACCACTGAACCATGTCCCCAAGTGCCACATCTACATGGGTTTTAAATACTCCAGGGATGGTGGCTCAACCACTTCCTTGGGCTTCCAGTGTCTGACCCTTTCCACGAAGAAATTTTTCCTAACATCCAATCTAAATCTCTCCTCGTGCAACTTGAGGCTGTTTCCTCTTGTCCTGGCACTTGTTACCTGGGAGAAGAGACCAATCCCCTCTGGCTACAGCCTCTTTTCAGGTCACTGTAGAGAGATAAAGTTTTCCCCTGAGCCTCCTTTTCTCCAGGCTAAACAAACCCAGCTCCCTCAGCTGCTCCTCATATGACTTGTTCTTTCTCCATAATGTATCACTTGACATAATTTAATACTTGAACACTTAAAAAAAACCAACAAAAATATAGCTACTCCTAGAAAACGATACAATTTCTGTCCATTTTTCTGCCCCTGTACCTCCCCTATTAAGATATCACATTCATATGTGCACAGAAATAATTCAGATTTTTAAAACACACTTCCTGAATTTTCAGTATGGGGGTGGTGTTAGTTGAGGGGGTTTTTCTTAGTCTTTTTTACCCACTTCTTTCCCTTGCTCCCTTTTTCTCTCCTCACTGGTGAGTCTACTAAAAGTAGAGCTTGGCAATAATATTGCCAAAGGTTGTAGTAATGCAGTGTTCAGCCCTTTTCTACTGATAATTTTAAGGTTCAATCTCTTAGGAATTGTCAGGGTTAGAAATACACTTTCTGAGCTGGGAATTTCAGCTTTTCAGCCACATCAAGTGCTATGCAGCATTTATTTAGAAACCTGGCAGATGATGAAATATTGAACCTTAAAACAGGAGTGACATTTTGATTTATATTAGAAAGGACTGATCCTTTTCTGTTTCCCATTCCTCACCAGTATCTTTCTCTTGACTTCTGTATTTACACCAGAAAGATAGATTAAAATCTGGCATAAATGATTTTAAACGTTTTTATTTCCCATTGACAGTATAGTTAGATGCAGGAACTCAAGGTAGGCTGGATTTTATAGGCATACAAATACAAACTATTTTTCCAATACCTTTTATAAGACTCAATAAAAATATTATAAACCAGATTTTATATAAAATGTGAAGCTTAAACAAGTTACAGCATGGCATTATAAAGTTTTTTACTGGAAGAATTTTGATCTGGCCAGCATAATTCACTGGGCCATTTCAAATTTGTTGCAATGAAAATTTTATGTTGTCACATAACAGTATCTTCTGTATAGAGAGACAGATCTGTTAAACAGTTTAAGCTACTCTAGCTTACAAGCTATCCTTGTAAAGGATTATAGGCACTATATAACTGTAGCAAGTGTGAAGTCATTTTATTATTATATCTAGTAATTTTGTGAGGGTTTCAGTTTTAGATCAAGGCAAAAAATTACGGTTTAGAAGATTTTTTCCTAAATTCATATGTTCCAAGGTACTTTTGAGCTCCTTTGAAGACTGAATACACTTATTCCCATATTTCTCTATTTGTAAGTGGGATGGAAAAAAAAAAGCCGATCTGACATTAAAAGGGAGGAAAAAATACTTAAAGGCAGCCCTCCAGTTCACTTCCACATCTTTTGATGTAGAGTTAATCGTCTATTGGACATGTGACTTCACCTTCATAGATTTATATTTGTCTTCCCATCTAAGTCCCTTCAATCTGTCAAGGTGTTCACAGGGCTCATTGTCTGTTGGGGTCTTTACCACCACAGTTAATAAAAAAATTGTTCTTGTCGTCACTATGAATGTGAAATACTGAGCAAGATTACAGCCTGTGTAGCAGGGCAAAATTTATTGTGGTAGGACAAAACTCATTAATGGTGAATGTCTCATATCTTGGCTTGATTAAATGCTTTGCAAAAAAGACAATGATTTCCTATTGATTCTCTGTTTGCAAACATAATTATAGTAGTAACTAGGAAGAATCTGATGCCAAAGAAAAGGTTCTGATAACTCTGAGGGGAAGATTTATAAGATGAACTATCTGCATTGTTCAAAGCAAAGATATGTATCAGAGTTCCCATTTCAGTAATTTTAACATTAATAGACTTCAGCAAATGCACTCTTATTTGCTCAAACGAACAAGTGAATACAATTCTGGCCTTTCATACTGAGTTTCAGTCTGTCATAGATGTCTTTTATGAATCCAGATCATCTTTGATAGTATCTTGTCTGACATCTAAATCTTTGCTGTTGCTGTTATCTTCAAGGTTAAATAATGCCTTCCACCTGCCCTGTCTCTTTTGATACTTGTTCATCTTCAATTTTGTTTGTTTTTAAAATCTTCATGTTGCCCAGAAAATTGTGCAGCTGATGAGGTCTGGTATAGGCGTCATCATCTTCGAGCACATGGCAGAACCAGTCAATGATGGCAGGCTCCAGAGCAAGTGGCATAATACAGTCTTAGCACATAACTTTGAATTACTTTGTCAAAAATCAATTTGAGAAAGTCAGCCACAGTATGAGTTCCAGATAGTTTTGAAACATTAAATCATTTTCACACTCTGTTATATAGAGCTACAGACAGGGTCTTCTGTCAGTGGCATTTAACAAACATTAAGAGGCAGTTCATTCCCTGGAATGATGGCAAGGAAGGGTCATTTGAACCAAAATATCAAAACAGATCTCATTCATCCAGCATTATAATTGCGTGCTTGTAGTCCTTTCTTATAATCTCTTGAGCATAGAGGGGTCTTGGAAAAAATAATTGAAATCTGTAGAAGCACAATGCTGAACTGAATAATACTGGTATAAAAGTCATCTAATAAAGGGGAGGGTCAGAACCATTCAAGGAGGCTTCAAACATTTTTAGCAGTGAAAACTCAGTATTCTCTAAGGAAAGAGGTAATCATCTGAAATGGCAGAGGTCTTGAAAAATGTTTACTTGTTGTACGCATTTCATGTGGGTTTGAGCAATTATATGCTATAATACAAGGAGAGGTCTCTGCCCTGAGGTCTCTGCCATCTGCTTTTCCTGTGTTTGCTCATGGAAACATCTGAACTGTCTCTTCCAGCAGCCAATGCCAGGGAAAACTGTATGCAGGCTGACCTTCAGCTGTGTTTCACTCATTATTGCCTCTCCCATTTTTATCCCTGCCATTTGCTGAAGTACCAGATATCATCTGGATGCTCCAGGCGGATTGCAGCCAAAGAATCTAGGTGAAAATACTGGCAATATCATCGCTCAGAATTGCCATTTTCCATATTTTGGGTGAAGTGTTGAAAGATGAATGACTTTGATGATGAGAAAGTATTTCATGTTGTGACATTACCTGAAAATATTCTACTGCTGTCTACAAAGCAGTCTCAGTACAGGTGCTGCAGTACATGACACCTCTTGTGGGTTCCACAATATTGGATCCCTTTCTCTTCTGAGACCCTAAGAATGGCTGTCTTTAGGGAAGGGGTCAAATATAGAGGCAATTAGGGCGAACAGTCACCATATATTTTTTTTTATTTTATTTGAGCTATTTGAATTTATTGCAATACTCCTGGAGTGAAGGATGGGCACTTCAGAGTTGTCACAGTCTGATAAATTCTGTCCAGGTTCTTTTAGAAATTGTACCCATGGGGGTATAATGCTTAATATAAAGTTTATTTCCTTAAAGGTAGTTGCTGTTACACAGGATTTCTGATTTAGCAGAAATGATAAAAATTGTGTTTCATAATGTAATACTAATTTAAGTTATGGTTAGAAAAAGATATTTAACAATAGCAAATCACAGTTAGATCATAATACCAACATGATTCCCATTACTGGTCTCTACTACCTACTCCCCATTACAATGCTGGGTGCCCCCAGACACTGGAAAGGAATATGTGGATTGAAGCCAGCCCAAGCCCATTGCTCTCCCTGAAACTCCACCGCTGATTGTTCAGCCTCCATACTCTGTTCTGAGCCTCATACTCACTCCTGCCAGGTGTGTCTGGCCAATTTATGGAGACATGCACACTTCTTATTAGCTCAGGGAGAAACACCACCAGCTGATCCAGTCAACAGCCAACAGATGTCCAGCTCAAACAAAGAACGCTCTTTTAGTCCCTGCCCCGTGCTGGCACAAAATCAGCCTCTTCACAACAGCTGTGATCATCCACACGGCCAAATCATGTCCCTAAGCACCACGACACACTTTTTTAGCAGGACACTGACATTGCTTCCCTGGGTAGCCTGTTCCAATACCTGAGCATTCTTCCAGTGAGGAAATTTTTCATAATATCAAATCTAAATCTCCCCTGCCACAAGAGGGGGCCTCCCTTGAGGTCAGTTCCTCTTGTCTTATTGCTTGTTACTTCATAGAAAAGATCAACCCCTACCTGTCTACAGCTTCATTCCAAGTCCCCTCTGAGCCTCCTTTTCTACAGACCAAAATTCCCCATCTCCCTCAGCTGCTCCACATAAGGCTTGTGCTCCAAGTCTTACGAGATCCCATTTGTCCTGGAATCTCAGAGTATTTTAAAAAGATGGCAAGCATCCCTATTTCCAATGGTCTGTCCTGCATTATTGACAGTACTTTGGCTTGAAAAATGTGGATAATAATCTTGTACTCTAATAATGGACATTCTTGTTAAAATTTCACACTGATCACTAAAACTTTGACGACAGATGCATATAGATTTTTTTTTAAAGCTTTTATCTTTTTAATGGGAACTATCATCAAGAGAAAATCTTAATGTATTAAAAATTATTTGAAAATTAATTTTTATAAATAAATTTATATTCAGTTGCAATTTCCTGATACAACCAAAATAAACACTTCAGCCTTCACAATGTTTCTGTTGTAGAGCTTTAGTAATTGATAAGAATAATTTATAAGGGCTTGACGTCCATTGTTACAACTCTACTAAGTATAAATAAAATAGAAAATATCTTCAGATATTATCTTTAAATATTTTTATTATTTTGAATAATTGAAAAGTAAAGATACAACGTTTATCTATTTACTTTCAGAGATGAAAGAGATTGTGTGTAAAATTCCACCAGTAACAGCTTGACTTGTGGTCCTACAACCTTTAAATGTAAGATTTCTAATACTGTAGAGAAATAAGTTAAAAAGAAAACCTCAGTAAAAGGAGAAGAAAACCTATGCTGCATGTCTTTATCCTTAATAAATGTACTGCTTCAGAGAGTACCTTCTGGGAACCTGCTGACAGTTTTTATGTGAGATAATTGCAGATCAAAATGTATTATGCTGTTAACTTCAGCAGAGGGATTTTCTGTTTATTGATGCAGCTGGTAACACAGTCATAATAGAAGGTTATATGAAATTTCTCACTTTACCTTTCTATTTTATAGAATCATAGAATCATAAAAGGCTTGGGCTGGAAGGAGCCTTTAAAATCTCCTATTTCCAACCTCCCTGCCATGGGTTGGATGCCACTCACTAGATCAGTTATTATTTATTTTTTCAAATGCTGTTTGCTTGGATTTCTGCACCCTGGGCATCTACTATGAACTTTTTATCTGTAGAAATCTCCATTTATCAGGCTCATTAAAAATCTGATGCAGTTAATGATTTTTTTGTGAAATATATCCCAATTATGTCTCAGTTTTATATGGTCCTTTCCATATGTAGAAAATATGCAAGACATAGATGTAGAGAACATGCAAGGAAACACCTATTCTAGGCTGCAGGAGGGGATTTGCCAGAAAAACCTGGGCCAAGCTAAACCACGACATTTGCTTATATCCTATATCCTGTCTTTAGTCTGGCAACACGGAAAAGCAATCAAGTCTGATATGAGTGTAGCAGAAGATCTAGAATTGAAGCCAAACATATGTCCCACATGTGTGGTCAGGGTTGGGATAGGATGACTGACTGAAAGTTATAATTGTGATTTATGGAAGTAGTGATCACTCACGACTGCTGCCATGAAAGTATAATGCTCTAAACAGAATGGAATATCCTTAACCCAACCAAAATATAGACAAGGAACATGAATTGTCTATTTTGATTTTGTGCTAATTTTTTTTTTTTTTTTTTAAGTTGTTTGGTTGTTATTTGGAGGTTTTAGTTTGAGGGGTTTTTTTTGTTCATTTGGGTTCTTTTATATGCCAACACTTGAGATGAGCGATGGAAATATTTTCATCACCGTTCACATTGCTTTCTGCAGCTGCAGTCATGAACACCACTGGGAAAGAAATTGCCACTCTCTAAGCCACTTTGAATAATGTGAAATAAGCAAGCTGAACGACACTTTGAGCTTTTTCTTTGCTATTTCTGAAGTATAGCTATTTTCTGGCATGTCTGGAATGGTTAGGAATGGGGTTGTGGGAAAAAGAATGTAATTCTTTAGTTTCTGAGAAATTGATTTTACTGATTCTTTGCATTTTACTTTACAACACATTCAGTGGAACTACAGAATGTTAAACTCCTAAAACATTATCAAAATTTCTTTGGTAAGTACTCTGTCAGCAAAGTGTTAATGCTGCACAGGAAATCAAATTCCTCTTAAAATTTTACACTCCCAACAGAGATGTTGCATCCAACTGAATACACTCCAGATACGTGAAGATTTTCAGGAAACTCTAGATGACATTCACAACCAGACGTTCACCTGGCTTTTCTTTGCTTCTCCTTTTGGTCCCAGAACATGATCAAAAGTTTGCTGGTGTCGGGAGAATCTTAACCCAGTTATGGTAGAAACATGCGGGAAAATATGCGAAACATTTGCAACCTTTCATTCATATTCAGCTATGCATTTGTAACTGCTATGAGAACAGGTGACCAAATATATGCTTGCACTTGTATTCCATGGGCTTCATACTTTGTTGTCACTTGTGAGGCTCAGTGGAAGGGAATGAAGAGAGCATCCTGCATCTGCAAGATGATCTGACCAATTCTAGACCAAGAAAACTGTAAATATAGAAGGAAAAAATGGCCGTGCAGGTTCAGTTGATGGCCAGTACGTGAAGGCAACTTGTGTGTGCACAAGAGTACTGTTGATATCGTATCAATGACTCCTGTTGTATTGACAGCTTTTCTTTTCTAAATTAGAGTAACCCTATGTTAAGGTCCAAAAGCTATTCTTTTGAGATTGTGGTGATTTTGAAGGGTAGTGGAGGAGTTTAGCTCTTTCTGAAACTCTAAAGATTTAAGTTCACCAAATGCTGGCATCTCCATTTGCCTTTTGATCTGTTGATAAAGGCAACATTCCTGGGATGTCATCTTAGAGTCATCTTACAGTGAGTCTGAAAAAGCTGGTCAGATCACACACTGAAAGAACCTACTTTTCCCTCCTGATGATCCAAATAACATCTGGTGACCATCTTAGGCAGGAGCACATACCCACATACCTTTCAGACGTCTATGGCTAAGCAGGATTAATGTCTCCATCAGGGATTCATCCCTGGAAGTGTTCAAAAGGCATGTGGATGTGGCACCTGGGGACATGATTTAGTGATGAAAACAATATTGCTGGGTTAACAGTGGGGCTTGATGGTCCAACACAAATGATTCTTTGATTCTATGATACACTTTATACATATCTGATTGTTTAGTAACCTTTAAGCAATTTTAATACTATTAGACAGTTTTCTGCACAGGATTTTTTT
>VZRN01005829.1:261420-286848 GCA_013397935.1 Dasyornis broadbenti | reverse complement strand
TTTTTTTTTTTTAAATTTGGTGCTCTCTGGAAACTGTTGCTTATAATTACTTTTGTGGACTCAGGAAACATTGATCCATTATTTAAATTTGTACAGAGTTTTGTGGACGAAGCTGAAGTCATAGCAGCTTTTTCCCCTCTTTGACTGAAGAAGTTAAACAAGTATTTAAAAACAGTAAAAGTACTGAAGCATTCTATCACCACAGAGCCCATCTCCTTGTGGTATAACAAGGAGATGACCCTAAAAATTTGGCACAAGGCCATTGCAGCCACTCTGACTTATGCCACATAAAATAGAGACTGATATATTTTTTATAGAACACTACTCCCAGGTTATATTGATTTAAACCAGAGGAGGTAAAGAGGATGGGAAATGAGACGTACTAGTGACTCAGTATTATAAATAAAGGTGAGAAAGGGAGGAAAGGAAAAGAAAGAAGTTTTGAGTTACAAGGAAGAATAAATAGCCAAGGATTTTCCAAAAACTCACCATTAAGACTAGATTGGTTTGTTGGAAATCCCAACTAGATCTGTCCATTTGTATTTCAACTTGAAATTGCCCTTTTCAGAGTACTGGGTGAAATATTGGATTGAGACTTCTAAAGTTAAGTTGATAACTTCAGTTGCATAAGCTGACTTGGTTAGGGAGAAACTGCTATTATTTATTTACACAATACGATATAACGTGAGGTTACAGAATTTTGTTTCTCTACTGCAATTGCTGCTAAAATCATAGAAATAAATTTTAGTCTTATATGATAGTTTTACTGATATTTGCAAGAATCTGACTAAAACCTCCTTGAAATAATGAAGATTCCTTTTAGAATTTTCTGCCATTTTACTACCTAACTGATGTTAATGTTAATGTTGATATTAATGAAAATATGATTATGGTGTAATTATGGTTGTCATTTCTTAACTTGTCAGTCATTAGATGTCTGTGAAAAGAAAAACAGGAAAACAAAAACCAAAGTAGAAAAAGAAATGAGAAAAAATAAAGTCTTTCATTCTATGTGCATCTATTAATTTAGCTGAATACTAATTTTGAGTAGCAAGGTTTGTTGAGCATTTTGTGTATCAAACTGGAAAAAATTCCTGGATCTAAGGCTTTTGGAGGAACACTGATGTTTGCTTTTTTATATTGTCAGTAAATTTGAGGCTACCTGTTAACCAGCAATTTTTGAAGGCTTATGCAAAGAAGAGAAAGATGAGTTAGGTAGGCAGCAGGTTTTTCTTTTCTGTAAAACTGTAGGAACCAAGGGGTGAGTGCTCTTCACAAACCTGACACACTCAAAGTTTTTTTTTTGTACCAGGGGTATTTCCACATGCTGAAGAACTGTAGATACAGTCTTTTCTGATCCTGCCTTTCTCCCTTTTCTTTAATTGACTTTTCCTAAGGAAAATGTCATCTGTATTTGGTCCCATGGAATACATGTCAAGGCTGAGGTAGATTTTGCAAAAGGAAATGTTGACATGTCTAGTCAGTAACAGAGAAGAAGGATGTTTCTTTGCTTTTACTTCCAATGCAAATCAAGAATGTAAATAAGAAAAACATAAAGAACTGATTTGAAAACTGAATCTTTCATTCACACACGTGTATCATAAATCACAGAATCATAGGAAGAGGCTGGAAGGTACCTAGTTTCACGCATGCTGCCTGGAGCAGGGATGTCTTCCATTAGACCAAGGTGCTTAGAGCCCTATCCAGCCTGGCTTTAACCACTTCAGGGATGTGGCACCCACAGCTTCTCTGGGTAACACATAGGGAACTTTTTATTCTTCTCCCTATTGATATCATGGCAAAGTTTCACCGAGATCCTCTACAAAGGCACATAGCCTTTCTCACTTGCTTTCTCCACGTGGGCTTTATCCAGCCTCTCATCAGCAGGTGGCTCATGCTGCTACAGTTGGACTTCCTGGGGGAAGGTGGGGGTCAGATGCCAGGAAGGGTCTGGATGAGATGGAAATGAATTTGCACAGTGCCCATTGGAACAGAATATCCTTTGTAACTCCAGTCGAAGAGCAGTAATCATCATCGTTAAATTTAAATGAATTATACCAGGTAAAAGGCAGTATTAGAAAATCTGTTCTTGGTTCACCGTGATAACAGTGTTCAAAAATGTTTGGTGATCTAACTCTTACTTCATAAGCATTCACATACGTTTTGATATTTTACAAGATTTATGTTTTTTCATACTTGTGCTAGGGACACACTCTTTTTGGAAGCTTTCAGGATATCTCAGAGTATTTAAAATCATTGAGACCAACTTACAGGAATGCAAACACCTTACACATTAACCTTTCCCAGTTTGTACTTTTAAGAAATTTTTACAGTGTCTTCACTTATTTTATTACATGTCATGTATCAAACATTTGGAACAATTTCCAAACGCTTCAAAAATGACACTACTATGGTATTTTAGGAGACTATAAGCTAGAATGTCTCTACACTGTTAGAGTCCTAAGAATCTGAAATATTAATTATGAGATCTTATATAAGATTTTAATGAACAACAATTTTGAGCAATATTGTAATTGCACAAAAAATTGTCAAAGACCTTCTTTATAGCTAACTTAGAGCAAGCAGCTCTAGAAGACTTCTTGCTATAGAGCAGGAGACGGATTCTTACAGCTCCAGTAAAAAAAAAGGGACTTTTCCATAGTTTCTAGCTTTTCTGAAACCAACCTTTTTATGAATAAGGGATTAAAAAGAAGAGCTTCTGGGGTAGGAGCTAGTTATAATGGTTTATCCTATAATCCCTGAGAAATATAGGCACCTCTAGAGTATGATTTATCTCTGCCAAAAATACACATCAAAACTAGATATGTTTAAAGACACCTGCTTCTTTTCACTGGTATAAAGGGAATGTAGAGCAACTATCTGAAAAGCAGGTACCTACAGTCTAATGGTTCCTATGAGAGGAATCCTGGCTCCAGTGATTGTGACAGCCTTGTTTATCTTGTCCCTGTGGGGCTCCAGGGAGTCCTTATTATGTCTTTCAATATATAAGGGGGCTTGCAAGACAGATGGGGAGAGACTTTTTACCAAAACTTGTAGGGACAGGGCAAGAGGCAACAGTTTCTAAATGAAAGAAGGTAGATATGAGGAAGAAATTATTTTTTATGGTAAGGATTGTGTGACTCTGGCAACAGGTTGCTCAGAGATGCTGTGGATGCCCCAACCCTGGAGGTGTTCAAGGTCAGGTTAGATGGGGCTTTGAACTACCTGGTCTGGTGGGAGGTGTCCCTGACCATGTCAGAGGGGTTGAACTAGATGATCTTTAAGGGTCCTTTGCAGCACAAACCATTGTATGATTCTGTGATTTTGTGAATTAGCTTTTAAGTCTTCGTGCCTTCAGCCGTATTTTGCTATGGTTGGCTGCTTGGACAATAAAGAAAAAAAGAAAAAACCTAAACCCCTCAGCAATATTCCTATATCTATAAGTATTATACTTAGAAAATGCTCACATGTAAGGTGTTAGTTACTAAGATCTCAGGAAACTAACAGAGAATCTCATCTAAAGCAAAACAGTTGGTGGGATTAACCAAGGAAGTTTCAAACTTCATAACTTGACTCCAGTCACTGAAAATTTTGACCAGAATTATTATTCAATGATACATCAATGGAGTCCAGTTAGTCTTAGCTGAGGAATGTAGCTTTACTGAAGACAGTGCTACTGTATTGCTTTATATCCATTGAAGTTCTGGCCAGAATAAACATCAAATTTTTTGAAACTCGCTGCCTTTCTGTCTGGCATTAGGCAAAATGCTGAACAACCTCTGGTAGCTTTTGGTTAGTTCTTAAAACCAGAAGATCTGTGAGAAATAGATCTGAAGGCCCAAAAACTGGAAGGGCTCCAGATGAACTTTAGGTTTCTTTGTTACACACCACATGCGGCTCATGAATAAACCAAGGTGACACATTTAGCAACCCGAAAGTTTGGAAATTAACTTTAAGGGAAAGATTACCACATAGTGCAAAGTGACTTTCCTCCATGATGACACAGATATGCATTGAACTAGAACACAGTAATAGTTTTTATTGAATGTGAAAAGTGAGTAACATTTAGCTTCTTTATAGAAGGCGTGAAAAGGTCAGCTGGAAGTTTTATTGATGGTGTGTAAAGGAGAAGTTTGCTTGCTATAATGCAAAATTAGAGCTTATTTGGACAGAGGAAATTGTATTAGAAAGGCAAGTCCTGTTCCATAGAATAATTACATTCTAATCCCTCTGTGTGTTAATGCTACTGTCCAGTGCTCTACACCCATGTCTCAGGAGAAAAATCTCTAAGGACACCTCTTAGAATTAATCTAATACCCGAGCTTCATTTGCTACAAAGTACTGGTTTGGTTTTAAAAACCAATATATTCCCAAAGGCTTTCAGAAACCAAAAAACGCCTCCGGTCCCACATTTAGGTGCTTATCAATTATTAGGCACTTATTTTTACTGTCTTAAAAACTTCTCTTAGAAATAAAAAGTTTAAGTGTAACATTTTAAGATCTAGCAATTTAGCATCTTGGGGAATTTCACTTTATGTTCCAGTATAACCTCAGTATAAATGTACCTCATTAAGCCCACCTGACAATTAACTTCCAACAGCTGTTCTCTAAAAGACATGCTTTTTAGAGAAAAGAATCACAAGCACTACAAATGTCTGGTCTAATGGCCATTACTAATTATTATTAATACAGATAATAATAGTAGACATGTTTGAAGTTATTTTCAATTAAAGTATTTAATGATTTATGAAATGTTTGTCTCTGGCAGCCTTTGCAAGGCAAGTATTTTAAATGATGTATTGTTAAATGATGATACACATAAGTCAAGGAAGGGTCATGGTCATAAAATCTGGCATATGGAGAAACTGAAAAGAGGGAAGAAAAGTGATTAAGGTATCGGTCTTGTCATTAAGAGACCAGCAGCCTGTATATGATTATTGGTGTGAATTCGGGTGCTTAACTTCCTTGTTTCCACTCTCTTTTTGCAGAATGGAAAGGATAATTTTCTATATTAATAGCATATTAATATATGGAGGTGTATTGAAGTAAGTGGATATGAATGTCCACTTACCTCAGAATCTGCAGAAACCTGTGAGAGAAGCCTGAGCCCCTTCCTACAGGGCTCCATTGACAACAGCATGAATTTTTTTCTGTTACTTGGGGTTACCACTAATTTTTTTTTTAAAACACTCTCTCATTCTGTAACTTCACCTTGCTTCAACTTCACTGTCTCTTAGTTTCTTATCCAGGCTCAGAAAAGTCTAACTCATAGGCATGTTAATCTGTTCTTCATGAGTGGAGCACCTTATTTTTGACATTTTGAGATTTTTTTAAAACCCAGTTTTGTACCAGCCTCACTGGTTGCTGTTCTTTCTGGCCTCACCAGCCACCAATACCTGTTGGCTGTGAGTTTTGTGTTTTATCTGCTCCCACACCACTGCCATCAATAGTCCTTGGTCCTTGCTGGGTTTGCCAGTTTTGGTTCAGCTGTGGCTTTCCCCAGAGAAACTCCTCAAGGCTAGGCTCAAGTCCAGTTGTTCCAGGAAAACAAGAAAACTAAATATTTTAGAAACCTGTATTTCCATTACATAATATTTATAATTTCCCCTAATGAACAGATTAAAAAATTTTTGCCATACTGATTTCTGATGTTCAATCAAGGGTAGAACAATTGTTTCTAACTTTTAGAGCATTTCTACTAGCTTCTTATGAACTGTCCATATTAATAGTAATAGACAATACCTTGATATTAGACTATGTGTCATGTCAGACTGAAAACCATAGACACATCCAAACCTGTTTTTTATAATGAGATTTTGCCGAGAAAACATATTCGGGTTTTTGAGTATGTTCAGTGGTTTTTTTTCACAGAAATTTTGTATTTTTCCTCAAGTTTTATTTTATTCGATAATTACATGGAAGAAAAAGTAAATTTTCTTTCAGTCTGGAGCTTTCAGTACATAATATGCTGTAGGAAGTAGACAGAGGCAATACACTTGAACCAGAAGAAGGGTTGACACAGCTTAAAGTACTTAATGTACAGTTTGATAGAGAATGTGCACTTGGAACTCTGAACATTGAGATAATTGAAGCACTGAGAACTATTGGTAGTCCAAATAGAAATTATTCTTGTTTTTCTAGCTGGGATACCAGAGGCAGTCTAGCTAAACTAAATGATGCCATGTCCCAAAACACTTTTACAGGCTCCAATTTCACTGGGTGAGGTATCACAGCAATACCCTATTGCTTCTTCTGGCTGAGCTAGTTCAGAAACCATTCAGGTATTTTTGCCTGGGACCATGTTGTAATCAGGGGGAAGATGCTGCTTTTCTCCTCCTCTATATACACATACTTCAGAGTTAGAGCTGATTAAAACTTTTCAGGATTTCTTCTGAAGCATTCAGAGGCTTTAAAGATCAGGCCAGACAACTGTGGTTAATTTCAGCATTTTGCACAATTTACACTGATGTGGTCCTAGCAGGATGAAATTCATAATGAGTCCATATTCCTCTACACAGCTGAGATGCAATTTATGCATTTTCAGTAAATTTTGCACCTTTTCATTATTATTAAATGTGACATTTGAAAAAGCCTGGTGATGCAGAAGCTTCCTCTCTCTTCTGAGAAGCTGAGTGGAAGGACATGTAGGCCTGGGTCATTACTGATGCTTTCAGCATTAATTTTCATCATTTTCAAGTGCTTTTGGGACACTTTTCTCACCATATAATTCCTGCTTACCCTACTTGACTCCAGGCTCTCTCTCCTGGTCATGGTGACTGATTTGAAACCACTTAGCTTGTGCTTGATGTAAGGGTCATGTCCCCAAGGCAGCTTTCCTGCCATTTAAAGCATTCGTCACTCTTTTTCTATCTAACTTTGTTCATTTCTTTTAAAGATAAGTGATTTTCCCCTCCTCAAAGCAAAATTTGCATAAAAACTATTGAAAAAATAAAACCAACCCAAAATTCTGAGATTTTTGCTTAGATTGACTTTACAAGTCACATATGAAGTTTTCTTGAAATGTATGCTGTGACAAGGGAGAGCTTTTTAAAATATCTTTCATATGCTAGACTCATATCCAATATGGACTCTTACCTGTTGCTGGTTAAAGGAGTTGTGTGATAAGGCTAAAATATAATAATTTTTTCTTTTAATATGATCAGCAAACATATGCTCTCAGTACAGAACACTTATTTAAGACACATAAACTACCTGCTTCAACTGATGCTGCTGCTCTCAAAACTGCACTGTTAGAAGGAGTGATTTTCAAATTCCTAGATGGCATGCATGGAAACAAGCTCATTGATTTCAGGAAAAATAAATTTGCCAGTGCCACCTGGGAATCTGACCCATCCAGATGTGCTGTGACATTTAGGAAGAAGCCAACACGCTCACAAAGGCTCTTTAGGATGTCTTGACAGAGCAATCACAAGTTTTACTTGAATTTCAAGGACAGATAGTCGAAATAGAAACCACTTTCCTGTTTTGGAATGAAATAGAGATTAAGCTACGATTTCCTTAACAACTATTTCCTAAATACACAAAGTCCAGAGGAGGCCATTAAGTTGATCACAGGGATGGAACACCTGTCCTATGAAGACAGGCTGAGATAGTTGGGGTTGTTCAGGCTGGAGGAGAGAAAGCTCCTGGAAGACCTTAGAGAACATTCCAGTGCCTAAACAGGGCTCCAAAAGAGCTGGAGAGGGACTATTCATGAGGATATGCAGTGATAAGACAAGGGGGAATGACACTAAACTGAAGGAGGGCAGATTTAGATTAGATATTTGGAAGAAGTTCTTTGCTGTGAGGGTGGTGAGGCACTGGCACAGGCTGCCCAGAGAGGGACTCCCAGTCTCAGAAGGTGTTCAGGACCAGGCTGGATGGGGCTTTGAGTAACCTGATCTAGTGGAAGGTTTGTCACCCATGGCAAGAGGAGCTGGAACTAGATGATTTTTAAGGTCCCTTCCAATGCAAACCATTCTGTGATTCTAGGAAAATAAAATAAAATAAAATAATTTTAGTCTAGCAATGTAGTTGTGGCTGAAGTAATGGAAATGAGGTTTATCTCAGCTTTATGCAGAACTGTTAGAACCATGTTCATTTCCCAACCATGCCTCATGTATTCTTTTACATTTCTTTCACATCCTTAGACTCCAAGACTCTTTGTTGCTGACTGCAGAATGTAAAATGATTTAATTTTTTTTTCTTACACACACTTTTCCCTCTTAACTTATTCATGGATACAGTTTTGCGTATGTAGACTGGTACAAAGTTGGGTCTTGATTTTTCCTGGATACTTTGAAATATTGTTAGAGTAGATGTGATAGTAACAACAATAAGAATAATACAAAAAAAGGAAAGGACACAATACTTATACCTCATGTCTATTTAACCCTTGTCTCACACTACATCAGGAGTAGGCACTGATGCAGAAATTTCAGTGTTACAGTCCACATCCAGGGTAGTCTTTTGAGTTTGCTGTGGAGGGCTATAAAAACCTGTTTATGTTCTCCTGACCATCTGCAGGCAAGCTATGAATTGTTAACACTGACATCACCCAATGCAGTAAAAGCTACCTGGTAAAGAGCGTTCAATAAGCTCATGGCACACAGATTTTTCCTGCTGGTAAGTGGTCATGTCTAAGATCCTGTGGCAGAAGCCACTTTTGGACAAGAGCAAGTTCAATAGCAAAATTTTATTGATGGGCCTCTGAAAGCAAAGAGGCAGTTAACAACCTTGGAAAACATATTTAGATGTACTACTGGAAATAAAGAAAGCAGGGAAAGAATTGTTTGTCTGAAAGACTTACAAGAAAAAAGGATAGAAATGGGTCATGACTCAGGCAGTGTACTGGCATTTGGAAACAAAAAGTGAAGTAGCTCATAAAAGAAAACATCCTGATAAGAGTTCTTTTATAATTTCAAGGTATATTCTTGGTGTTATTGACATAATTTTGGTGATTTTACTGGTATCTTTCCTAATGCACAGAGTTTTAGCTAAGAATCCTATTCCAGTTAGGATTCAGCTCCCAAAATAATAACTTTCCAAACACTTTGCTCTGACAGTATCAGTTGTCATTCATTCCCACTTAGCCCATGTGGGAATAATTCAGGTGCCTAAACAAAGAGAAGTAATGACATTTTGAGGTATGCTAAGAGGTATTGCGGTGTATCTGAGGCATTCACATGGGTTGGCAGACAAAATGCAGGATTTAGGGAAGACTCTTTACACATGGCTTAAGAGACAGCTGGAAGCAGGGGCATTTCGACTGGCACAAGTGCCTGTGTTTGCACAGACAAATCAGCCAAGTCCCTAAATCGCTTCCTTCTTCAGTCCATGCCCTCTCACACACATGCACACACGCACACACACAAATCCTTGGCTGAAACGGAGTAGGTGAGTTGTTTTGAGATGAGCAAATCAGTTGCTGCCACTTTCGTGGAGACCTGCTAAGTGGTAAAATTATTAAGGACATGAACAGATGGTGGCAAGCAACTAAGCAGGGACATTCAATGAAGTGAGTTCCTCTTTTCAGAAAATGTCACCAACCCTCATTTGAGCATAAGTAACTCCTTTTGGCATGCCCTTAATGAACTGATAAATGAATTGAAATATGGTAGTCTAAAGAATTATCATTGTCTTCTTTGTTTCATATACCCATTTTTACTTTGTGTTGCAATAGATGAAGAGTGTGCATATGAGTTGCCTCTGCATTTCAAACACTTAAATCTACTTAAATCTACTACTACCAGCAGTTATTTTGGGTGGTGTGGCTAAAGCCCTTGCCAGAAAACCAAGTAAAAAAAGTCATTGAATACCTCAGCCTTCTCCATATTCAAGGTAATCAGCTCTCACATTTCCTTCTGGGGAGAGCCCGCATTTTCCCTAGTCTTAGCCATGCATATGTGCATGTCTCCAGTTCCTCCTGTTTATTCCCCATCATGCCTGAGTTAGTATAGAGGCATTTAAACTCGAACCCTGATGAAGCCAAGCTACTGGTTAGAGCGGCTGGAATGCCTTTGTGCTGCTCTTCAGGTTCTCTCCTGCTGACCTGTGGTCCTTCCCCACACTCTGGGAATATATTGTTGACCCTGGCATTAAACTTGCAGGGGTGGGATGGATTCAGGTTGCCTTTCCCCAGCAACTCTTTTATTATTTAAATCAGCGATGATCCACATGAGAATTATTGCTCTTAAAGTACTTCTGTAGTTGCTTTTATCTGGAGCCCACCAGTGTTCATGGTGATGGTTTTCCCTTCCTTGCCTTAGGTGCCCAAGTTTAGCTTTAGCTAATATGCTTTTACACCTCCCTCTTCATCTGCAGCTTCAATTACATCCAAATTTTCAATGTATGGCACCTGTGTAAGATACAACTTCATTGTCTCTGTTACCCCTAAACCCAGTTTTGTTCAGCTCCAGACCTGTATTTCTTTAACTGTGCATGGGTGAGCTGCCTCTAAGCCAGCCTGTGCCCCACTTGTCATCCCCTGTCTGTGCTCTTCTGTGCTATGTCCTTTGTCTCCCCTTCTCAAGGACTCTGCTGTCCTATCAGACTTTTATTTATCTACACTACATCATTGTCTAAGAGCTGTAAATCAGAATCATAGGATCATAGTATCATGGAAAGGTTTGGATTGCAAGAGACATTAAAGGTCATCCAATTCCAACTCCCCTGCCGTGAGCAGAAACACCTTTCACTGGACCTGGTTGCTCACAATTCCATCTAGCCTGGTCTTGAAATATTTCATTTTACATGGAATAACTGATTCGGATTTCTGTTTATATAACTATAGTCATAGCATACAAAGATCAACAAAATTGTTACAAATTACATGTAGACAGATACCTGCTGTGAAATTGCAGTCGCAACTAAACCAAGTAAAGAAAACCTCAAGAAGTTTGGCAATGGTTCAGCCAGAAGAAACCTAACAAGTTTCAGTCCTGAGGCCTTGCAAACTCAGCACAAAGCTTATGGCTTGTTATGAAGAATGGAATACAGGGCTGAAGGATTCCAAGGACTATCAACATCTGTTTTCTCTAGCTAATTTGTATAGAAATATTTCTGCTCCTAATTAACTAAAAATTAACTAAACCGTCCAGATCATAAACTTCCATGTTATATGAGGAAGAAAAAAAGTCTAGCACACTGATAATGGAACACAGATTTTGATATTGTCCTACATTCTTTTTTTTTAAGTCTATTTTGTAGCTCTGGATGAGTCAGATCTTTCTATTAACAGCTGTGAAATCTGGAAACCCAACAGATGTGAGGCTGTGACAACTCCCTGTTCCCAGCTCCAAGAATCAAGCTGAGTGTGTATTCCCTACAGGCACACATGCAAACACACGGATACAATACACATGTACACACACTCACGACCAGGCACACAGGCAACACTCAGCACTCAGACACCAACAGAATCAACAGCCTCCTTCTTTTCCTTGATGTGTCTTATCAGGATGAAGGTGTGCTGGAGAGAAACACATCTGTGTATAATTGCAATGTGGTTCCAGTCAGCAGCTGGGCTCAGGCCACCTCTCAGGCCAATATCTGCCCCTGGGTCCCAGGCTCCCTTTTTTCTGGCACCTGACTGGACAAATACTGGAGGATGTAGCCCCGCTCCAGCTGCTGGTAGAGATCCTTCCATTCACACCCTAAAGTTCTCCATAGGAACTAAATACCTATTATCACTCTCTTTGCCCCCAGGTAAGGTCCCATTTGTATCAATAGTTCTACAATTTTATCTATGAGTAATTGCCTTCAGATTTATTATTTATCTTGCAATATATACATAGATATGCATGGGTAAGTCTTCCATCTTGCCATTAGTGTTTCAGCCTCAGACCCCAGCAGAGGTGAACTGAGATGCCAGTTAACAGGATGCAGGTAACTCAGATGTTGAGCAGTTGGATCAGGCTGGGTTAGGGTGAGTGACTATCAGGAGATGAAGACCTGTGTAATAACAAAAATGACTAAAGAAGAAAAAAATTATTTTTGTTGTCAGGTGTAGGTGCAGGTGGATAATATATAATGGCAGTTATCAGGGTCAAAGTCATGCTATCTGCTATGTCAGTCTGCATCATTCTTGGGACATAATGTTCAATCTCTAGCTAATAAATAAAATGCTAGAAGGATCCATATTATTTAGCATTAAATACAGTGCAGTCAAGTCATTAAAGACTGATAACAAGATACAAAATTGCCCTTAAAAACTTACATTTCTGCCCCTGAAGAAGTGTATATTATAATCTCTCTAGAGATTCAGAAGAAGGCCAAAAATAGATTATAATTTCTTAATTGGGTTTATTTACAGTTGGGGTATAAAATATGTGTAAGCCCCTGTGTAATAAAGTAGTTGCCCCCTTAGTTGCTTCCGATTATGAGGTCAAGTATGCATTTTATCAACATTTATTTCTACCACCCATGGTCTGAGAATTCCTCAGCATCTATTATAGAATGTTAATTGCAGCAAAAGTGGTTGATCATGAAGCTGAAGATATAGAAAACATACTTGTCAAAGGAATTAATCTCACACAGACCAAACCTTCCTTCCCCCTCTATTTTTCATTGTTACTCACTTTAGATCTTTGTCACCCACCAAAATCCCAGTGGACTACAAGCTCTGACCCTTGACCTACAGGGTTAGAAGTAGCATAAAAGGTTTGACCTATCTAATCCCAATTTTTGTATTGGGTTTTTTTAAATGTTCCTATTTTGATTGTCACATTAATCACCTGTCAAAGATCATTTCTTAGCTTTGAAAGGAACTGTGTCCATTTTCTTCAGTTCAATAACCTGAAACTGCCAAAAGTGAACTGCTCATCTCACTGTGAATAAACTGAATTGTATTTGTCATTTCTGAGCTTGCTGACGGTTTCGCTCCCTAGCAAAGTGCAATCTTTTGTGATAGAGGAAATATTGTGTATTTAACTGTACATTGGGCTTTGCAGTTTTCTTTTCATGAGTGGGTTGATTATTGATGTACATCTCACGAATTAAGAGGAAAGTCTGTGGCCATTAATGACTACAGAAAGAAAGAATATCTTATGCAACACCTTTCACATCAATGCTGTTTATTAGTTCTGCCAAATCTGTTTCTGTATCCTTAATTATTGATCAGAGCTCTATTATGCTAGGTGCCTAGAGACACAGGGAAAAAATGGGCCTTTTCCTGAAGATTTTCAGAATTTTTCCTTCAGCTCAACTGTTCTCAGCTTATCCCACCACAACATCCAATTAAATAAGACAGCAACCCAGTAAAAGAGCTTTTTTTTTCTTGAAACTTAGAATTGCTAGAAGTTTAGGAAAGATATATGAATTTATCTGTTGGCATACACAATTGTTTTTCCCCAGTCAGAGCTGGATGCTTCAACTCCCAACCAATGAAAAATATCAGATGTCCATCAAGTTTTGAAGGACGTGTTCTGATTCGGAAATAGAGCCTTTGCCAAGATTTTGCTGACAAGTGAATGCCTTAAGTTAGTATCATCGGTTTAACAGTTAGTTACCATCTGCTTGGTTCTCAGTGACCAAATAACAGCAGTTTCAATTGTGTTTGTCTCAATAGAGCTTGAAATAATAATAATAATAATAATAATAATAATAATAATTTTTTTAAAAAGTAAAAATCCCCCAATAACAGAGAGTTAGAACAGAGAACTAGCTTGTTTTACTGTGCAAATATGTCTAATGTAGCAACAAAATGACCAGAACAGGCAATGTGAAACCAGTATATAATGTAAATGTATTTCAGGCTAGATTCTGGATATATTAGAATAATGTTTATTTTTTTTTATGCCAAACTTACTTCAGAACCGTAGCATAGATTGAAACATCACGACATACACCATTTTTTTAAGTTCCCCTTGCCATCTGTCATGCATGTTTTAAAGAAAACAGCTTCAGGTAGAACCTTAAAAGAGATTAGAAGGGCACCGAAATAACAATATCACTTAGTTCAAGTCTACCTGACAGGTTATGATATAGGTGATGGAAAGGATGCAGCATCCCTCATTGCAGCTGGAGAATCCAGTCTTGCAGAGAATCCTAGACATAATCATATTGTCAGTAGAACATCCTTCACACTCTCAAGGGTGAATGTTTTTAGAAACAGAAGTAAATATGGCATTCTCCGACTGAGAGTTTGTACTGTAGGGCTACATAAGCTATCAAAATGCAAAGAAACAAAATGTGAAGCCTTGGTGAATTTGGGGTAAAATGTTTCTTACGGCATATCAGTATCTCAAGACACAAGAGACCTGTCTCGAGATAAGTGAGGTAAGAGATAAGTGAAGACCTTTGAAGATGTTTTACCATCATAGATTGCCCAGAGAAGCTGTGGCTGCTCTATCCCTACAAATGTTCAAGGCCAGGATGGATGGGGCTGTGAGCAACCTGGTCTAGTGGAAGGTGGCCCTGCCTATGGCAGGGGGTTGGAATCAGATAATCTTTAAGGTCCCTTCCAACTCAAACTCTTCTGTGATTCCGTGACCCTTTTCATTTCATGTAAGTATATAAACTAGTGTTTCTTAGACTAATTTGTGGTTTGCCCAAAAAAGAATAGCCCTTTGGAAAACAACATTACTTAAAAATCCCTAAGGTCACATTCACCAGCTGTAAAATATGCACCTGAAGAGGTATGACTCAAGAACCAGTCCTGTGAACAAGAAAGCTGTGTACATCAGTATTCTCTCTCAGCGCTCAGACAAAGCAAACAAAGCTAAATAATGCAGAGAACTTCTTTCAGCAGCTCCTACAGTTCCATGCAGATTGCTGTCTCAAAGGGAACAAAGCAGGGTGGAGGGAAAGCGGGGTGAAATGTTAAATACATACTTTAGGGTATTGATAGGGATAAAAAAAAAGATGTGACAGGCCTGGTGTGCAAGGTCAGAAATGACGTAAAAAAGAACACCCCCAAGGAGACTGCTGAGCCTGGTTCTAGCCAGTCACCTGTTCAGAAGTGCTGCTGGGTATTTTGTTTTTACAATAGCTGAGATAATAAACAGCATCATGCCCCAAAGATGATTTCTGAGACACTGATGCTGAGAACAAAGATAATTTAAAATTCTGAGGCTACAGTTGTATTTTTGATCAGATTAATGATAGCTGTGAAATGATAAGAAAAATAACAAAGGAATTAGACTGATAAAAGTTTTGTCTGTTTCTATTACATGTTTAGTTCAGTTATAAAACTGCTGTCAAACAGCTCTTTTGACCCTGCTGAGATATTTGCAGGCTGAGCTCAAAAGAAGAAACATCTGCTGATTTGATCAGAGGACCATATGGTTAGAAAATTAAGATGTGGAAACATAAAGTAGTAATAGGAAAGAAAAAGGATTGTGGTTTTAGTCAGAAATGAAAAGTTTACGAGGTTCTCCAGGAAAAGGGGGAAAAAAATACAATTATTTTATTTTTGGCAGAGATTGAATCACAAAGAAGATTCTGTACTAAAAACATTTCACATATGTCATAGTTTCAGTAATTCTCTCTTTTATTCCTCCAAGCAAAGCTTATCTATTCATGAAAAACTCCCTTAGTCTCTCTCTTCCAAGAAACAGAGTATCTGTATGGTAAAGGCTTCAAAGTATGCAGTTCTTTACAAAAGGCTATTGAATAACCAGATTATATTGAGGTGTTTAAATGAAGGCTAAAACATAGGGAGACAGTCAATGGAATTTTAATCTAAGATCAGTCCTTCTATTAACTATTTTCAAACAACATATTTAACTATTTTCATATTAAAAGACGTTAACTATTTTCAGAAAACATATGTCTCTCTCTGTGCTTACACACAGAAGCTTCTGAGATGAGGGAATGATGAAAGACTTACTAGAAATCAGTTATTTTAATCTGGAAATGAAGAAGGTAGTTGTTTAAAATGAAGATGTTATCATAATAAATTCTGTTTCAGAAGCTCAGAGGAAATTGTGGCTTCATCTGTGTCTATGTATGTTAAACGTGCTCCTTTGGATTTTCTCTTGATTCATTTTGGTGTAACTTTATTCAGAAGCAGATTCATAGTGCAGGTTTGGTATTGTCATTTTTGTTTACAAATCTTGAATTGATGGTTTGTGAAATTATTTTTTACCCTGCCTATGGCAAATATTCCTTTTTTCAATATCTTTCCCTTCAGTATTTATTGTCATGACTTCAAAAACTGTTGTTCCAAGTTCCTAGAAAACTTTGGAGTAGTGAACTTATAAAAATATAGGATTATTTTCGTTTATTATTTGCAAGTTTTTAAAGTTTCCTATTCTTTTGAAAACCTTGAAAACTTAAAAAACTAGTGAACTAGTTTTGTCTGTGAAACCATGTTATCTTTAGAGAGATGAACTGATCAGAGGGAGACTATTCAGGAATATTTTTTTTTATTTTGCTATAAGTAATGGTTCTTATCTCTACTAACACTGAGTTTACTGTGGAGGAAACCCCCTCCAAAATACTTTTCATTTAGGTGTATTTATACCATAAATTCTATCTTATGAGGAGTTTTTAATGTCAACATAACATCAGAGTTTTTGCATAGTATCTTTTCCTCCATGTTTATCAAATTATTCTTTTCCTTCAGAAAGGGTTCCTGCATGAATCTCTCTTCCATAAACCATTGGACTTTTCACACCACATGAAGGAAGGATAAATACAAACCAGTAATTATTGTTCCCTTGGGACGTGAGCTGAAATGGATGACACAGAGTTTGGCAATTTTTTTATTCTTCAAACTATTTCATAATAAATGAGACGAACCACTGCATAGGGATCTGATCAATTTCTTCTCTGCAACATCCCACCCAGGTTTATCACATCAAGTTAACATAAGAGGTCCAAAGCGAGAGAATTGACTGACTGGAGATTTTGGCCCTTTTGAAACAAGTTATTAGTGGGTTGGCTATTTTAAGAGCTGTTTATGGTAGCACTGATCATGACAGTACATATTTTAAAAATGTAAAGATGTGCTTTCTCACCTGGCTAATGCTAAATATCAGCAGAATGAAAAAATGCAAGGTTCAGGACCAAACATTACTTCTGTAAATGAGGAATTTCTACATTAATTTCCCCAGTGTATCTTTATTTTTAAATTTGCCTGTAAAGTTAAAAGTTACTTCCACATATAATACATTTTTGATGTAGCTTTTCACAGGATTATAACTCTCTTCTTGAGATGGTAAAAGCTGGATAATCTTGGTAAAAAATACCCTGTGGGATGGAGTATCAATATTTGCTTTTCTCCTCCGCTTCGCACTAAACTAGGTGCCAGTTTTAGATGCCTCTGTGCATTCAGTTGTACCATATGAAACTTTTAAGGAGTAATAACGCAAGGCAGTGTGAAATCAGGTGGCCAATTGCACCTTTTCATGCTTGCATGGGTAAGAGTAGGAAAAGCTCAATCAAATTGCTTAAATCAAATTGAAAATCATAATGGTAATGAAATTGCAGATCTGTTATATTTGCTCCAGATGTTGCGTTTTGAGGATTTGTACAGTTTATTCTGGGACGTCACACTCGTGTGATGTGTCAGAGTACGTGTGTTATCAACATGAGGAGGCTACAGCAGGACTGTGGTCTCTCTACAGCCAAACAGTGCTGACAGTGCGGTGTTTTCCAGACTGAACTGATAGTCAATCCTTTAATTTCTTTTTTTTTTTTTTTTCTTTCTTTTTTTTCTTTTAATTATTTTTAAACTTTCATCCTTACTGGTGTACAAGATACAGTCAATATTACCATTTAAGTTGCAGACTGAAATGCTGATGAATGAATATGAAATTACCGGTAGCTTTCCAGACCTCTTTAATTTAACAATACAACTCAAAAATTTTTGTATCATAAAACTGATGTTGTTTGCTTCTCTTTTGGTCATTTTATGGTTAAAGATGAGTTTTATTGGGGGGAAAAGGGCAAATTAAATATGACAGAGTTATTTATAAATTGTATTGACATACAGTTTTATCCTCTTTTACTGTAGTTGTTCCCTTTGCACAATTTGCGAACAAAAGGGACCAGCCTATTTATTGAACTTACTTCCATGACAACACAGGAACAGACATCCATCCAAGCATTTCTCTTTCAAGCTCACCGTTTAACAAAGGGCACTTCCATGTGTTGAAGTAGTTATTCAGTCTTGATCTCAAGTGCTGAAAGATACCTGACGTGTTTTCATTAATAATTACTGGTAAATTCTCTTCATTATTTCTAGCCTGAAATTAGTTTCCATAGTTTTGTTAAGACACAGACCACAGAGTTTATGTGGGTTTTATTTTGAGGTAGTTGGAAAAAAATCCCAGAAACAAAATCTCATTGCACAGTAATAACGCTTTTATCAGAAACCATGAACCTCCCTACCCTCCAACCAGTGAAATCTTCTGTAGAAGTTCAGAAATGGTACAGAATACCTTGACACTCTGATGCTGCTGCATTAAGAAAAAAAAATTTAAAAACGGTGGAGAACATCACATAAAAATCCTCCCTTGTTTTGAAGGTTACTGGGGGATTTTCAGTACCTTTTCATTTCAGAAAATGCAGCAAATGACTTTGTTCTCATTTTAGTGTCTAAGGGAAATATTTGCTTTTAAAATACCTGGTGGAGAAAAACACCACTCCCACATGACCCCCAGACTATTTTCTCTTAATGAGTGTCTACAGATGAAAGGCAGTAGGTCAGAAATTCAGCTGCATTCAGAGTTTGACAATAAATAATAAAGCAGCGAAGTTTGAACACCACATGCAAGCTAGCGGCATGCTTGCCTTGCACAAGACATAAAGATCAAGACCAATAGTCAAAAACATGCTTCAGATTCTTCCCGTAATGGAATGTTCACCTTACTGTTTTTATTAGTGCACATTACAGCAAATACGATTCACAACTATTATACAAAGGGTATATTTTGCCTTCCCTGCTCTACATATATCAAGGTATTGCTGCTTCTGAAGAGGAGCGATGACGTGGTGCATAAGGGACACGTGAACCCTAAAGGATCACTTGGATTTGAGCCGGCAGCTCAGAAAAGCAGCACTGTTTAAGCCAACATTTCAGTACAATGCAAACTGAAGTCCCAGGAATGTTAGAGAAGGCTTTCAGTTCTTCAAGGCTTAAATGCTGTTCTGGGTAAGGCCATTAAAACAAGTCATCAAATATGGTTTTGCATTTAAAGTTCAGCCAAATAATTTGATCCCCTCGGTAAACAACATGCAGACACTCATCATTTGCCGTTTAGCATCTAGAATGAAAATACCTCAAAACTTTAAGTAGACTTACTTTGGGGCTCTTTTACTGATGATTGCTGACATTGTTTATATATACAGATGTCTTGTGAATGTTACAAAATACAGCCTTCAAATACCTAAATGGAGTCCAGGTCTAAAAAATGACATTATTCAGTCTAAAGTTTAGGAAAAATTTAAAGAATAATTTTTACCTGGTCTCATCTAAATGTCTAGCTCAGGCTATGAAAGAATGTCTCAATAATCTCCTGTCTGAATGGGAATCTAAGATTCTTAGTTTCCTTATAGCTGTGTACACACCAGCAAACAGAGCCTGCACCCGCAGTCAGCAGGCACCTCTCTCTGAGCGCTTGTGCTTATCAGTCTGTGGGTATTCTCTGGGTATCTGGGGTAATGATGTGAGTGGTAACAACCAAGTTTAGCCCACACAGGAGCCCCAGCTGATGCAGGCTCTTTTACCAAGAGCAGCAGTGAAGTAAAAAGTGAGAAAGCTTGTGGGTTGTAGATAAACCTGTAGGATGTCGTTTCACAAGATGCTTGCACGGCATACAAAGGCAGTGCAGGTTATTTCTACAGTCCTGCCTTCCTCTGATGCGGTTTGTCTTTGTCTCTCCTGTGCTGCTACAGCTGTTTGTGGGTTTGTGGTTTACTGCATCACCGAGATGAGCAAATTAGAACCAGTGAACAGTGAGGCTTGGGCTGGGGTTGTGAACTTCTTACGCTAGCTTGGCTGCCAGTGCTGTCATCATCTAAAACTGCAGACTGTGTCTCCTCACACAGGCTCAATAAAATTGATTGTGAGTTTTAAGTGAACTGCTATTACTATAATTAGTATTTGAATCTCATTTATAATTATCCATATGGTTTTCCCTGTGGTTAATTTTTCCACAAAATGGTACATTTAATTAACTTAGATATCCTTTAAGTGATTATCTTGCTTTTTAAAAGCAAAACACTTTCACACATAAGTGTGGCTGTCCCAAGTTCTTCGACCATGCCACTGTTCTTCTGTTGTCATCACATGCTCCCTTCCTGGCAACAGATACACACTACACAAATGTTAGTTAATAGAGTATATGTAAAGTTAGGGTTTTAAAAGATATTAATAGGATGTTTCAATTATGTCTCCTCCATACACCCTATTTTTAAATTATTGTATTTCTTGGGTGGGAAACGTACACCAAGAGGGTAAGCTCCAGAATAAAACTGAAGTAAAAAGAGCCTTCAAAATTCCTCTTATTTTGGATGACCTGTAGGAACTGCTGGTAGGGGTTAGCAGGAACACACTAAATATTGGTTAGAATAACTAATTTTAAGTTATTATTGAAGTGTCAGATGCTGACATCACCGGAGAGCAAACTTCTAACGTTGTGTGTATTGGGGTCAAAGTAGAGAAATATAATGAAATTAAAAAAGCTTCTTATCGTTAATTCTTGAATAATGTGACTTTTATAGATTGTTATTTTTTGTAGTATTTGTTTCTGACACCTGAATTGTTCTCAGAAATTAATGTTTCCCCCAGTAATAAGGTTTTCTAATAAAATTTTCTGCTCACAAGATCAATGTGATAACCAGAGGTTGTTCCTGAGTCCTTTATAAGTGGCTTAATTCCTAATTAGACACAATTTGAAAAATGTCTTTCTCAAAATCATACTCTATTGTACACCTCAGAGTGTTTAAGGAGCTCATAAGTGTTTACAGAGGAACACTTCAGAGGCCAGTTTTAGTCTGAGAAAGTAGCTGGATGTTCAGCTGATGCAACGTGAGTGCAAGATGTTGTTTCTTGTCATCAGCCAGTTTGAGTATTTTGATGATTTGTCATTTCTTCTTCCAAAAATAAAGAGAAAAATCCCTCAGGAGGGGGTACCAGCTGAAGCAAAGAGATTTCCTCTAAAGAGATCTAGTAAGAGAGACGATTATGGTTAATGCAGCTCTTCCAGGGTGCCTCTCCTACTCACAGGCAGACTTATACAGACATCATCAAGATCAACTTACACCTTGATTCTTAATAGTAAAATTTTTGTTGAAACCACTCTTCTGTGAAAAAACCCAGTTATCTCAGCTCTTGTTGAATGGTTTCTGAGAGGTTTTAGCCACACCTCAGCCTTGGGGAATGGAGTCAGGGTAGAATGGAAAGAAATTCTCCAACTATTAATTGGATTCAGTGCTTTGCAGTAATGCACCTGAGGTCTCCATTATACTTTTTGGCCTAAAGTATTGGATTACAGGATGTCTATGTCCTAAATGTTTTCTAACTCTCTCCATTGCTATGTTTATTTATACAGAACAGTGAGATGTACAGGCAATATGTAGAATACTAACCAAAAGAGTAAATTTAGCAAACTCAATGTCAGAAAAAAATATGCGAAATTGCAAGCTGGAAGGACGTGACATTGAAAGAGAGAGATAGGAGGGCATAGGTTGGTTTGGTTTTTTTTCTAGGATCCCTCTTACATCAAGCAGTTGTGCACAATGCTGAATTTCCATTCTTCTACTCTGGAATACTTTCATATAAGCATAGAATTGTTTGGTTGGAAGGGACCTTAAAGGTGATCTGGTTTCAACCCCCTAAGATGGACTGGGGCACTTCTACTAGACCAGGTTACTCAGAGCCCTATCCAACCCGGTCTTCAATATTTTTGGGGGTGAAGCAGCCACAGATTCTCTTGGCAACCTGTTCCAGTGCCTCACTACCCTCACAGTAAGGAATTTTTTCCTAATAACTGGTGTAAACCTACCCTCATTCATTTAAAGTCATTTCCCCTTGTCCTACCTCTGTGTGCCCTTGTCAAAATTTCCTGTCCAGCTCTCTAACAGCCCCTTTAGGTACTGGGAGGTACTAAAAGGCCACCCTGGAGCCTTCTCTTCTCCAGATTGAACAACCCCAGCTCTCTCAGTATGTCTCCATAGCAGAGATGCTCCAACCTTTGAGCATCTTCATGGGCTCCTCTGGAATTGCTCCAGAGCAATTAACCCAGAACTGAATGCACTGGTCATGTGGGGATCACGAGAGTGGAGCAGAGGGGCAGAATCCCCTCCCTTGCCCTGCTGGCCATGCTGCTTTGGATGCAGCCCAGGATGTGGGTGGTTTTCTATGCTGCCAGTGCACATTGCCAGGTCAAGCTGAGCTCCTCGTCCACAAACATCCTCAAGTCCTCCTGCCCAGGGCTGCTTTCAATCCATTCCCCACCCAGCCTGTACTTGTGCTTGGGCTTGCTCTGACCCAGGTGCAGGAACTTGCTCTTGGCCTTGTTGAACTTCATGAGTTCTGCACAGGCCCACCTCTCAGGCCACTCAAAGACCCTCTGGATTCCCCCAAGCAATGTATTAATTTGCAACATTCTTTCCCTAATATTTTGTAATTTTCTGCTGGGATAGGATTCATTTGTTGGAGACATATGTAAGCAATGGCACCCTAAAGCCTTCCAGAAAAACTTCTCCACTACTGTTTATAGTAAAATACATTTCCCCTGAAACATGAAAGGAGAGCTTTTGAAGCAATTGCTCTTTTCATATGTTGTGACACCATGGGCTAGGCAATGTTTGAAGCACAATTTCCATGCAATTTAAGTTTTCCTTTCTATCTGTTTCAGAAATCTGTTTTCTTTTTTTGTCTTTTTTTTTTTTGTTTTTAGAAGGTCGCTTTAATCTTTGAAGTCAAGGAGCCTCAACAGATTATTGTCTACCCTTTACTTTCTGCCCTGTAGCCTGTTGCCTCCTAGTTGATTTTAAATATTTCCTTATAACAACTCACTGCTCCTGAGTGATATATATACTTTCAGTTGCTGTCCTGATGCATGTGAAAAACTGGTCTTGGCTCTGGTCTGACAAGCTCAGCACCACTTTTTATTTTTTTCAGTGAGATGTGAATAAAAATTGCTGGTATATATCATAAAATGTATGAGGTGAATCAACTGATAAAACAGGAGTATAGCTTTCATAAATTCCTGTGCTCACCTAGCTGTGTATGGATTGCAGACTTATTTCAAATGTATCAGTCAATGGCTTTGAAAAAAAAAAAGTGGAATTGCCCTAGAAATGTGATCTTTCTTTATTGTCTTAATTATAATCAATTATCTACTAAACACAGTGCATGTCAGCTTAGGCACATGAGAGCCTAATATTAGGTCTGTATTAATTTGATATGACACTGAGACACAACAATAGCAGCAATTTAGAGGAGAATATTTCTGGGATTAATTCCGTCAAGAAATACATTCAACTTTTGTGATATACAAGAGGAAGCATCTGAAGCGTCTGAAACACTGCAACTTCTTCCTTAGAGAATCCAGAGAGCTCAAGTAAACACATGTGAGGAATCATTCGTATCTTAAAAATCCTACAGTCAGTGAAAGAACTTGAACTGCAAATAGAAAAAAATAAATAAAGTGAGAAATGGGAGATTCACTTCTCTGACTTTCAAGTATCACTGAGATGTGGAGGAAACAATACTCATGCAATCCTTTAAAAAGACTTTCACAGCACTGACAAAACTGCTGTCCAGGCAAGCCTGTTTCCAGTGTAATCACTTTGGTTCAGAGGTGTGCCCATCAGCTACTGGTCTTGCAAAAAGATATTGATGACCATCTAGAGGTCTCACACAGAGCTGCTCTGGATGCTAAAGTGAAACTGTGCAGAACTAGATTTGTGCAAGCCATGCAACCACGAGGACAATACATTTCCATCTGCTCCAATGGATTTTTGGATCAGGAACATGAAATAACTGCCAACACAGCTTATTGCTTTGCATTTCAGAGCTATTACTTGTTGACTGGGGTAGCTCAAGGAGTGAAATTGGACTGCATTGTGCACTGCAGCACAGATTTTCAATTTTTGTTCTTTTTTTTTTTTTTTAAGAATATCGGTACAGAAAATGTATCATTAACATCTGAAAGCAAAGCAGTGCACTATAAAATATGCTTGCAAAGGACGTATTGACATTTGACCTCCCAGTTTCCACAGGTCCTAACTCTGTACACAGGAAAAGTTAATTACATGGTGCTTTAAGTCTTCATAAAAGGTCAATTTGCTAGTACTATACTACGTAGCAGCAGAGGTTGGAAAAGTTAGCATTTTGAATACAAACATGCTTTTAATAGTCAATTGGGGCAAATCATAAGAGGTTCATAGTGCATGCTTGGTAATGAGATTCAATTATTTCCAACGAGAGTTTTAAGCCCCTTTAGAGACACGACTTTTGCTTACTGTAAGCAAAACCAATCTTTGCAAGTATAAAAATGACACTCACCTTTTTATTGTGTTGGCTTAGAAAAAGGTCAGATCTAATAAAGCTCACTCTTCTTGACAAATAACACTTAATGTTTCTTTACCTTCAGCTTGCATTATGTTGTAAAATCCGATTACTGATGCGATAGCCTAATGGTACTTGACCAATGAAAAATGAGTCCAGTACAATGAGAGAATGTATACAGAAGAGTCTTAATTAAAATACTATTTTAAATAACATTTCTGAGTGATGAAACTTTGTCTCCTGATACACCAAGTCCAGCAAATTTAATAATACATGAAAAACGGGAGGAAAGTTTTCCTCAGTACTGCGAAATCATACAATAAAGCTAATAGGAAAAATGTATGTCCATTGGAGAATATTCCCTGCAATAGCCGACCATCACAAGAAATATGCCCACCTGAATTCAACTGACAGCATTAGGAGAGAAAAAACCAAGCAAATAACTACAACAAAACCCCCACAAAAGCTCTTTTGTTAATGTGAGAGAGGGAAGGATGAGTTAGTGGCTTATGATTTGGGGTACTTGTGTTCAATTCTCCATTCTGCCATCATCTTTCATTGTAAAAATAAGTCACTTTAGCTTGGATCCCCAGAAGAGCTTCGATGTAGGCCTAGTTCAGGCTGTAGAGGATGCTTATACAAACATACATTTATGCCTGAAATAAAGCGAAAGTCCAAAATACCCAAGTTCATGTTAGCAAGTAGTACCCAGAATAAATTATTTTGATTGAGGAAAAAATGACATGCACATAGAGTCAACATAAAAGGTGTTTCCAGGAGTGAGCAAATTAAGATTATGGCTAGATTGTTTCTTTCTGTGATCTCAAAAGCAGGTAGCAGCTAAAGAACTTGTGCTCACATGTGCCCCTGGGCAAAGCTTCCATGTGAGTTTCATCCTAAAATAATTCAATCTCGACTCTCTGGTGATTAAAAAAGAAAAAACAAACAAACAAAAAAAAAAG
>VZRN01005829.1:246551-261407 GCA_013397935.1 Dasyornis broadbenti | reverse complement strand
AAAAAAAAAAAAAAAAAAAAAAAAAAAAACAACCACAATAAATATAAATGACTGAAAATCCATTCCAAAGTTCCTCATCCAAGCTAAAATATTAATATAGATTAATTTAATGTTATATTATTGGAAAAAAAGGTGAATTGTAGTTCTGGATATATTAATAGGGATGTGAGGAGGTCAAAGTTAATTATTCTGCATTTATTTAATGGGATATCTTCATAAATAAACTGAAATATATTTAAGAATAAAATTATAGAACTGTCACAGAGGTCTGAAATAATTATTCTGCTTCAGTTGATGCTTGAATATTATGTCAAAGTCTGGGTGTACACACCTTATCACACATGTAGACAGAAACCACCAATGATCAACAAATCAGAAAACATGAACTGAAGGTAAACACTGGAGTAAATTGCATTTCTTTTTTTCCTGAAAAGTGGAGTAAGATTTCTGTTCTAGAGAGTGATTTATTGTTTTCCATGTTCCAAAGGAGAAAAACAGGAAAAAAAAACTCTTGGTTTTTTTACAAGAATTTGAATGATAAAAGAATATATTAAGCTAGTAAATAGCCAGTATTATAACATTGAGGGACTTTCTTCATTGGAGATTTTTAAGAGTAGGGATGAGATAAAATTTTCAAGGTTTTTATATACTTGTTCCTACTCAGGACTGGATTGACCGTCCTTCACATTATCTAGTCCTGCGATGCTAGCTAATTAAATATAACTTAGCTGGGAATTAATGGGCTCTTAAGCAGTCCTTCAGAAGGTGTAAGAAGTTGTGAGGAATACTGAGCTTTGGATCAATAATACAGTGGAATCATTAAATCAATGGCAACAGCAGAGTCCACAAACCTGAAAATCAGACTTCACATGTCTAAAGCTGCAACCCGCAGCAGAAGTGCTTACTCAGGAGCAAATGAATTTCCCAAGTAGAAGCACAGAGAAATTTGAGATTGAAAAGAGGAACTGAATCTGGATTCCACCTTCTCTTTCTCACCAATAGCTTTTAGTTTTAATTTTTTGACCCGTCATTCCTGTGGCAGAGTTGATACATATCTAAACAGTGTGTCCAGCAAAGTCAAGCAACAGCATCTCTCAGAATGGCTCTCAACTTCAGAGCTGCTGTTTAAGTCACTTCCAGTTCAGTCTCCAGTCATGTATCAGCTATTTTTAACTCCCAAATCTCCCTCTGGACTATATTTACATCATTATTACTGGTACAATATATTGCTTTTAGTCAAGGCCACCGGTGATATTTATTTAGATACTTGCAGATGCTTAAGAAATTTAGTACAACTCTGTTTTAATTCAGTGTAGGAGTCTCAGCTCCTTCTGATTGTGTCCTGATAGTGCTTTCTCCCCGTCTTTCACTAAGGTAGTTGCTTCCATAAATGCGGTTTGACGAAAGTGCTTTGAACATGTACAGTTCCATTGTGAGTTGTCTGTGGTGTTCCTGTTAATTTACCAGAGATTAAATATTTGATGGGTTTCTAAAATGAGAAAAACTAACTTTCTCAAGCCTTCCTTATTTTCAGCTTAAGACTAAATTTGCTAAAATGACAGGACAGGATTCCTGCTTCCAGACCACTTAACAAAAGTGTCTTCAAGTGTAAACCAAAGTTTTCCAAAGCCTATAGAGAGCAGAAGTGTGAAAAGCTGCTCAGAGTGCTAAGAGATACATGCCCCCTAGGCACTCTTAAAATTAGTTGGTTTAAACACCTGAAGCATGAAACACCATCTGCACGGGTCATGATCAAACTCAAACGGAAAAATTAAAAGAAAAATACATTTGCTGTTACTCTGGAGGAAGCACAATGTTCAGTAAAAAGAGTACAGATTCCTCTCCTTTTATCTGCTCCCTTCTTCTCCTGTGTATCTGTCGAATGTTTTGTGCCTACTGAGATGATCATTCAGCCCATTAGTATTGTTTCCTCCACGGCAAGAGTGTTGTGATGTCTGACTGCTGCCCTACATGTGACAAGGGTCAGTTGTAAGTGCATATCACGTTTGGGGGCTCCACGCGGATTTCTGTGGATAAAACAATCTCTGGCAGCAGGAGAGACGGGGCTTTATCTCCATCCAATCCCCCCTGCCAGGAGAAGAGCAGCAAGTCAAAATACGGCTTAGTATGTGATCCCTTGTCTGGTCAGTAAAGAAATGTTCTAGGAAATGGAAATGTCTGATCATGGACTTAGTCACTGCTGTGAAGCGCAGGGCATGCACAAACACACTTCTAGCAAGCAATACGGTATTCACCCGTGTGAATACATGTCTAGTAAACCTTATGGCACCTAGAGAATTCATTAAGTGCCCATGTTAGAGCCGAATTCCTCTTCAAATCGCTCTCAAATGAAGAAATGAGAATCCATGTCTGTGGTAACTGATCTCTTAGCCTGATCTTGCCAGGTGCTGTGTTCTTTCAGAACCTTTGGATTTCAGTACAAATAGATGAAGCTTAGTTTCTTAAGATTTGAGGCTTGCTATTTAACATATTATATCAGTACTGTGGGCAGGTCAAAACATTTCTAGAGCAGCTTGAATAAAAAGTTTGAATCTGGGAATACATAATGGACACAGCTTCTTTTTCATCCGTTAAAATTTATTTTAACATTTTTACATCAATCTTGTTTTTCACCTTTGGTTACATACACCACCCCTATTACTGACAGAATTAACATTTCTGTTTTAAGACCACATCATTCCCTTATTGCAGATCAGTTTATGGAAAAATAACTCTAAAGAGCAAGTCTCTGCCAATAGGTTTAAGGGACTGATACCACTTTTTAAGAATATAACAGGAATAGATTAAAAGTTTTACCTTAGAATGTAGAACAGGTTTACTGCACCAGACCACAGTTCATTTATTTCTAGTGTACTGACTATGGCAGAGGCCTAGGAAAAGAGATTAAATATAATAACAGGGCAAACACACAAGTACACTTTCTCCACTAAATCCTGCCAGCCACTTGAATTCTGTATCTTACAAAATTCTGGAACAAGAACAAGAATGGAATTTTTACTTTTAGCAGCACTTGTGTCTTTTTTTTTTTTTTTTTTGCGACTAGTGTTTCAAATTGTTTTTTGAATTGATTGAAATGTTTAAAGTCCACAATGTTCTGCAGCAACAGACTCCCAACCTTAATTCCAGCTATGTGGAAAAGCTTTTCGCTTTGTTTCTGTTACATTTTCCATTCTAGTAATTTAATTTTATGTATCACATAGGGGGAAAAAAAGTGAATGGTCACTGCTTTGTCACTTTTTTTGGTGTTACTTGTATTTCATATGCTAATATCACATTCACCTCCACTCTTCCTTTTTTTTCAGACCAGAGGGTCCTGGTCTTGTTCTGTAGCTTTGATCACCTCAGTCACCTTCTCTGAGTACTTTTTTCCCCTAATACATATTCCTGGAAAGAAAGGAGCACAAACAGAGATGATGCTGCTGAGGTTGATTCACGATTTCTGCTATGTTGTCTATCCTTTGCTAATATCGATGTTTGATTTGGTGTTGACTGCTCTTTAGCTTTGAAATGACATTTCATGAAATTATGGGCAGTAATTTTAAGATGTGTTTCCTGGGTGGTGATAGCTAGTTGATACCCCATATTTTGTGTGCAAATTTAGGATTCTTTATCCCATACTCCTCTTTGTAAACAGTTATATCAAGTTTCGTCTGCAATTGTAAATCCAAGTCTTTCAAGGTGAGATTCATCTGGTGACACCTGAGCTCTTTGCCTTTGGCTCCTTTCATAGTCAGTGGAGACAAACTGACATTTTTAAGGGATGATTTATCCCACCAATTCACTGCAACGAGATGTTACTACATTAAAATACCAACTTCCTTTCACAGACTGTAAAAATAGAGAAAATACCTCCCTGCACTGCAGATGCCCAAGTTTGGTCAAATGAATGGCACTTTCAGTATTAGGAGGTTTTCCTGGGGTTCTTCTCAGTCATTTTTTTTCAGTTTTATTGCTCTAAATGGCTTCGTTTGATCAACAGGCTTTTCTACTTCCTTATTAACTAATTCCCTAAGTAATTTATGAAGATGTCAACCAATATAAGTTACGAGGACAAATCTCTAACATTCTAGCAGTTTCTGCTTCCTGTGGGACTTTATTGATAATCTTCCTTATATTCCCAAAACTGATAATCTATTCCTAAACTTTACTTTCTATATTTTCACCTATTTGTATTAATTTACAAGGTAAATTTCTTCCTGTCCTACAGAAGTTTAGTTTCTATAGATATCAGTAATTGGAGATTTATCAAAAGCCTTCAGCCACCCAAGAAGTTAGGCAATAATAACTGACCCCGTTTCTAGCAACAAGGTAAGAAGAAAGGCTCTTCTTGTTACCTTCAGAGAACTGCAGGTGGATTGTAATATGTGACTGCCTTTGGCATTCTTGTTCCTGTTACCCAATATTTGTATTTTATAAGTATCCACTAGCTCTTCTCAGAATGATATTTTCAACCAGTCTGTGCTTATTTAATGCCCTAACTGCATACAAATTCTACAGGCTAGTAGATGTGTTTATGAAAAAAAATCTCCCACTACCAAATAGCCTAACTGTTTTTTATGCCATTACCAAGTTCTTTTTCAGAGCTGGTTTGTTCTGCCTTATATATTTTTCCCACTTATATTTGTATCCTTGGTGAACAGGAGCATGGCTTTGTTAAGGACTGCCATATTTTCAATACGGCCTCCTGTATCCTCCTCTTCCACCTTCATGCCTTTCCTTCTTTTCCTTTTTTGATCTTTCTGTAACGTTTTTTGATTGCCCTACAACTTTCTGACTGCCATACACTTGCTTAGAGTGCCTACAACGATGTCCTTAATCTTTACACCATGTAGATGTTTAAGCCTTTTAGCTCTTAGTTCCTTTGTAACAACCCTATGCACTGACCAACCTTTTTGAAATCCAGAGGTCTTGTGTAGGTTTTGGTTCTTCATTCACTTATGAGGATTGCCAACTCTAAAAATCCCGTGTGCAATATAACACACATGTTCTTTAAAAGCAAAATTATAAATCATCTCTTTCCCTCTATCCTGGATCAAGTCAAGTGCTGCTTTTTTTCCCCTTTGGTACAATTAACTACCTGAACCAAGAGGAAGGTACTTATAAAACCCAAGAGTTTCACCATCACACTGTAATGTGACATTTACATAGGTACTGAGGATAACTGAAGTCTCTTATTTTTACTGTGTTTCATGTCCTCACAACAGGAGGACCACAAAAACTCCTGTCCACACTAACATTTCTTAGTCTATTACTATTTTGCCAGAACCTTTTTCATCCTAGTAATAAATATTATTATATTTTCCTAGGATTTCGGTCCCTGTATACAGTATCTCGATCTCTTGTATGTGAGGTTACAGACCATAAGGGAAAGGAAAAGAGACGATTGCTTGTGTGTTTTATTCCAGAGTGGAAAATATTTTAGAAGCTCAGACAGTCTATGCATATTGTGTAGGTGGTTATCCTGAGGTCAGCTGATGAACCTCCTTAGAGACTTAGTGGGGAAAATGGGTATTTTTTTTTTTTTAATTTTATTTATGTAGTTTAATTTATTAATTTTAAGCCAGCTAATTGTTGCAAGTAAATATGAGCAATAAAGAGACTAGAGATCAATTACCAGATGCAGAGATGTCTGATTTCTATCTAAGTGATAACTGGTAACCCACTGGAAAGTGGCCACAGTCATTTCTTGCACAGGGAGCCACATTAGCTACATAAAATGGCACCATGTCTCCGGTGCTCTTTTAAAAAAAAGTTTTTTCTTTCTCCAATCACAAATTCCTCACCCATTTCCAATACTAAAAATAGGCACCTGTGGGAAAATATAATTAATTGTGCTATGACACAGCAGGAGATGTAAATTATCCTTTAAATTATAGACAAAACACCTAATATACTATGGCTCTGGGTGACTACTTACCACTGTTATTTTGGGCAACTCAACAGGGTTCATATTATTATAGAACTGTCAGATACAATCGTCCTACTTCTGCTAATTGTCCCTCTGTGAATTTTCAGCACCTGAGCAGGGTTTTGCCTAAACCACCACATGCTTTAGGAAAAAATGATGTATTGCAAAAGGCAAAGCGTTGTAGCACCTGAATTTGTCATCCAAAGCTGAGCGGACAACAACTTATTCATAATGGCACTCTGTCATCCTTCAAGCCTCGACGGAGCCCTTAGCAAGTGAACAGCTATTTTAGGAGATATCTCTCGTGCTTCCAGTGTGTGTAAATCTGAATCTTATTTCTAGCTGCATACAAAGCATTTTCATAATACCCTATTTTGATCAAACAAAATCTATGCATGAGACTAAGCTGTTTGCTCTACATTGACATTGAGGGTCAAAGGTGACTTCCTGGATGAGCAAATCTAGCTCAAGTAACAACAAAAAAAAAAAAAAACACGTTTCAAGAAAAGACTACTGTTGTATCAGTTTAGAACAGGTAAGAAGAGCTGCCTGCCTACAGCTACTGACCGGACCACAGTGTGCACATACGGTGACTGTCTGGTGTCCTCACACTCCCGTGCTTGGGCAGATGGACAGCTCTCAGGATGTCCTTTGTGGTTACTGGCCAGTGAAAAACATTGAAATGTTTTTGCTGTTTCTCTATCGGCTGTCCTGCTGCAACCCAGATGCATTTTGGATCAGACCATGAGCCCAAAATGATTTTCCTTGTATCCTTTCATTCTGCTAAGAGGTTCCTCCTTTCACTCTCAAAATGATGCCATGCAAGCATCTGTTAACTCTGATTAACAATCAACATTTTAGAGTGCACTAAAGACCAAATGTGATAAGGAGGCCTTCCTGGACCACTTTGTAATGCATTCAATGTTCGACGCTTTAAGAACTCTAATACCAAGCATAGTTTCATTTTCCTGTGGCTCAGTTGACTACTTTTTTACTAAACTCTCTACAAAGTCAGAGAAACTTTAATACACTTTACATTAAAAGCTTTACAACCCACCTGTCACTCACACAAAACATGTAATTTTGACAAACTGGAGGGAAAAAAGATAATTACATTTTAATTTGCTAATCCTTGCTTAGTTAAACTAGTGAAATATGCAAATTACCTGCTGAGACCTAAATTGCTTCCTTTAAAGGATAAATAGATGCCCTTTAGTATTTCCAAATATTATTAAAAGAACATATTGATTGACAGATAAGTCATCTCTGGTGCAATGTCAGTTTTATAGAAGTGAATACGTGTGCCTAGAGACAAATGTCCAAAGTTTCACAGAAACTTTAGGAATTTGGATAATTTTCTGAAAAAAATTGATGCAACTCAAGTTGGGAGTCTTATGGATTGAAAATCTTATGACAGCTGACTACCCTATAAGATTTGCTTGCATTTTTTCTTGTCTTCCACCAAGCAATGCTATAGAAACATGATTATAAATCTACACCCAGGCCTGCCCTTTAGAAGAACTGCTCTGAAGTGAATAAGAATCATGGGTATGACCTTTCAAAGATGGAATATGACCAATTAGGGAGAGATTTTCTAATGCTCCCAAGAGTAGGAACAACTGTGCAGAGCCAGAGTCTGGAGATAAAAAATTTGTAACGATAATCTCGCATTGAGCCTGGATGCTGTTAGAGGAATGGCTAGAAGGTGGGGGATGTCAGGATTAATGAAATCTAGGGGCAGAACAGATAGGATTATTTTCCTTATTGTTTAAAAGACGATAACATTAAATGTAGATGATTAAACACACTGAAGGAGGATGCAGTTACTCTGGCTGGTACTTATGGCATCACGAGGGGAAAAACAGAATCGTTACTGGAGGTTTCTGGTTAGGGACTGAGCAAGCTCTGGCTGGAGTGATTTAGTTTGGATCTTGATTTAGATTTGCAAGTATGATGCGCAAACTAAGTGCAGCAGTGCATATAAAAATAAAATAAAATAAAATAAAANTTAAAAATAAAATAAAATAAAATAAAATAAAATAAAATAAAATAAAATAAAATAAAATAAAATAAAACAAAGTAGAACAATACACTATGTCGCTCTCATTGAATGTTGACTCCCTCAGTCATAGTGATGGGTTCACCGTAAATTTATGAGACTGAATAAAAATGTTTTCACTGCATATTGTGTTACATGTCCTTTTCTTAAAAAAAAAAAATAAATAAAAAAAAAATTCCAGACCTCCTAACATGCATAAAACTAGTATTTACCCTCTGGTAAGCTGTTTTTGACCATCGTATTTAAATAACAAGATAAAATATTAAAGAAATAGAGTGAATTTGTGTTGTTTTGATTATGTGAAACTCACAACTCAAAAAATGCAAAAGCCAATTCATGGGATGCTGTTCCCAAGAAAAATAGATAAAAAAATTTAGTGTCCCATGAACGTTGTAACAATATTTAATAGTGCCAATACCAAAACCCAGAGACAAGGCTAATTTAAGATACAACTGTCTATAATAAAGTCTCTAAAAACTTATCTAGACATATAAATATGTTTTATGGGGTCAACAGGTTAAAACATGTTAGATAATGTGATTATTCTGGTTTCAAAATCTATTTTCAAAACTGCTGAGTACCGCTTCCTCTGACTTCTGTGGAAACTCCCGGGTGCCTGGCATTTTATAAAGCAGATCACTGTGAAGATTTAAACATTTAAACCTGTGGGAGTTACATTATTGATAGTAGTGAAAATATGAGCATGCATCACCTCTAATCATATTATCAGCATCATACTTTGCAGTAACAAATAACTCAGATCCTCTTCTAAGGAGAGATAGTCACTGTGGCAAGCTGTGCATGGAAATTAAGCACCGGTAACATAATTTTCTGTTCTCTAAGGAGCTTACAGTAGACTACATTGTGGGAATCAATCTCAAGCACAAAGCCAGAGAGTAAGAAAGGAGATGTAATACTTAATAAATCAAGTCAAATAAAAATAAACAATTATTACTCAGAAAAATTATATCTGATGTGATTCTTTTTTTCCATTTTACTGAGTTTTTGCTGCCATTGACTTGTAGTCTCAATACCTACAATCAGCAGCTTGGCTGCTGCCACATTTATAGACTAAGTCCATGAGCAGCACCACAGTGCAATGTACCACACTGCACTTTGGCTTTGCCAGGACAGAAAATAGTTTTCCATACCACTGGATCCCATAAAATTTATTGTTGCAGACACTTGCTAGGGTACTGCCTTAATTTGTGCCTGTGGTCTAACACTAAGGGTATCAGACTCAAGGTGATGTTGATGGGATTCTGGTATACAACAACTGCTTCAGGGCTTTTGGGGCATAGAGGCAGGCACAAACTCATACTGCACTCATTAAGGATCTGATTTAACAAAAGATATGCTGCGGTGAAGCTTCTAGGTGTTGCAAAGGATCTGGCAGGGCAGCGGGGCAGAAAGGAGCCCAAGAGAGAGGTTGTCCTGTTGGAAGATCACCTCTGGATAAAGGCATGGACATGGGTGCCGTGTTAGCAAAATATCCTTGAGCTTGATTTGGGCAATCCAAAATGAAAAACGTAAGTTTGTGTGCTGCCTCTGTGGGTAAAAGGTTGATAATATATGGAGATATATACATGCAGTTTTTTCAACAAGGAACAAGGTCAAAGAGAGATAATAACCATGAAAGAAAGGACAAAATAGGGCAAAAGTTCACACTTCTTGTTTTACTTTGAAGTAAAATGGTGTTGATTCATCTCACCAACTTTTAGGCACTTGGTTGGAAAAAGAGATTATTCTCTTCAAGTGAGAGAGAAAGAAAGAGCCAGGTATCTTCAGAGGAAGCGCCAACCCGGCTATAATCCTACCTGGAGATGGATTTGCATGTCTTTACCTTTCGCTGCGTTAAGGACAACAACGTTTCTTGTGCCAGAACCTCAGGCCAAGTGAGATGAATCTGGGCAATGCTGTTCAAATCCTCTGCTGAGTCAAGAGAGAGGATGCTGCCTCACCAGTTCTGTGTAAACAAAGAGCAGCGATAGAAACAAAGTCTTCTCCTAGAGATTTTGGAAGATGGTCAGAGAAACATCCTACCTGACACCACCACTGGGCATTGAGTGGGCATTTTTAAATTTTCCTGTTTTGCCACAGCTTGCTTGCATAGCTTTGCTTATAGAATCATGCTGACATTTTGGAAGGAAATTCTATAGTCTCTTACTTCTCTACAGAGGCTGAAATGTTTACATGCATATCCAGTTAGTCATACATCAGTCATATTTGTCTACATAGGGTGTTATTTAAAAACAAAATCACCGATCTACCCAGAACACTCTCAATATTAGTATTTTAAAATACTAAAAGATTGTATCTTCAGTGCTAAGAAGCAAAATTTAACTTTTTTGATTACGTTAGATAACAGATTCTTAGAGGACATAAAGCTCGTTCTGCCTCTGTAGTGTAGATCTAGACTGACTTCTGTCAGCTAATGGGTGACCTGGCATTGATGTTTCTTTCAGTCCATTAATCATCTCACTATTCGTAACATTGGCAATTGCAACATCATATTAAAAAAAAAAAGCTTTCCCACACCTTAACATGATCTCTCATTTTGATTTCAGATGCATTGACCCAGATTCTGAAATGAGACAATTTTTACAATTTTTATGATTCATTCTTGAAGTGAACACCTTGTTTGGTGTCCTCATATGTTGTGATAGGACAAGGTGTAGTGGTTTTAAACTGGCAAAGGGAAGGTTTAGATTAGATAATAAAGAGAAATTCTCTGCTAGGAGGCTGGTGAGGCACTGGAATATGTAGTCCAGAGAAGCTGTGGATGCCCCATTTCCAGAAGTACTCAAGACCAGATTGGATGGGGCTTTAAACAACCTGGTCTAGTGGAAGATGACCCTGCCCATGGCAGGGGGGTGGAACTAGGTGGGCTTTAAGATGATCCCTTCCAACACAAATCATTCTATGATTCTATGATCTTCAAATATTCATCAAATACTAACAGTTGACTTCTCCTGACAGACTGTGCAACCCATTTCCTGATGTCTTTTTCTTGCAAAAAATCACTAGGAAGCAGTACCGTGAGATTAGCCTAATATATTATACAACATCAATCAGTATAGCGCCATTTTTGGCGATGATCATACATGCAGATCTTCTGAAGAAACATCTTTAACTTTTCATAAAGAAGATGCACGTTATCATCAGTTTAGAGTGTTTACAACTGCAGATTCTTACTGACCACCATATTTTACTGTCCAAATAACTTCCCAAATAAACCTTCCAGCTTATTGACATGAATAATGAATGTGCCAGTAGCGTTGATTTTAAAATGCGTGCCAACACTTTAACATCTGAACATCTATGTAAATGCAAGCTTTTAGCAGAATTGGAATTTAACAAATTACAGTTTGTGACTCTAATTTATGAGAACTATGTAAATACCTAAGATTTTTATAGCTGCTCCAGCTCAAATTAATCACAAATTTCTAATTATGCCTTTTTCAGCTGCAGGATATGCAAATTTAGTTGCATAGAGAAAGGAAACATTCAAGAACAGACTGATTTTACAAACACTGTGCAGTATCTTTTGTGAACAGGAGAGTGCAGCCTTTTAGCCTTCTACAGACCTAACTGGTGTGCCTCTGTTTTGTTTGTATTGAAATACAAAATATGACGGAAAAAAAAAGAATTAACTATATTCTTACCCAGAGAATAATTTGTATCCTCATCACTGGCTGTACACAGTGTGTGCCTGTACACATCTGCAAAGCAAACACAAGGGAGGAATTTAAAAATATTCTAAAGGATGGGCTAGTCTGACATACTACAGCTACAACACATCAAGTGAGGAGGGAGTCTGACATGTACCTTACTCACAACAAAAATGTTGGTTACAATGGGGTTTCTGCAGCCAAGTGGACTCTGCCCTGCAGGTAAGAAGATCCAGGAAAGGTTTATTTTGCCAACAGTAGCTATGGGAGTTGGGAATTAAAACCCTGATGTATTTACAGTGGTTCTTTTTGAGTATTCATTCTTTTTTCTTAGCTGTGATCACAGTGTTGGATTTAAATGCCTATTTTTTTTTTTTTTTTAATTAATCTATCTAGTAATTGATTAATTTTTATTTTTGTGTTTCTGGTCAGAAATATAATATTTTATATCCCTTAAGGAAGAAAGTTGCTGTTTTCTAGCACTGTAAAAGACCTAAAACTTCAGGCTTCCTTCTGTTTCTCAAGGGCATTTTTTATTGGCTGGTTTTGTGATTCTTTTGCGGATAGCCATTCTATTTATGCTTACAGTTCCTTCCACTCAGCCCTTCTCAGACTTCATCTCCAGTACTTCCCTTGCTTTTGGGCGCTATAGTTCAAGGTAGACATTAACACCTTGGAATGTCCAAGCAAAGGCCCCCAGGCTGGCCAGAACATGGAAGGAGAGCCTGAGATGTGAGTTGTTCAGGCTGGAGAAGAGACGGAGAAATGGAACCATCTTGCTGTCTACAGCTTCCTACTGGGAGTATGCACGGATTAAGAGACAGGCTCTTCTCAGAGGTGAACGAGGAAAGAACTGGAGAGAACCTGCACGTGTTGCAGCAACAGAGAGTCTAATTAGCTACAAGGAAAAACGAAAAGTTACCATTTCAGGGCAACCAAATCCCACGGTCTAACTTCAGAGTTAGATCTAACTTTGAAGAAGGCCCTTTTTTTATCTGGAGGTTGCACTACATTGATTTTAGAGCCTTAACTTTTAAAAATAAATTTTAATTTTAATTTTCAATTATAATTTCAGTCTTTTAATTATTTATATTAAAATAATATTAATAAGTCCCAGGGTTTCTTTTTAAATTTACAACCAAGTTCTGAAGACAACATCCACAGCATATTTAGGGAAAGTCCTTACCAAACCCAGATTTCAGCAGGTGGTTCTGTCTGGAGTCATTTGGCCTGATCTTGAGTAAAGAATTTTGTAGCTAATTGCAACAGAGCTGGTAATTGAGATTCAGATGGATGATGGGTTCCTAATTTGCTACAGAGTTGCAGAGAGCAGTGGAATATTTGGCTGAAGTACACTAAGAAAAATCAGAAACTGGGACTGTATTAGCAATGTCAGACATGGGGCAGTTTAATTTACTCAGTTACTGAAACAAAAGGAGCCATCAGACATATCAGAAGGGAAAACCATGTCCAAAATCATGTTTCAGTGTGATTCTTAAGTAGGCTAAAATAAAAAAAAACTCGTTTCTGAAGAGCAGCTTGACACAATTTATTACAATAACCACTGCTTTTAGTCCTGTCTCGGCCACTATAATGATTTGAAGAAAGCTACATGGACCTTTATGCTTCTGGCACAGATTCGTGGTCCAAAGGGCCCCGTCGAGTACGTTCCAGTTGCTCATGGCAACTCTGATATACTTCACCCCAAGACCTAAGGGAATTGCAATCTGATAACACAAAACCTGTTCTGAACCAGTAAATTTCCTTTGTTTTGCACTGTTTTCTGATGTGAGGTTCTTCTGCCACCTTTCAAGCTCTTAATATCACCCTCCAGGGTTTGCTCCTCTATGGACTGCGTCGGAATTCCCATTCTTTGCAAAAGCTGTTAGGTGATAAGTACTGGGGCTTAGGGTGCTTCCTTTTTCTCTCTCTCTCTTTCCCCTTTCAAAGATTTGCTGTGCTTTAGTTTGTAATTGCTGGGATTGTAAGCAAGTGTTAAGTGCTGCACAGTTCATTGCTCATTTTATGCCTCATAAAATATTTAGATCCTTGTGATGCTGTGTAGCCATGAGTCACCAGGCTGTTACTTTAACACATCTCATCACGTTGAGAGCTCGCATCCTCCGACAGCTTAGTGGCAAAGAGGCTTGCCAGAATATATTCTTTTAGTGCAGAAGACTTTGAGAACCAAGATACATTACTGCTCTGCTTTCTCCTCTTCAGTCCTCTCACTACACATCCACCAGCCTCTGTGGATGGAAATTTTCCAAGGCCACTGAATTAATTTCATTTGGAGTTCCAGCTCGAAAAAGCTGGAATGGATAATGCGGGATTTTGGGTCTGCAGTGAAGCACAGAGGAAGGTTAATGCAAGGTGCCTCCTAAACGTTCTCATTCCTTGGGCTGCATCACAAGCGCATAAACACACATCCTTCTACCTGGCAAATGTTTTGAGGTGCCTGTCTTGAAGATGTTGTGAAATATATTTTCCCATGAATATCCACATTCGAATATTGATTTTTAAATTATTTCCCCTCCACTGAATTTTGAAAAACATCTTAAAAATGCCAAACCTTCTGGGTAATTCTTTGCTATCTTTACAAAAACATTTACATCTGTGCTGAGATGTGTTTCAGCAGGTAGCAACATCTGCATATTAAGTGCATTTATATTATCGCTGCTTTGTCTTAGAGATGCTGGGGAGCTACTGAAGGGCTACAGTTTTCCAGGAATTCATGATTTGTAAAGATGTTCTAGATTCTGAAGTCAGACAGGTCTTGAAGCACCAAGTAGACCTGAACTCGCAGATGTTTTGATCTCTGAATCTGAATGATTTCATCATGGTCACAATCTTTATCAAAGGTCCCTGAGCCTGGATTTGTTACTTCGCAGTCCTCCACAGTTACTGTAGCAGTTCTTTTACTCCGAAGAAGAGAAACATTTTGTTGGAGTTGCTGGTTTTGGGCCTTTTCATTTTGTTTGGTTTTGGGGTTTTTTGGTTGGTTTTTATTTTTCTCCCTCTGCTAGATTGTTTTAAATACTTTGTTTTACTGTTTGCAGCTATTTCATTTGATTTTTCAGGTTAGCAGTCACTCAATATTTCATAAATGTTAGCTGTTAACAAATCCCATCATATCATAGCACTGAGCTGATCTTTCTCTTTGACACAGTCTGGTTTCTTCATCTTCTTCCTTTTCT
>VZRN01005829.1:189497-246517 GCA_013397935.1 Dasyornis broadbenti | reverse complement strand
TTTTTTTTTTTTTTATTTTTCTCAAGGAAACAACTTAAAGATCTTATTCATAATTTATTGAAAGTACTACAAGCTTCACTTTCCCCACACAAGTAGTGTTGTACAAAATATTCATAATAAATATTGTTTTAAACTATAACTCATAAAATCAAGTGTATCTCCAAATGTATTTTTTATTTATAGCTTGGGAAAAAAAAAAAAAAAAGTGAATCGTGACTCCAAAATCAGAACATAACTTAGTTTCACAGAAATATGACCACTTTGTTTTGTGTGCCTGGTCTCGAAGCAAGTTATAAATACAAGCAGATTCCCTGAATATATTCTACTAGGTACCAGTGAGGGTAAACTTATCTAAATAAATCCAAGCAGGGGATAAATAAAAAAGAATAACTGTTAAAACAGCAGAGCTAGGAGTAGACCAAAAATCCAAGAATATCCATGAAAGTCGCTGAATGCTCAGATCTGACCTGGAGGTTGAGAGACTCTTTAACAAAAATAGCACATCAAAAGAAAAAAAAAAAATCCCAAACTGAACCGTTTCTCAAATGTTGCTTCTTAATTTGCTCTTTTAATTGGGAGTGTGAACAACATTGTAGGCAATAACACTGTACAATGACAGTCCCTCCACAGATAGATTAAAGGACTAAAGGAATTTCAGGAGCTGAGCCCTTGAGTATACTAGGACAAACTGGTGGGGAGAGTAGAGGGATTTGGGAATAATAAGTAGCTTTTGCAGTAAGTGTTGGCGTGAAACTAACATTTTTTATACCCACTGCCATGCTGAAATAATCTCTTGGTGTCATGACAGCTTCAAAAAAAGGGAAAGTATCAGGTTAATCACTTGCAAGACAGTTTTTCCCCATGTCCTGAGAGCATTATAGAAAATACCCAGCAGCATGTGTGGGAGTGACGGAGAAGCAGCTCATCAACACTGAAACCAAATTGTGTAGATGATTCCATACTTGTTGCAATCACCTTCTTATTAATATTAATAGAAATATGGATTGGGTTTTATAACGCATGTTCAAATAGGAAGTTGGTGGCAAGGCTGCACTAAGCGAATCTAGCAACACTAGAGAAGAGCTAAATTAAAGCCTGTGGTTTCAAGTGAACCCATTTTACTCTATGCAAAATGAGAATATTGCCTTGACAAGTGCTATTGAACTCTGTCCAACACGCCTGCATGGTCAGACCAAGGACAGCAAACTCTGCTCAGTGCACGCTGAAAGTCCCCTTCAGGATACATTGCAGCTCAGCTGTGATTATAAAACATTTTGCATCCAGAGATTTGCAATTCAAACAACAGCTAACATCAAAAATAAGCTATATAAGCTGTGTTTTCTTTTCCTGAATCCATCAGCAAACTGTATGCAACAAGTTTTTGGTAATTATAAATTTTAACAAGCAACTATTTATTTTAAAGTCTTAGGGAAACCTGATTTGAGTGGGTTTTTCTTTTCCCAGTAGTTGGCTTTTGCATATACGACGGAGCTTATCTGGATGTCAAGATGTTTTCATATTTCTTTGCCCAGTTTTTATCTTGTAAGCCTGTCATCAAAAGAAATCAGCTTCACTAAAAGCAAGCACTGTTTGTGATTCCCTGAGCGCTTACAGTCAGATGGCTGTGATGCTGAGTTGTGAGCTTTATTTCTTTTTGCCAAAGGTTGCATTTTTCTCACCTTTTTGTGTCATTTTAATTATGAGGAAATAGGAAACACTTGGGTAATTTGCAGGCCCTTCTAGGTGTTTCTACGATTTTTTTTCAATTTGTTGGTTTTCTCTTTTGAAAGTTTTTTAGCAATCCCTTGCAGTACTTCTAATTTTGGGGTTTGGGGGTGTTTTTGTCTATGGAGTTAAGACTTGGAAAGTTTAAAATGAAATAAAAATAAAAGGGAAACGTGAAAATATTTCTTGATTGGGAGACAGAAAATCACTGAGAGTACTCTTTTATTACTATTTGATTGATGATCCAAAACACTCATTTAATATAAAACCCTATATATTTAAACACAAAATGTTTAAAGAATAAAAGGTCAAAACCTGATTTCTTGTCTATCAACTTAGGTTCAGGCTCCAATCTCTCGTACACTCTTACCTCACCAGGCTGGATACAAATCAATTATCATGAGAAGTTATGTGACATTTCCGGATCTCAAACACAAGATGGCACCATTAGTAATGCTTTTCCCAAGTTCCTCCCTGCTTGATACAGTAAGGGACAACTTTTGTCACTGCAAAACTGCAATAAAAATGTGGCTTCCGTGTTCACATTGCATGCATGCTTAATGTAAAGAAACCTGGTGTATGCCTGAAGGACTCTGTAGTATCTCTTCATTTTATTAAGGGGCTGCATATGGTTTACTCAGGGTCTTGCACTGCAAGAAAACTCCTGCTTTTCCCAGTGTTCTTCAGATAGATGTGTATAACCCTGTGCAAAATTCATTTTAGCCTTTCTGCTGATACATTTACACAGTTATTGTGCTCAGTCTCCTTTGAGGAAAATGCTGGGTTTGTTAGGAATGCACAGCGTTGGGCAAATTTAACTACCTTTATTTAGTGTTAAAACAAACAAAAGCCAATTTGCCTCTCTCTAGTGCCTTCCTTAGATCTTGAAGACCTCATTGGTTGGTTTGCCCTGGTCGCCCTCCAGCGGTGAGTGCACACCTGCTCTGTACCTGGGCTGCTTTTATGAAGATCAGAAATTCTGCCATCACACCCCCAAAAACTTATCTTCTTCCTCTTCAGTCAATGGGTGCAAACCTGGCCTCAGCAAAGCACCTGCTGGTTTTGCAAACGGCTTATTGGAGTCATTAACCTTTAACATTTCGGTCTCTCACAACATCCCATCTTACATCCCAGTAAGTCTGGTGCAATCCCCAAGCTTTTTTCCACTTCATCCCACAGCCCCCACTGGCAGTCTATAAGGTGTTTTTCCACTGCCCCATGGTGTTGGTGTCACTCCCAGCCCATGGGGCTAAGGCTCCCCCAGGGCTCCTCAGGGAGGCACCAGGTCAAGGGCTCATGTTTCTCTTGGGGTTATTTGGAATCACCCCGTGCCCATCACCATTCTTCTGTGCCCCTTTGTGTTCATGGATATAATCCTTTAGTCAAACAACCTGATGGGAAAATTTAGCCTAAATGCATAACATTAGAAAGTATCCGTAAAATAAAATATCATTCTTATAAATTATTTCTCCTTGTATCTGTGTGGGTGTTAACACCAGTTTGCAATGTGGATTAAACAGATGTTTGAAAAGGCGTGAGTGTCAGATAGATATTGGCCCTAAAAATCCAGATTTTATTTTATCTGTATGAAGCCTTATGTACTTAAAGTGTAAGTGAGACAAGTCTCTTGCACAGACATCAAACTTCAATGCAGATTTGAAGACTTTGTTAATTTGAAACCTTTGGATTTGACTGTGCTTAGCCCTGCATTGCATGAAGCTAAGGACATCAAGAAAGGTGTAGGTTAGCCTAAAGCACAACACCATGGATACAAATGGTTCATGGGAAAAAACGAAAAAATAAAAGAAAAAAATAAAATGGAAGGTGACTTCATTAGAGGAGATGAATTCTGGAGCAGCTTTCTGGTAGTAATGATGTAGAAAACTCATCTTACAATACTCAGCTTCATCAGAAAACACAGAGATAGAGCAGGAGCTAATAAAAATTCCATTGGGCCAGGAAAATACTTATCTTTTTCCATCTGTTTGGAGCAGTCAGATTGTGGAAGGTGCTATGCTAACCATGTTCCTTTTTGTCACAGAAGATACAAAGCTGAAAACCATAAACGTGAAGGGTGTCTCAAACACGAACTTAAATCCTGTGCTTTTCTATGAAATGTGCCTAGAACTGAACGCTTGCGGGTTTGTCTAATTTTATTGGACACTAAACAGTGCTTCCCTTGTGTGGCAGAATTAGAGAGGTAGTGACTGGAGCTAAGCAAATAATGAATATTCCATTCAGTGAATTTCTCTGCTACTTACAGGTTTTCCCAGAGCACATTGCAGTTCCCAGTAAACCTTATTATTCTGCAAATAACTCCTTTGAAAAAGTCCTGGTCTTTAGATTGCATTTCATTTCCTCGCAAATGCTGGTTGCTTAAAATTCAAACTGTTGTATTTAGGCGCATGGCATGTGAAGTGTTTTTGTTCCTTAGAGAATCGATGGAAGTCTTAAAAAAAATCACATTTCTAGTGCTGAAAGAGTCATTATTAATCAGATGAAATTTAGTGGTTTAGAATAAAAAAAACTGTACAAAGTGTTGGAACAAGGCCAATTATACTAGCTCCATCACAGGAACACCATCAGTATTTTTCGGAAAACCTTTCATTTCTATCCTAGTAGCAATTTATTTTTATATGCATTACTACATATCCCTTGAATCATGATAATGGCAAAGGACACAGGGTAAAAATTTACTAGATTCCATTGTCATGCCTGCTATCTACAACTCTTTATTTTTGTCATGTACAATTTATATACAACAACGTTTATATGACTACAACAAACAGACACAGTTATTTTTTTCCTTTTCTCATGTCAAAATGGGAAATTTAGAAGGCATGTGACTAATTTTCTCATTTGATTTTCAAAAGATCAATTTGTACAGATATTAAGCTCCACAGACAGACCAGCTGATCCAGAACAGAAAGAACTGCTGAAGTCATCTACTGCCAGAGCTCAGAAAGGGCATCCCTTTATACATCCTCTGTCATCCTCTAAATGTCATAGTGATGTCTGTATGACTCATAAAATATTGGTGTCCTGCTGAATATCTCACTCCCTCAAAATACACCTTCTGAATTGCAGCTGTCCACTTCAGAGAAGTGCCTACTGGATGGCTTTTCTACCCAGTAGCTATTTTACAACACAACTGAAAGCATACAGACCTCCTAACTTCAGGACGACAATGACCTCTTGTAGAGTTTAACACTTCAACCACCTTGACCACAAAAAGAGTGACTGCTAAAAACCCCAGATAATTGTGCAAAAGCAAAGATTAAAAGAAGAATAACATCAATCAGGTTATTCATCAGTCCGGGTCACAAGAGTGAATGTATTTTTAGAAGGGATTTTTTACCTCAGCCTGGGAGATCTTTGAGCATCTACAGCAGATAGATACAAGATGTTCTTTCCAATGGTTGCTGATATTAGCCAGCTGCCAGGAGTCTCACTATGTAGCAACTACACAAGGATAACTACTTCTTTCTTTGTCTTTTAAAAACCTGTTGAGCTTCAATAAAAGGTTCTGGGTTTTACCTGTGTAAGTGAGCCTGCCAAAAACCATTGCATTTGCCTTTTCTCCTGTCACCCGTAATTCATCTTTGGCCAGTGTCCCTGATGTGATGATATCTCCCACGAGGCAACATGAGACAACAATGCTAAGGCTGCCAAACAGAAGGTGGTAGAAAGCAAGACCATTTCTAGAGGGACCACAGAGTTCTGAAATAGCCTTTCAAAACCACAGTTACCCACTTTTGTGGTAATCTCCAGGTTGTTCTTTTTTCTTGGTCTTTAGCCAATTTTTTCCACCAATTGTTTTGAATAAGAAGAGCTCAGTTTGCTGATCAGAGCCAAAGAGAACTGGGGTGGTGCATGGGCAAGTTATTCAGATTAACCGTCGTGATACAAAAGTATCAAGATCCAGTATCCTTCTCATTCTGAGAAGATTCATATCTTCCTGCATAGTGCCTTTACAAAAGCTGTAAGGGGTGATAGCATTCTCAATAGCCCTTATGGTTCTGGTCACAGTCAGAACGGAAAGCAAGATTCATGAGATCAGGAGAAGTAAGGGAACCTGGAGTTTGGTTCGGAAGTCACTACTTTGCAAAGACAAAGTCTTGGTCCCACTGGCTTATTCTGTTATTTTAGCAGATGACTCTCAAGTAAATGCATAAGCAGTCATTGGATCAGGGAACAAAACCAAAAAGATTTTCTTGGATCATTTCCAGATTTGTTTGGTTATTCATTGGGCCGGTGATGTGACTTAAATGTTGATACCACACCTTAGAGTCCAGTTTCATTCTCTGTGGATTGGTAGAATGAAGCACATTTCCTCCAAATACAACACACCATATAAAAATGTTGATTGGCAAAATATTTATTACAATGTTTCTGTTCAAGATATTTTGCATTTTCCTCTGTGAAATGGCATGTTTAACATGTTGTGGCTTGCTGCCTTTCCGAAAAGGCACAGCTTCTCTTGAAGTCTCCAGGAAATCCTACAAATATGCCTATTTCTCCATAAACTTGTGTTAGTCTCTCTGTAGAGGTGAAAGCTGCTAAGCTCAATGACATAAATTAATAAATCATTAGAGATATGATGCAATATTGGGAACAGATATTAAGCTCCGTAATTGGCTAATGAATTAGGCTTTACTTTTCATGAATTTTCTAATATATCCTAATCACAGTTACATCATGGGCAAATCCATACGGTCAAGTTTTGTCTACATTTTTTTTCTCATTTCCATGAAAAGAAACAACAGTGCTGTAACTGTCTTTTTCATATTTTTCCCACTTATGACTTGATGGTAAAACCACTGTCACTGAAAGCTAATACTACAAAATTAATAATATCAGTCATCAGCTAAAATAACATCAGAGGAAAAGTCAATACTAATTGTATTTAATTTGTTTAACTGCTCCTTTCTTATCTAACTTTAACAAAACTTTTAATGATAGCTGGTGGATACAGGAATATCCTAACTTCTGCCTGCACAGAAAGTGAGACATTTAACATTTATAACAGTAAAGCGTCACAAAGACACTCCCACTGTATTGCATTTGGTTTAAAAAGTTTATTTAGGGAATGTGACGCTACTCTGCTTGTATTGGGAGTCTGCATGGGCTCCCAAACACCACATATGGGTACAGCATTAATACAGTGCGAGGGTAGTATTTTTATTAGCACTCAAAATGTCTTTTTTAAGGTCATTTCTAGGCAGGTATACTTCTGGTTGCCTTGAAGATTTAGTCCTCTATTAAGACACATATATACATACCTATAAGTATACATAGGTGTGTAATATATATATATATATATATTTACAGAGCTTTATCACATATACCTTTTGCTCACAGCAAGTCAGGCAGTTATGGCACAGGATCTGAAGGACACTGCACCATTCTAGACCAGAAGCTCCAAGCCAAATTGGATATTTTTCAGCACACCAAACTGCTCTAGACATCTGTACTGGAAATGGAACCCAGAACTGAAATACAATTATAGAGGACCTGACTTTTTCATCCTAATCTCAGGAGTCATCTGCACTGTAAGCAGTCACGATGCCTTCACGTCTGGTCTTCGCTAGAACTTAAAGCTCAATAAATGATTGAGGGAATCTGTGCCACCAGAGTTTCTTTTTGGTGAAAGGCAAATGAAGAAGAGAGGTTGCTGCTGAGATGCTGATTAGGTACATCCTTAGTTGTAGTGACAACCAAATCAATGCCATTTTAAAGCAATGGTGCCTGTATTAACTGAACTGAAAAAATTAGTCAGTGCAACTCACAGCTGGATAATAAAAACTCCCAGGGGGGTAGAGGGATTACAAGTTTTGTGGGGCAGTAAGAAAATATTGGAATTTAGAACACTTCTTTAGTAAACATGCAACCATGGGTTATAAACCAGAATAGGAAAATCCACTTAGGGCAAATTAATATGTAGTTAATTGTACTTATCGGCAGGGAGAGTGATGTCTTGAGATAAACTTAATCTAAGAACTATGAAGCAAAACTAATAGAATCTGGCATCCAACGTGCAAATGAGAGTTTCATGTTAAGATGTACTATAACCATATGTATTAATTTATTATAAACCATTGGGGGCTTTGTGTGCTCAAAACTGGGTACAGCTGGCATATTAATTTAGTTTAATTTGAAACGAGCTATTAAGCTTTATTAGGCAATGCAACAAAAAACCCACAAATAAACAAAAAATCAACAACAAGAAAAGAGATTATTCTGAAACATTTACAAATATTTGAAAAACATGCATGTTTTTAAATTTGGAATGTGAGGAAATGAAACTGATTAGCTTGTTTAGTTATTTAAAAGCAAGTTGGAACCACATACAAAACACAATTTTTTTAGGAATAATTTTGCTTTGAAACACTATCTGTATTCATCTACGGTTGTAAAGAACAATCTCACTCAAACTGCAGCATGCTAGAGAAGGTGCAGTTGAAAGGGTGCTGTAGTTTCCCACCATGGTAGCAGACTGGGATTCTTATCATGTGTACAGATAAAGGGAAAACCCATGGGATTTCCACTACGTATGCAGATGATATCAATCCTACACATTTTGACTGCCTGTGGAATACAAAGCAGTGCAGCAAAATTGATCAAAGCAGTAACAGGATTTTTTTTCCCCTGCTCAGATTGTTTTTCTGGCAGGAAGGTTTGTAACTTTTTCTGTTGTACAAGGAAGCATCAGCACGTAACAATAAGTGACCTGTGCTGTGGGCTTCAGATGAAAATCACTGGTGAAACTCAGAGCCTCGAGTTAAAACAACACTGTGAAAGGATCTTTGGGAGGGTGATAACAGATCTCAGGACACGGGCATCCTGTCTTTAACCTTGCATCAAGTCAGAGGTGTTTGCATTTTTATTGCGGCTTTTCTCATTCAAGTGGTACATCTTGTCCTTACAGGACTGACAACAGTGCGTCACCAGATACTTTAAAAAAATTCTTCATGCTCCGAAGCCTTTTTAGCAGACCTTTCAGAAATGCATCTCCCTTGTCTTGGAAGAGAACAATGTGGCACCTATTTTGTGTTAGACTAGAAGTGATCAGACACGCTCCTATTTTACGCTGATTTAAACCTGTGTGTTAGATATTTAATATAATGTAATGTAATATAACATAATATAAAAATAACTATACAAAATGATATTATAATATATAATAAAAATGATAAAATATGCAGAAGCAGGGAGTAAAGAAGGCAGAGTGAAGGGAAACCTCCCCATTTGCAGGACACCTAAAGATGGGGAAGGTCTAAAGGGCAGCTTGTTAAAAGGCAGTGAGTCACCACCTCATGGGGCAGAGGAATGATTTCAGTACATTCTTCTTTCAGTACGTGATGAAGAGTTGCAGGTAAAAGTACCCACAATGTATATATTTATTTTTTCTTTTTTTTCCACTGGTAACTTATTGCTTTTTACCTATAAAAACATATGATCTATTACAAAAGACTTTTTTTTAAGGGTGTTTCTGCAGTTAATCTGATGAAAATGAATCATCTGGTTGGTTTTGTATCTACACTTAAATAAAAATATAGATAAATAATTGACCAGCAAAGATTTTTTTTGCCCATTGAAAATTAAAAAAAAGGGACTAATAAGTTATACAGATGGAAATCATTGTGAACAATAACTAATTTAAAATTTTAATTTTGTTAACAATAACTAAAAGTGCTATTTTGTTAGAATTCAAACAAATGAAAGATTATGCATGATGGTGTTTGACCCAGAAAAAAATTGAGAAGAGGGAATGGAAGAGGAGGACAATTGCAGAAATAGTCAGTAATGGGTGTCAAAGGAGCCAAAATAATGAGAGGGAATCCAGCCACAGAAGGACTTGGAATGTTTAAAAAATCTGATCGATGAGAAAGGCAGTTCTGTGCAGTTAAATGTAGTGTAAGTAGACTTTGATGAGTCTTTGTTTCACAGCTCTTTGTGCAAATAGGGGGAGTGGAGGAGAAAAAATGAACAGTCAAAGCCATGTCTGTGAGTGTCATTAATGAGTGATGAGGACTATAAAGACAAAAGACAAATCTCTGAACATTTTATGGGTTTTTATTCCGTACATCTGTGTGAATTTCAAAACCTGAGACGTGACTAAGAGTGGGTGTCTGAAAAAGTAAGAGAAGAGTGGATGTGTCGAGGAAAAACAATACCTCCAGACTTGGTTTGGTTATTGCAATTCTAGCAGCAACCTTAGTTACCACACAGGAGCAATCCGGTCAGAGCACCACCAAAAATAACATTTGAAGCTGTACTTTTCATCTGTGTGCAATGAGTTTTCATCCTTACTGGGGACTGAATGCAGATCAGCTGCCTCTGCAGCTCTTTGGAGGGGGAAAACATGGAAAAACAGACCCATTTTTTACTTCAGCGAACCTTTATTGACTTAGTTGTCATGCAAGCAGAGTCACAAGCAAATCCTGGGATAAATTTCAATGCAAACCCATAAAATGTCCTTAATCACAAATAAAACCTTGCATTTATTATTAAGTCTTATTGTGTCTGTTTTGAGACAGCTGGTGGTCAGTCTGCACAGCTAATAACTTTCTCTCATGATGGGGTTTTTAGCACCTGTGTAGCATAACTATTGCTTGCGTCTGTACTCTGTGTAGAAATCCATTATTATTTTGCTCAACTTAAAACAGAGACAGCTTTGGGCAGCTGTTTAATAGAGCACTTTATAGCAATTTAGGACAGAAATTAAAGGGAATGACATCTCATTAATGCTTAAGGTAGAAGTCTAGGAAGGCTGAAGGTAACCAGAATTTGGACAAGACTCAAAGAAAAAGAAATTAAACCAGTCTTATAATATATGTATAATGCCTTCAATACATTAGGATTTTTATCAATGCAGTTAGGTTTGTAGAAACAGTTTGTGAGAGATTCTGAGGAATGACTGATTTAACATTTTAAAGCTCTTGTATTCTTGGTTACTTTTAACATTGCAATTTCTTTTTCAGACCTTTAACTCTTAGGATACCTGAGAAAGAATGATGTTTAAATAATTCAGTTATAAATAGATACCCTTCTGTTTGCTCTGGGTAGGAGCTGAAATCACTAATCCTTCCATGAGAATTGTCATTATGCTGCCCCAGCTTCTGGGTCTGAACTCATTTGAAAATTAAACTGCAGTGATTTCCGTATTTATCAGGAAGCTGAGATCTCTGACCGAGCGCTTTTTCAAAGGAGATAAGAAAATCACATCCATATAAACACATCACAGATTTATCAGTTGCTAGAAGCTATTAGAACACATCTGAATGTTTCCTTTCAGGACCTGGACATAAAGCAGAATTCACCATTTAAAAACATCTTTATTTGTGGGAAGTTTGTTAAAATGTCAGCAGCTGGAGGGTTTCAGGGGTGTGGGAACATTATTCACATTAGGAGACAAAATTTTCTCCAAGAAAGAAAAAGTTCTGGTGCAGATACAAATTTCTCAGGCAGTCTTGCAGGCTGGTCCTAATGATATGCTTTTATGGAAAAATGATTTTCACTGTCAGAAACAAAGCCTTTGTATGAAAGGGAACTTTTATCTCTCCCCTCTCTAGAACATGTGTGGGTAGAAAAATGCAATTAATTCTTTTAGGGACTTCAGAAAGTATCACCTATTGGACCTACAAACTAGCCAAATTGCTTTCATTTGAATACAATTTGGAATTGGCTCAACTAATTACTAATCCAAATTACATTTTGGAGGAAAAAGGGGACCTGAACGAAGACACTGCTTCTCATTAAAACAGCAGAGTGCATGATGTCTGCTATTGTACCTGATAATTGTAGCAACAAGTGGCATATATTTTTGCAAGCAGCAGTAATTAAATCTGCTGCAGTATTTACAAATAACGGGCTTGCATTTTATTGCATCTAAGTGATAGTGTGTTGTGCTAGAGACTGTAAACAAAAATCACCCCCAACCTCTGTTCTCTTACAAAGAAGTCCATAAACATCATCAAGTGACAAAACATAACTTCCATGCTTTTTCTATAGCATATATGCTGGCAGGATAATATAAAAGGAATTTGGCAACAGAGGAGCACAAGAAATATTTTCCTATGTAACATCTTCCTGACATTGCCCAAGGAAAGCACCCAACAGGGACCTGCAGGATCCCAGTACCTAAAGCAGGCCTACAGGAACACTGGAGAGGGACTTTTTGCAAGGGCATAGACTGACAGGGCAAGGGGGGAAAACCTTAAACTAGAAGAAGGTAGATTTAGTTTAGATATTAGGAAGAAATCGTTTACTCTCAGGGTAGTGAGGCAGTGGCACAGGTTGCCCAGAGAAGCTGGGCAGGTAGCTGCCCGTTTCCTGGAAGTGTTCAAGGCCAAGATGGATGGGGCTTGGAGAATCTGGTCTAGTCAAAGGTGTCCCTTCCCATGGCAGGGGGTTGGAACTAGATGAGATTTAATATCCTTTCCAACCCAAACAATTCCACCATTCTCTGATTCAGTGATAGGGATGAGGGTCGTACAAGTTCAACGTCTTGCCTGGAGAGAAAAGCTGCTGATCTGCACTAATCTCAGCAGGCAAATTTTCCCATCAGGGCAAAGAGTGACAAGGATGAAGATGCAGCAAGCAGAACTGGGCACAAGTATTCTGGCAGAATGCTTTCCATTGGAAAAATGCCGATTTGTCAAAGTGAAGCGTTCCTCGGTAACATGTCAATTCCAAGAGGAGCAGGGCTAACAACAAACCTGCCTGTGTTCCCGCCAGCTCACCCACCAATCTGCCTCCCAGGAATCTTTCTGTTTTAGTCAAAGTGCCTCCAGATACCAGTGCAGAAGATCAGCAATCAGATTTCAGGTGAGCAGAAGGCAAGACCCTCCAGGATCCCAGAGTGGAAAAGCATTTACCTCAGCAGAGTGGCCATGAATGTATTTCAGGATACAAAAGGTTCTCGGGACCATCAAGACATACTATTGAATTTTCTTTCTATGTATATTTGCCAAACAATATAATTTCTTTTTTTAAATTATTTTTGCCTCAACTGTGACATTTTTTCACAGAAGTGACATTCTGTTTCTTGGCTAGCTTTTCCAGGAGGACTGGGAGTGCTCTCGAGAGCTCCAGAAATCGTTCTATGTGTAACTTTGAAAATTTAGCAAATCTTCTGCTAAAGCATCTTTCTTTCTGTGGACAAAAATGTTTAGCTCAGAGCAGTGGAAACCTTTGCAGGACCACTAGACCAGGAAGATAAGGACTGCGCTATGGTTGAGTTGGGGACTTGTCATTCAGGGCTCTGCAATTCAGCACAGCATTGTCAAATATGTATTTTGCACAGCCTCACACAAACACCTGGTCTCTTCATACCTTTTTTTTCAGTCATGAAACAAAGGATGCGAAATAATAAAAGTTTTTTATGATAGTGGTCTTTTACTGTGCATCACAAATTATATTTAGGACTTGGCATATTACTAAAATCACAAAAATATGGAAACACTATTACAAAAACACTTTAAAAGCTTTAATGGGCAAAACAAAATCTTCTTGCTCTTCCTGCACAGAAATTACAGATGCAGGTTATCACATCATGGTTTTCAAATCCTGGAAACAGCATGAATATTTTCCTTGCAAGTGACTTTCTACCCTCACTTTTCTGTAGAAAGAAAAAAAAAATCTCTCTTTTTTTGCTGCTGCTGATTTCCTCTGGTTTTCAGTCTGATGTGAATTGGTACAGGCAGAATACAGCTCTCACTATCCAGCACAGTGCTGCTGATTAGTTTTCTGAAAGAGGACAGAGTGAAGAAGAGCGGCAGGTTATATTGATTTACTTCTAATGATCTGTTTCTGAACTAGAGCTGGGCAAAGTGTTCTCCCGAAGGCACATACAGCTGTGCTCATGGCTCAGCTCTGCATCACTATCAGGATTAAGAGCCAGTAATGGATTCTGTCATGTTGCTGTATTTTTCCGCATTTTTTTTCAAGCCCCATATGGGGTTAGGTGCTGAGGACATGTATGACTTTTCCTTGCCATCTGTTGAACAGTCTGGAGAAGGGCACCCATACCCTGTTACAGAAGCAGTTCATCAAAATAGCATTGCACAACCACGGGGTGCTTAGAGGGAAATTGCCACATGTAGTATATGCCTGTATTTTGTTGGAGAGGGTGTCTCTCCATGATTTTGGGTAAGCCTGGCATTTGTGAAGCCAGGAACACTACATGTGTAAATGGGGGAACCAGAAAAGCACACTTTGGCACTTTTTTGGGGACCCAGCCTGCCTCTGAAGGTCTGGAAAGGACTTTTTCTTGAAGTAACTGGTACCACAACAGGACTCCAGCTTGCTCTAAATTTGATAAACGATGCTCAACAATGCGTGTGTCAGACAGAAATAACTGATTTTTGTGTACTGGCTTATTTGTCTTTCTCTATAGATTTGCTTTCAACAGAGCTCTATAGATCTGCTTTCAGTTCTCCCCATCATGGCAGCTGGGAGAAAGAGTGGGCATTGTACAAGATTGTTTGAATAACCAAAGGATTATCCGACTGTGTCTACATGTTTCAAAGGCAGAAGGGCCCTCACTTTGCCCACTCTTCCAAAACTCTGGTATTAACCAGCATTTAACCTAAATACTACAAGCATGATCAGGATGTCATGGTCCTTGGAGTAATAAAACCTGTGGTTATATTGTTCTCTTTTACAGACCAGGCACATGAACACACAAATATGGGTGTCACCCAACTCAAAGTTGTCTTCTAAATAATTTAAATATTTTTGCAGCATTTTAAGAAGGAAGACATTTTTGTGACTGACTTGACCCTATAATTAATAATGCTCCCTGGCTTCACTCAACTATGGGCAAATATATTTTAGAGTTTTCTCCAAAATGAAATGATTTAAGGGAAAATTGTATATTTCATATCTTCTGGCAGTTGTCACATTAATGCTAACTAGGTTTCCTTTGCATTATTTTTCATATGATGCCCGAAGAAAGTATTGCATGATGGTGTACAAAAGATGGATACTTTCAGCCAAGGTGTTGTCCCCCAGGAACATTTATACACATTCTTATTTTCATTATTGTTTATTGATAAGTTGGCACTGCTGCAGTACAGAGTCTGAGTGCTCTTCTAGGAGTAAATGACAACACAAACACACAAATATTTTTGTTCTCTTTCTGTTGATGTAGAGTTAAAAATGCAGAAGACCATCACTTGCTTTTGGGTTATCAACTTGTAAAGCTTATCTATTCCCCCTGTGCTGACATATTCTCTTCCTTTACCCTCCTGGGAAAAAAAAAAAAAAAAAAACAAAAATAAAAGAGGAAAAAAGGTTCAAAAAGGAAAACAAGAGAAAATTACTTGCAAAAGAAGTACCCCAATAAAATAATCTGGCCCTTTGCAGTAAACTCTCTATCAGTCCCTCAGGTTCACGTCTGATCCTCATTCCCTGCTTAAGATACAGAAAATTTTGCCAATCAGCACTGATCCCCAGAGGATCCCTCTGCTCCGAGTTCTGTGGCACCAGACCTTCAGCCAGCCTATTCAACCCTTCTGAGGTCGCACACGCTGCTCCTCCTTGTAGTATGTGCTAAACAGCTGGACACTTGATGACCCCAAGATGAACATTTAAATAATTTTTAAGATTTAATATATAAAAACATATAATCATAGAACAATCTGGGTTGGAAGGAACCTTTAAAACCCATCTAGTCCATCAATGGATATGGAATGGTGTCTCAAGTCAGTCAGGGGCATCTTCCATACTGGACAAGATTTAAGGCTAAAATAACATGTTTACTTCAAAACATGAATTTACAATACTGGGCATTAGTAAAATCAATACACAAATACAGACATACGTGCACAAATAAAGCAAAATACTAAATTCTGTTAATGCTTTGATAATTATTTAATTACAATGTTGTAATCATCATCTATATATGATCCTGCTTTTCCAATATGCCAGTTCTTTATCTGCCTTTCTCTTATAGTGAATTGAGGCCTTCAGTCCACTCCATAGAAAATGATTTCTTTGCTTAAAATGACCACTTTTGTTGTCCCTCCCCTTCATCACTATTCTGCTATTTCCAAGGGATGTGGAAAAATATTTGGAAGAGACTAAGAGGTGAAGAGACCCTTAGACATTCCCTTGACTGGGATTTCTGTTACTGTGATGGAGTCATGAGAGCTTTTCTCATTCCCAGGATTCTTTTATTAGTACAAGTACTATCAATCTTAATCACATATTCTATGCTTCAGTCTTCTTGTTTCCATTAGAACTTAAAGTAGATATACTGTAAAACTTCCTATATTGTTGTATAAGAAATTGTCCCACATAATACTACATTTATAATTAGTGATATTCTGTTAACAGTATAAACTACAAAGGCCAATCATGATACTACACATCTTGAACTTAGGAGTACCTTAACTAACCAACACAAGTGAATTCTGCCTGTGGGCTCCTAAGGTTTGAGATTTCTTCTGCAGTATCTTGTTGTAACCCTGTAATTCTTTTCTTGTAGTATCCATAAGGTTAGGGTCTCATTTCCAAGGCAATTCACAAGGTGTCCAGAGCAACATTCTTTATCGGTATATAGACCTTGAGACTGGCTTCTGCCCACAGCTTCCCCAAGGCACTTTTTCTGAAATGAAAGTGAGTTTTGCTTGTGTGACTCTGCATGTCATTGCCTGCGTGCACTGTCCCCATGTTCTCATGGTATTCAATGCTTGGTTTTACAGTTTCTTTACTCAGTAAGTCAACAGAAGAAAATACAAGTTATCCCTAAGAAAGATCCTAAAAGAGGTCCTTGGGCTGTGTGAAATTGCAAAAGTCATTCTTCAAAGTTACCTGCAAGAGCTCATCATTAAAAATATGATAAAAGTGTCCAATCATTTTCCACTAATATTAACATGTACTCCCTTATTTCTATTTGTTGAATTTCTAAGGCAACTGTAGGAGACTGAAAACTTGCAGTAAGTTACGACGTTGAAGCTTTTCTCCTGTTCTGTTCTTTTGGCACTACACCAACTCTTGTCACTTCATTCCTTGAGCAACAGTATATTAAGCGATGTGACAGATGTTAGTCACGTGTAGACTCTTTCTTTTTAGTTGCTCACTTTATGTCACTTTCAATCCTCAGGTGGTGTAAATTAGAGCAGCACCACAGATTGATGATGGCTTATGCCGGGGGAAAAAAGTCTTTCTTTTAAACCTGAGTGATAAAAACTCTTCTGAAACAAATTTGAAAAGTCTCCTCCCTTGGCTTTTTATTTTATTTTAGAACAAAAGGCTTGAAATAACTGTTTGCAGCACTCCTTCAAATGCTAAGTAGCTCTTTTACATTTCTTCCTAAGCTTGTACGCACACACAAATTTTAGAACTAAAATGAAAAGATGAAAAAGAAAGGATGAGTAGTCTTGAGCGATTCAATAAACTGTGAAAGGCTATGAATAATGGAAAAGTAGAATGAAATTATTAGAGACCTAAAAGCTAGGAAGATGACACCCACCTTTTAATGTCAGAACTAAATGGACCCATTTATATTACACGATTACCTTTGATTTTTCTCATGCTTGGTATTTTCACGAATTGCTAATTTAAAAGTACATACAGATATGTTAGGCCATTATCTTTTCCCACTGATTTTCACACACATTTCACACACAGTGTGGGTCTAACCCCATTGTTCTTGATAGTCTGTTGATTTCATTGGCTTCCTGCTGATTTGAGCTGGTGTTAATAAAGTGAGAATCAGGTCCTGCCATGCACCAGTGTCTCTCGATGAAATTTTGAATGCAAACCTCTTGCCATTGTAGTAATGCCATTCAGTCATCCCAGATGGCATTCTGTTGAGTAGTTTTCCCTTCTTACAGCAGCTGAAAAACCAGAGCACTGTGAAATCAGAGAAGATGAAATTGGGACTGGAGACAATCTAATTTTCTGTCCTTAAAGGCAGATTGTTTCCAACAGAAGCATCCTGTGGTGAACATTCTCATAATCAGTGAGATTGGCACATACTTGTCCCAGAAACAAACTAATTAACCTTCTGGGAGTCACTCCAGATAATTTATACATATCTTATCCCTGTCCTCACTCTGTTCTTGGGGGTTTTTTTCACTTGTTTTTCTGATCCATGAAGGCTGCTGTACATACACATTCACCGTGAGCAACCTGGGCTTGGCCAATTGTCATTTCATACTGTGGTGCTCCAAGGTCAGGCTCTTAATTATTAGCACGCAGTGAAAAGGTAGCCATTTCCAAATATATAAAAACTACATTCCTGACTGATGTGACACCAGTTTAGGCAGGTGCATCAGTACCTTTGAAGCACTTTATCTTGCATGTCTCAGCAGTGAGGATGGCATGGTCTGTGCCATCTGTCACACACAGAATCAGAGAGTCATAGAATGGTTTGGGTTGGAAGGGATCTTAAAGATCATCTGGTTCCAGCCCCTATGCCATGGGTAGAGACAACTTCCACTATCCCAGGTTGCTGAAAACCCCACCCATCCTGGCCTTGAATACTTCCAGAGATCATCACTCACAGAGGGCCATCTCATTCCATCCAAGCCTGGGATGGAACTGAAGGCTTTGATGCATCTGTGGCACTCACGGTCGTTCGATGCACTCTGTGGAACAGACACAGAGAAGCCCTGGCTTGAATAGAGTTAAACAGCCACAGCTGGTCAAAGCACAGATGATATAAATGGAAGATTCCTTTTTCCTGGTGACATATAAAAGTTTGTACGAGACCCGGGACTGCAGTGAGGGAATGGAAGTATCATGTAAAAAATGTATAAACTCTAGGGTCTTGCACTAGTTCTGATAAATAATTTCTTTGCAGCTTGCAGCTCTATTAACATAATTTAAACTGTGGGTTTTATGCAGTAACTCTACTCAGATTGTCTCAGAGGGACTGCTAATGTGCTGTTCCCCCTTTCAAAGCTATTTAGTCTGGAAATGCCCAGAGGGCTGTAAGGAGACTTCAGTTGGGGCCTGACACTAAGTAGTGTTGCTTGCCTATGGCTTCGATTCTGGGAAAGCATCAATGCAGCATTATTGCATTGTTGAAACTTAGGCTCTGTATTCCACCATCGTAGCACAGAAAAACAACAATAAAAGATTTCACTACGGGAGGTGAAAATGAATTTTAGTCTAGTTTGTCTCTTCCTGTCTAGTTTATCTCTTCCCTGTAGCAAGACAACCATTTCTTTATATGACTAAAAAGGGCATGTATACTCTTTTCTAATCTATACCGTTTCTATTGTTTGTTTATTTTTTTAATTGGCAGCAAACATTAGGCATTTATGTGTACACTAGGGGAAAAAAAGTAAAAAGCTGTTTCAATAAACTGCTCACTGTAGCTCTATCTCCATAAGGGAAAACATACTTGTAGTGTGCAAAAGTACCATGGACTACATAAAAATGGATTGGAAAATGTGTTGGTTTGATGGTGCTAAGCATTCTATATTCTACAGCAGGCTCTTTCATGTAGGATTTTGTTATTCACAGAACTTTGTAGAGTTCAGTGCACACAACTTGAATAATACATACTTGGGACAGAACAGCCTGTTCTGGCTAAGGAAAAATGTCATGTTTTTTTTTTTCCTATATTTCAGACCAAAAGACAGAAAAAATTCGGAATGCCTTTTTTTTTTTTTCTTTCCCCCCATAAAAACTCTGACTTTTCTACTGAGTGGAATGGGAAATCATTGAAATTAGAGCCCATATATCTTCCTTTCTTACTACCTTTACTGGTCAGTATGCTAAAGCGTTCAAATTGGAAAGGTTTGTTAAAGATCTAGAAGGTTTTGCATTTGCAACACAAATGAATACATACAAAATAGTGGCCAAAGTAGGCAAGGAGTGATTTTAATCATTTTCTGCAGAGAATTGAGGGAGATAAATTTAAATCAAGGCTAGGAAAGCTTCTATAAGCTCCTCCAAATAAACAAAAAGCTAACTTACGTAAGAAAAATGCCAACGTTGTCCTCTTCAGGCTGCCTTTAGAGCCAAGGCCATATTTGTTAGCTCAGCAGTTAGAGGCTCACATCTGTGATTGTGTAAGTCCTCAGATATACAGCTGCATCAGTGCCGTAAAGGAGAAGTCTTTCAGTAAAACTACTCTAGGCCCTGGGTAGCTCCCAGCAGTTCAAATCTGGATTGAATAAATAAAATAACAAAACTTTGCATCGTATCATCAACAGTGCAAGTTAGCTGCCCTGTTTCATACTCTCAAAAAGGAAATTGCTTGGGACAATCCCATTGGATAGAACCATAGAACCCCTAAATAATGGAATCACAGAACCATGGACTGGTTTGGGTTGGAAGGGCCCTTACAGATCATCTAGTTCCAACCTCCGTGTTATGGGCAGAGATAACTCCCACTAAACCAGGTTGTTCAAAGCCCCATCCAGACCAGCCTTGAACACTTCCAGGTACAGGACATTCACAGCTTCTCTGGGCAACATGTGTCTGTGTCTAAAAGGAGGATGAATTAATTAATTTGGCAAATAAATGTTCTGAACTGTTGGGTCATGGAACCTTGCTGTGTACATGCACCAGTGAACCCCAGGTTTACTACTCTCTTCATTCAAAGAGTAGAAGAAAACTAAAAGGAACATTTCTTTAGATGCAGAAATGCAGATTGTATTAAATGTATAACAGAAACTTATAGTATAAATATATGTGTTAAATATATATGTTTAAATAGATGAAAAATATATGTGTGTGTATATGTACATGTATAAATATGTGTATAATTTTGTGGCTAGAGCTGGAGACATACTGTACTTTGAAATTCCATTGAAATATTAGGCTTGATGATTCTAAAATATTTTTAGTTTTCTGTTCATTTTATTATAATAGTACAAGTTGTAGTGAAAGATGTCACTGTCCATGGCAAGACGGATTTGATTGGATATTCTTTACAGGTCCCTCACAACACAAACCATTCCGTGATTCTGTAATTTTATTGGTGCAAACTCATGGGAAATGAAAAAACTGGATAGAAGTAGGAATCTCTATTTTTGTACATGAAATGGTTCCTTCCGTTCTAAAATGTCTATTTTTGTCAGAGGTTTTTTGTTGTTTGTTTGGGGCTTTTTTCTCTAAATTGAAGAAATTTCTCAGGTCAAAAAGCAACTGTGCTCATACAAAAATGTATTGGTCTTTGTGAGATGCTTTATTTTTAAATTTGGTGTGTGGTAAAATATGTATATCAGTTTACCATATGTTTACACCAACTGAAATAATTTTATTCTCACTTGCTCCAAATTGTCAGGAAGCCGAAAAATCATGTACTCACACAGTAATCTTTACAAGAGCAGCCTGGCTATTTGTCTTGAGCTACCAACTGGAAAAGAAAAACTAATAGCATCTATATAGCAGTTAATGTGCACTTGTGTTTAATTGGCATCAGCGGCACTGTTAGAAAATTAAGTAAGTAGCCATTTAAGCAAGCAGAAATCTTCATTGCTGTTAGGCTGATCTTGCTGTTGCTGTTCTGGAGGACTCATAAGCTGGGGATAACTGCAATGCCACAACCCAACATAAATCAGCTCTCAAAAACAATATTGTTCAACACCATCTTGCTTTTTGGCTTTCATTTTAGATCTGCTGGAGCTTGGATAGAAATAGATCATTTATATGCACACATTTATTTTTAAATAGTTTCCTAATGAAGACTCTGTTCCCTTCCACTGGTGTGTGTTTCACTATTACAAACCAGAATGTGTAGAAGATTAGATGTTCCTACTTGAAATGTAAATTGCATAGTGTACCAAAAACATTGCTTATCCTCTGTAAATATTTTATTTGAATCTCATACTCTTGTACATCTGTATTAACAGACTTCCCCTGATTGTAATTGTTTGTTTTATTTTTCTTTTCTCAGTTCCCCTTTTCAAACCCAGGGGGCAAAACATGCTAACTCTCAGTGGACTTTGTATAAATATTAAAAATGGCCACATTTGGCATTAGGGGGACAGTTACATCAGAGGAGCTGCTCATGCTAATAAACTATTACACAGGCAGATCACTTGAAGGTTAGACATGTAAGACAGATACAGATGAAAAATAAAAAAATTCTGTTTATCAATGCAATGATAAGAGAGGATGAAATAATTCTAATCTATTATTTTCAGTATCAAAATTATAACTAGTTTCAGTAGTGCAAACTGAGTTCTAAAATTGTCAAGTTTCACACCTTACCAAAGCAGTTACCATTTTTAAAAAGCATATTAAACAAACAAAACCAAACAAACCACTCCTTCATTGTCTGTCTATGCTCTGGTGCAATCTTCTTATTGCAAATAATAAGGAAAAAAACACTGGACAAGCTCTGAACCATAACATTATGGCTGAACTGGAATAACTATTCATATTTCCTCTATTCTCATTGTCCATATCTTGCCTTATAAAGAAAAAGATAAATTTTTAGACTGATTTGACATGATGTATGACATAAGGTGCATATCAAATCAGGGTTCAAATCAGAATGGCTTTTTTTGCTCATTTGTCATCTGAATAAATTTTAAAAATCACAGCTGAGAAGCAGGAGAAGTTTCAGTAAATTGCCATTTATGAGGAAAATAAAAAAATGAAGTTTAAGAAAAATAATGGGCAAGTGTTAGATTTCTCAAATGTTTACAAGTTTTGAATTTGATCAAAGTTTCTGAATAAAAAAAAAGAGAAATTATTTTGAATTGTCATACCCAAGGACAAATTATGAAAATAAATATATCAGAAACATAGGTTATGGGTGTTCAGCTTTCATATTGAGCACTTACAGAATATTTAACAGCTGCAAATGGTATCCTCATCTCACTCAATTAAAATGTAACAGGTTGTGCACAGCAGAGTCAAAACTGAAGAGAAGTAAGTGATGGGAATTGTTCAAAAAGTTAAGAGTGAGTAGTACTCAGAAGTGGGTTTTTTGTTGGAGAACAAGTATGTAGCAATTTAAAAGAAGTAAGGTCTTCGTACAAAGAAGAAATACCAACATTGCAAGAAACCTAGTGTTTTACAGCTATTATTTTCACACCGTTTGAAAAGAACAGTGGCTGAAATGAGTTTTACTAAGGAAGTGCCTGTTGCCTCATACCATGTGCCTTACTACATAGCTACCTTCATCATTTTGAAAGTGATGTTTCCCTTTCTCCTCTACCTTTTAAACACCTATACAAATTTATTTCAGTTCGTAAGGGTGACATGAGGGATCCTTTTTCCGAATGGGGTTTTGCGTATGAATATCCTTCCTGCAGCAGCATTGCTTTTGACTGATGCTCTCAGTGATCCCACTTCAAATCGCTGAGGTTTCTGATGAGCTCTCCCTGGTCTTATGAATGGGGTGGTCAGTGTTAACAGATGTGTCTGGGAATGTATAATGTTCTTCACTGCCTTACTGCTAAATACTGTGCATGTACAGAGATTGGGCAGGGTGCTGGTTTAGGCTGGGGTAGAGTTTTCTTCACAGTGGTTGGTATGAGGCTGTGTTTTGGATTTGTGCTGAACACAGGGCTGGTAATATAGAGATGTTTTTGTTATTCCTGGGCAAGCCTTACACAGAGCCAAGGCCTTTCCTGCTTTCCTTGTTGACACACTGGAGAGAAAGCTGGGAGGAGACACAACCAGGACACATGACTCAAACTGACCAAAGGGATATTCTGGACCATATGACATCATGCTCAGTATATAAAGTGCGGGAAGAAAGAAGAAGTGGGGATGTTTGGAGTGATGGTGTCTGTCTTCAAAAGTAATAGTTACATGTGATGGGGCCCTGCTGGCCTGGAGATGGCTGGCTCCTGTCTGCCCATGGGAAGGTGAATTAATTCCTTGTTTTTCTTTGCTTGTGTGTGTGGCTTTTGCTTTCTCTAATAAACTGTTATTATCTCAACCTATGAGTTTTCTAGCATTTACCCTTCTGTTTGCTTCCATTGTTCCACTGGTGAGAGAGTGAGTGAGCAGCTGCATGGTCTTGGTTGCTGGCTGGGGTTAAACCACGACAGTCCTGTTGAAAATTATAACGAGTCTTTAGGAGGGTCAAAGCCGTTCAAGCTGCAGGCCATTGCAGTATTGTAAACACAAAACCACTCCTGCTAAGTGTTGTTTTTGGAATAGCGGCTCGCTCAGATTTGCTATTATTGAATATTATTAACTGTACCAAGGAAAATGAAGCTGCAATGGTTCTGTTTATTAACTGCCTTGGCAGTTGACTTCCTGCTATCGGTTTCATGGCACAAAGGCTTGCTTTTCCGTGGTCTATGCTAGTTCACTTCAGCACTGATTTTAGGAAAAAGCTTGAAACTGAGAATACAATTTTAACCAAGGAAGAGAAAACTTCATAAATGTTGATGGATTTGGGTCTGCAGTACAGACTATACCTTGGCAAACTGTCAATGCACAATAATGTTTGTAGGTTAATTAGTTAGGGATCACTTGTGTCTCAGAGGCTTACATTCAGCTCCGAATTTCTCATCAGGCAACCCAATTGATTTTAGTGGAATTACAGAAGGTCTAAGAGTCAATTTTGCCCTAAGAACAGATAAAATGTGCAACAGAGATTCAGTGCAACACAAACCATAGCCCTCTGGCTTATTACTGAAAACTCACTCAGCTTTATTACCCTCAAGAGAGAGCAGGGAGGGGCCCTGTTAGAAGTTCTTCATGCAATTAAGGAATTAGAAAGCATCAGTGCGCTTTAAGTTATACAATATCACAGCTTGCTGCTAATGTTGCAAACCTTGGTTGGTGATTGCATCGGGGCATGGTTTCTTTCTGCGGCTTTCAGAGCCTTGAGCATTCCCTCCTGTGCTGGTGTTACAGTGGTGAGCATAGCTACCTTCCAAGCAGCTGATCCGGGTTGGATTCCCTGCCAAAGTACCAAAAAGTCTGCAGTGGTTTAACCCCGGCTGGGTGCCAGGCACCCACCAAAACCTCTCTCTCCCTCCCCTCTGCAGCTGGACAGGGAACAGAAAATATAATGAAGGGTCCACGAGTTGAGATAAGGTCCAGGAGAGATCACTCATCAAATACCATCATTGGCAAAACAGGATCGAGTTAGAGATATTAACTGAATTTATTGTTAACAAAATCAGAGCAGGATGATGAGAAGTAAAATAAAACCTTTGAAATGCCTTTCTCCTATCCCTCCATCCTTCTTAGCCCTACCTCCTCCCCCAGCAGCACAGGGAGGCAGGGAATGGAGGTTATGATCAGTTCATCACCTGTTGTTTCTCCCGTTGCTCAGGGAGAGGAGTCCCTTCCCACACCCACTGTAGGGTCCTAGCTCTCCATCAGCTTCTCAAATGCGAGTCCGTCCCAAGGCAGCAGTCCTCCCCAGACTTCTGCAGTGTGGGTCCTTCTTCCATGGGGTGCAGTCCTGCAAGGATAGGCTGCTCCTGTGTGTGCCCCTCTCTCCACAGGTTTCCCACAGAATCACAGCCTCCTCCCAGGCATCCGCCTGCTCTGGTGTGGGTCTCCTCCATGAGCTGCAGGTGGATCTCTGCATCTCCATGGTCCTTCTTGGGCTGCAGGGACACAGCTGCTTCACCATAGTCTTCACCATGGGCTGTAGAGGAATCCTAGCTCCAACAGCTGGAGCACCTCCTCACCTGCCTTCTCCACTGACTTTGGTGCCTGCAGAGCTGGTTCTCTCACGTGTTCTCACCCCACTCTTCTCTGGCCACAATTGCAACTGTGCAACAACTATTGTTTTTCTTCTTAATTATGTTATCACAGAGGGGTTACCACCATTTCTAATTGGCTCTGTGTTGACCAATGACACATTTGTCTTTGGAGCTGCCGGGGATCGGCTCTTCTGGACGTGGAGGAAGCTTCTGTGAGCTCCTCAAAGAAGTCACCCTTGTAGCCACCCCTCTAACAAAACTTGGCCATGCAAACCCAATACAGGGGAAAAGCCATGTTTTGGGGCGAGTGTAAGGTCCATTCTTTATAATCAAACCTTACAAATAAACTGTGATTGGATAAAGTCATGGAAGATGTATTTAGACAATAAAGTTTGCAAGGAGGACCATGGTCACACCTGAGATGGTTTCCCAAGGGAATGAAGGCTAGATAACAGTATCCTAACACATCTAACAAAACACTGTCCAATTGTCAGGATTTGTTTATGCAAACAAGGTATTCTGAAAATAACGCAGAATTAAACGCAAAGCCTCAGAGCGCTTTCTGACCAATTTTTCTGCAAAGGGAGGAAAATGTCATGAGTATTTGGAAGAGAATGGAGTTGCTTTATTATATCAGCCTCTCTGCTTCTTTATTCCTGGAAAGAGTGGCAGCTGCTTATATTGGGGTCACAGGAGTTCATTTTGGTGGTCTACTGGTCACTCTATCTTCAAGGAAAACAAAACCACCCACAGTTCCTGGAAAGTTTAAATTTTAGTCCTGTTCATAAATGAGTCAGCTTTAATATTGCAGACTTCTTGTCTCCAGAAGTCCATGTCTAGGATACTGATAAGCTGCTTGAAAAAGGAGAGGTGATATTCTAAGTACATTTGACACACTGGAATAAATTGAGCCTTTAAATTTAAGATAAGGCCTTTTATTTTTAGGGGAGCAGATGATTTTTCAAATCACACAGGGGCTAAGGCATTCTGCCAAAAAAAGCATTAACGGCTTTGTAATTCATACTTGCCATGTTAAGTGGTAAGTCCCCATCTCTGCAGCAGTCGACTCATCTCCAAAAAGTGTGTTATGCTTGTTTTGCATGTACTCCTAGCTGCTCATGGAAGTGTCCATACTTCTTGCACCTGCAACTGCTGTCATTTCTAGGCACAGAAGTCATGGCTTCCTTTTTGGGAAGGGGAACTTTTCCATTCTAGAAAATGTAGACTATGTCTCTTTCCTAGAAAAGCAAACCTACTAATTTACCAGCATGGAGACCTTTTGGGGGTCTTTAGTAGGGAAAAGAAAACAAGAAAAAAAAATAAATAAATGTTATTTCTTTTTGTGACACATAAATTTGGTTGAAACTGTTACAGAATTCCTGTTCCATCTACTCTTTCCTTTGTTCTTCAGGGCGAATAAAGGAATTTTCTTTTCCTTCCTTCCTTCCGCGCCTTCCTTCCTTCCACGCCTTCCTTCCGTGCCTTCCTTCCACGCCTTCCTTCCTTCCGCGCCTTCCTTCCGCGCCTTCCACGCCTTCCACACCTTCCATGCCTTCTGTCCTTCCACGCCTTCCGTGCCTTCCTTCCGCACCTTCCTTCCTTCCAATATTTAAATAATTATTTCAGACCAAAGCTTTCCAGACCCACACACATTTTCATCCTGAAAGAAGGAAAGAATGAAACACTTTCTTGCATTCTGTACTGAGATTTTCTTTAGGACAAAGGAATTTGCATGTTACCTTCAAATAAGGAACATAGTTGCATGAAAATAATTTACTGAAGGTTAATTCAGTCCAGTCTGAAGGTCCAATTAATTCATGTAATCAAAAAATTAAAAAGAGGTCTCATAATCAGTGCAGTTTTTCACCTCATGATAGGAATGGATAGAGGGAGGGAAGAGTCCTCAAGACTCCTTGACTAAATTTGCCTAATCCTTTAGTTTACAAAATGAAGGGAACAGCCTGGTGCGTGACAGGAACAATTCATTTCCACTTGAGTGAGTACAGCAAGAGAAAGTGCCCTTTTTAATCAGACAGATTAAATAGGAGCTGTTTCACGGCAAATCAGTGACTTCAGCAATTATGAAAGAAACTGGACATGAACACAGAACCTGTTCCAATTAGTTTCCATTAATGAGTTCCTTAAAGTAGTTTGTGAAAGCAGTAAACAGGCGAAAGTAGGAACATTTGCAGTATGTTTCTCATTATCTTAAATACTTTACTTTCTTGAAGAATCTTAATAGCAGCTGAGTCTGAAACAAATTTAGATGCTCGTATTCATATTATCTACCTTTCGCCTCCCGCCCTCCCTTAGCTGGTGTTTATGACTTGGAATCTCATTCCGCTTTTTAGTATATGCACAAAACATATCCTTTTCACCCTAACAAATTATGCTGTATGTGAGTGTGTGTGCATGTATCTCTAGGGATGCGGCATCCAGGGACAGTGAGGATTAAGGAGTACTTATTGGATGGACTATATGTCCAGGGCCAGCTCCTGGGGGATCATTACTGGGTGGTAATGAGGCTCTGTAGACTTTTTTGGAGATTCCCAAATGATCCTGGCTCAGAACATCCCCAGACATTGTTTGGAAGACTGGTGTTCATCTTGGGCTAAAGCATCAGAAACTATATGAACAACCTGATGGTTTGAATTTTGTTTGATCAGTAGTAAACATCTCCCCATTTTTGTTTGGTTTTGTTTGGGTTTTTGTTTTTGTTTGGTTTGGATTTACCCACCAAGGCCTCAAATGGATGCACCCACATACTTTTAGCTATCATGACTTCATCAGACAGCCTTTTCCTATTAACTTTCAGCTGTGATTGGCTTTTCTGTAATACAAATTGGATTTCTTGTTATTTCTTGCTGTTGTGCCCCAGAGTGTCTTTAGACATGAGCAAATCCTGCATCTCTTCCTACCTGCTTCACTTATGTCTCTCCATGCTCCCCATCACAGCAACACTGTCTGCTTTAAAACACCTCGAGCAAAAGCTGCAGAGACATTCACGGTAACATTCCTACTTTCCCAAATTAAACTAAACTTTTGCTACTTATTAGTTGCTACCTTGTTTTCCTCAGTTCATTGGGCAGAGGCTCCTCCTGTACTGGTGAAAGCGACAGACTGCTGTTCCTTCTGACAAACTTCCTTTCAGCTCAAAACTTCTTTTCCACTGTGCTTTCTTTTTTTGCCTTTGATATTATCTGGTCTTAAAAGTGTATTGAGAACTAAACAGTTGTGTCCTAGTGTATTTTCCCCACTTTAAGGTAAAAACAAAATAGATGCCTCAAGTCTCAGAAATCTTTCTTAGTCTTCTCTCTTCATTTGTCATAAATATTAGCAATTACTTTTTTGGGTTTTTTTTTTTTCTCTATAACCTTTAATTGGGAAAAAGAGGACTGACTTTTTTGTTGTTGTTATTTGCTTATTTCTTTTTTCCTCAAACTCATCTTTCAATATAACGCGCCTTCAACTGGTTTTAGAAAGAAGCTTATAAGGTACAATAATTCCTGCTTCTGTAGGTCCCTAAACCTCACTTGTGGAATAGCTTATTTTGGAACCTCCCACAGAGGACATAGGTGAACATTTCCTTGTGGGAAATTCTCTGTTTGGGCTCAGATAGCACATGGCAAGTCTAACTTGCCCCAGACCTTATACAGGTGGATCTATCATGTTCTGTGAATGCAGTCCTAGTTCTCACCTTTCACTCCCAACCCTTTCTATACGATTTTTCAGTTCTTTGTATTCCCTGCTTTCACCCACACATTCCTAGAGTTAAACAAACTTCTGAGGCCAAGCACGTTTTGTTCATCTTTTGCAGGCAGTGAGGTAAACACTGTATATGTATAAAAACATGATTTCAGACTAGGCATAAAAGCCCCACGAGACTCCATAACGTCCAGCACCAGCCCAAGCAAATGACACCCATTCCCAATGCAAATAACACCCATTCCCAATGCAAATTAAATTACACTTTTTCAACAAGGAAGATAGTAAAGTAGAAATGAGATGCTCATTGAGGTGCATTTGAGTTCATTATATATGAGATAGTTATATTGAAGAATCTCACTTAAATATTAATTTCTTTAAGTTGAAAAAACAGATGGTTTGTCCCAGCATCTCAAATGCATAAAATTTTGAGCATGAAAAGTTTTCAACCCTTGACTCTGTGTTCCTGTACTGTACAAGATTCCAGTTTTTTATACTATTTCTCAGACTCTTACTCTGTCCCTAATGCAAGTATAATACTACTTAACAAACCAGTATTATTGCAATTGCATTTTAAGACCCCCATTTTGGTGAAAGAAAACTCTGCTGTTCCAGTCTGACCTGAGCTAGAGTTGGGCAAGCGACTGATTGGTATTGGGTAATCCTATTCATATTTGGAGGAGTCTGTTATTATGAGGTAGAGTTAACAAATATGGAAATTACTGGCAACTAAGACCCCTCTGGAGGAGCTGCAGAACTTGTAATTCTATTCAAGACCTATTTGTTGTGGTTTGATCTGCACAGAAAAACATGCAGTAAGCCAAACATCTGCTAACAGAAATGTACAGAATGAAAATGCAGAGAGCTTTCCATCTGACTGGGGAGATCTAGCAGCTCTGTGATACTGCCCTCAACAGTTTGGCAGGAAAGGTAAAATACTGGCAGGAAGAGAGATAGGCTGTATCCTTTCTGTGCCTCGGAACCCTCTACCCTGCAATAAACATAGCAATGCAATCAAGGCTTTACCCCTTTACCACTGAATTCAGACAACTGAGGAAAAGCATCAGCATAGTTTTAAAACATAACATCCTGACTGGGGACTTTGAGTTTAGTAATGAATAATATATAACAGGGTTTAGAAACAAAATCATTGATAGATATTTACAGCTAAGAAGTCTCTCTGTAAGAGCGGGCAGGGTTAATAATAAGAAAAATAATGAGGTTTCTGTATGCATGGACAAAGATTTTTATTTATTCTTATGCTTCTCAAGACTCCACTGAATATGTTGTGCCTACTTTTGGCAGCTGAACATGGTTCATTCTTTGCACAGGGCATCTGTATCTAGCAAAGTTACGGGAATGCAGATTGAAATGAACCTGTATGCTCTGTGTTTGATTTGATGTCGCTAGAGAAACTTCAACATCTGTTATGCAAACTGCTATGGAAGAATTCATCTTTTACCCATACGACTCTCATAGGCATTTTTTCTGTCTGCAGTCTTTCTTACTCTAAGGAAAGAGTGTCTCCTCAGGAAATTTGCTGATGGCACAAAGCTGTGAGGAGTAGCTGACAACCCAGAAGGCTGTGCAGCCCTTCAGAAGGACCTCAGCAGGTTGGAGATGGGCAGAGAGGAACCTTCTGAAATACAACAAAGGCAAATGCAGGCTCCTGCACCTGGGGAAGAACAACCCCACAGAGCAGCACAGGCTGGGGGTGACCAGCTTTCCACAGGCTTGCCCCTGTGGCCAAGAAGGCCAGTGGTATCCTGGGGTGCATTTTCAGCGGGTCAAGGGAGGTCATCCTGCCCCTCTGCTCAGCACCAGTAAAGCCACATTTGTAGTGCTGTGTCCAGTTCTGGGATCCTCACTACAAGAGAGACATGGAGCTCCTGGAGCAGGTCTAACAGAAGGTGACAAAGATGATTAGGGGACTGCAGCAACTTTCTTATGACGAAAGGCTGACAGAGCTGGGTTTATTCAGCCTTGAGAAGAGACTGAAGGGAGGGTGTCAAGAGGATGGAGCCAGGCTCTTCTTGGTGGTGCCAAGCAGTAGGACGAGAGGCAATGGGCACAAACTGAGGCACGGGAAATCCACCTGAACACGAGGAAGAACTTTCCTGTGTTGGTGTTGAAACACTGGAACAGATTGCCCAGAGAGGTTGTGTAGTCTCCGTCACTGAATATGAATAATTTACAAACCATCAAGACAGAATCCTGTGCGATGTTGTCGCGCATGACTCTGCTTGTGCAGGGAGGTTGGACCACTGTGGTCCTTTCCAACCTTACCCATTCTGTGATTCTCTGAAAGAGTAGATGGAGATGGGAGGTGTTCTAACTATCAATGTAATCTGAAAAGAAATAGAAGTGCCATGAGTTTGTCACTGAGTATCAGGTCATTCATACTGGCATGTGCTGTGAGTGCCAAAAATGTCTATTTAAAAGAATATTTGACATTTTTGTGCTCCAGCACAAGGATCTGAGACCATGCAGTGGGAGATAGCATCCCAAGAGGACATTGAAACTAGTGATGGTCTCAGAAGAGGGCATCAGTGCTTTGCCTGCTCAGGCCTGTGTACCTTGCTTTCCCTTGAAAGGAAGCCATTAATGTCACTATACACTACCTATTCCAAAATATTGCTTGATTACACATCACTGAGTTATTGCATAACTACTAATATCCAGAGTTATAACTGGGAATGCTGAAAGGTTGTGAAAAATGATGTGAAATAAAAATGCTTCTGATTTTATGGATGTAGGTACACAATTTAACAATACAAATAGAAACAGTTCATGTGCTTCCAGTTTTAAAGTACATTCAAACATATTATCTCCAAAAAAGGAACTAGGATGATTTTTAAAGCCTTGTATAGGCACCTAATTTGTAATAGAACAAGGAAAGTGACCTAATGTCCCAAGGTTATTTAAGATTTCAGGCCAGTTGTCTTTCCAGTGAGATATCAGTCCTCTGGAGGACGTTACTGTGTGATGTTTGCTTCCATTTCTTGTTACAAGAATTTTCTTTTCACATTTGCCTCCAAATGCTGATGGCTCTGGGGCTAAGTGAATGAAGGATCTGCAGCAGAAATGCTAGGGAATGAATTGCTGACAATCAGCTCTCTAACTAGTTTTGAAAATGTATGCATGTACTTCTACCTCAGCAGAGTAACGAATAAAGTGCATAGACGTTAGAGTGTTATTGCCTTTTCTACATCTTGTCAGCAGTTTGTGATATGAAGTGGGGTATGTGTTTCTGAATTGTGCAGATAATGCCTGCCATGAATAAATATTTTGGCAGGGTAAGATTGCTTTCTTATGAGCCTTAATTTGCATTTTTTGTCTGCAAAAAGCCATCAACGTGCATACCTTGTACACAGCTTCGTTTTTCAGCAGTACTATTGTTATTACAGGGTACTTAGCAATGCTTACCCAGTCGTGTTACTCAAACAACTGGCAGGGGGTTTGGTCTATAGATGGATAAACTCTAGCACAGGGTAAACTGCAAGTTTCTAGAAGAAATGTTTTGTCCCATCTTTGTTGACCATCCCGCCATCTGCCTGATTTTCTTTAAAGTATGGGCCATGGTGATTTGACAGAAAGTGAAAATGGTGTCGTATATGTATTAAGGTGTTTAATCAACCCTGTGACATCCCAGAAAACTCTTACTTGCTGAAATCTAAATTAGCTGGGCAGATGTATAGACTGGGAAGTATTCCAGATATTCTTTAAATAAATATAACCTTTTAAAGGTTCAATACCAGCTGTAGTACAAGTGCGATCCTTGACTGCATAATCACATCAAATACTACCAAAGAGGCGCTTTGCATAACATAGCAATGAGGAATTCAGACACTTGAAGGAGAGGAAAGAGCATAAGATCCCAGCAGTCAGTCCTGTTCCACGCTCTTTGAGGTACTTAAATCCCAGGATGATATAGCACTCAAACCTACAGCAGTGTTGGCTAGCTCATCCAGGTATCAGGAACATGCATTTCTAAAGGTTACATAGCCTTTAAAATAATTCATTTGAACTAATTTATTGAATAAAAGAATTCATGCAGGAGTAGTAAACCCAAAGACACCACCTGGGGTCAGGAAACCAGTTGGACACAGAAGGTGGATGACTGTGTGTAGAGAAGTGTTGGTGTGCAGCTGCACACTTGTTTAGACTCTCTTCTAGTGTGTGTCCTTTATTGTGAGCCTTAGGAGGGTATATGTCCTATGATCTGATCTGATCCAAATGCTCTTTGTTCCCATTTCACAGCTGATAGCAATACCACTATATGGCAAAAATCGTACTGTTACGTATTACTGCTTTTATTTCTCTCTCTATATGGAGTATGTGATTGCTGGATCAGGAAGTATTGCCACCTGTGTGTTTGTTCAGTGCCTGGCAGAATGGAGCTATGATTTCAAAGGGCGCTTAGGATAATATTAAAGTATAAATGCTACTTTATATCCCTTAGGTAAAGCTGTATACAGTGGCCCAGGAATGCCTAAGTCTGTTAAGAGAAGGAATTGTAATAATTAAGCACTGTTTAGGAAATTCAGATATTGTTATCTGTATTTTTGATACTTAGGGGGATTCTTTTTTTTTTTTTCATGATATCTCCTGTTTTGCTAAAAGAAGGGTTGGGAATAGGAAGATCAGTTGTTGGGAGAGAATATCATGGCATGGCATTTAATTTTATTTTTTAATATGTCACTTTTCATCCTTCATTTTGGTTAAAGAATTATTTCTGGGGAAAAAAAAAGGATAGGTTCAGTATATAACGCTGATGAATATACAAGTCTTACAGAGGTGTCTTCCTCCAAGTTTTATATATCTCTTAACTAACATGGTTCATAAGGACTTTGGAAGTTGATGAAGGAATCACATCCTCTTACCTCTGGATTCTCCTTTATCCTCTTTTCTCAGTGAGTCTATGTCTAAAGCAGACAGTCATTTGCATGAGTAAGAGGCAAAATGGAAAAATGTTATCTGTAGACATTTTCTTCTTTCACCAGATACTTGTTTACTAGAAAATAATTGGGATGTAAATAAAAATGTTGTTATCCAAAGAGCTTGTTGTGTGATTTTGTTTCTGTGGCTTACCCAACTTCAATGAAAGTGCACTAAAGCAGAGAAACAGATTCACTCTTCAAAACCGGAACACTTCTACTAAACTGTGCCTATATCCATTTTACAATTATTCTGTTTGAAAACTCATTTTACATATGATGACGCGGATATACACCTCTCTGCATACCCCCGTGCTGCAGTAAAAACAAGGCTAAGAACCATTTTCATTCTCAGAAATTAAACTGTTTTAACACTTTAGCTTAGAATTGTTAAACTAATCATGTATTTAGCTTTTCCTCTTGCTGCTGCTAAAGGTCTGCTTCACGCACTGGTTGAAGAACTGCAGCTCCTTAAATCAAGACCATCCCAAGTATTTGAGCTCCTTGATCACCAGAGGTGACCAGGCAATCTCACTTGGAAGTGCTTGTACTTTAGAACAGCTACTCAGCTCTGCACTTCTTAACTTCTGTTTATTGCTGTTTCAAGTCAGCTGCAACTTTTAGATTTCTCATCAACTGAGTCAGTAAGATTCCAAGTTGTGAGGAAAATACATTAATTTAATGATTAATGAGGTAAAAAAGCTTCAACTAAAGGCTTCAACTAAGAAACATTACAGAGCAGGCTAAAGTTGAAAACTGCATTTAAATTGCTGTCTTAGGTCATTAAGTATATTTTTCTGTGTTAAGAACTCAGAAGTTATTAAATGTGTTTGTGGAAGCAAGAAATTGGGCCATTAAAATTTTTCCTTTCCCACAAACTAAAATAGTGGTTTCAAGGCTTAGAGAGTTTTTGATATGACATTTAGGCAGCTTAGAGCTCAAATAAATACAGGGCCTTTGACATCACTTTAATACTTGGATAACTTCCTCATGCAGGTTTTCCCTTTTGAACTTGAGAGCGGTACAATGAGAAGGAGTGATTGGCAAACCAATGGATTTTCTGAAGAAAAGCTTTATTACACCCTCCTTTCTTCTTCAAATATAGTATCTGTGTTGTTCCTCAACTATCCCATGTACTTCTTTCCATGCCCCTTTTCCAGTCAAAAATACACTGATCCCAGTTTGTGCAACAGGAAGTATTTGATTTATAAAACAGAATTAGTTTTTGCTCATGTCTTTAGGTTTTCTTCTCTCTTACTGGGCAAGACTGGCTGTCCAGACCAATGTGTCAAGGAAACTGAAACTGCCTCCCATTGAAATCATTGGGAGAGAGCAGAGGATCAACTCACGGTTCAGTTCTAACCTTAGTATAGAAATGTATCATTGCTTATGAAGTCTATAATTGCTTCCAAAAATTATGGAATTAATCAAAAATTTGTACATACAAGAAACACCAGCTTCTTCTTGCAGCAGCTGAGACTCACTCTAATAATTGGAACAGGAAGTAAGTCACGCTTTCATAACTGTCTCTAAAAGTTTAGAAAAGTGGTAATTACCTTATCTTTTCTCTTTGCCATTTAGTGTTTCTATCACAGCAGGGAAAATGATACCTGAGAATGCAAGTTTCTGATCTTATTCACACTAAAGTATTTTTGAAAGAAAGAGAAATTTAAATACAAATCTGCTCTACATGGTTGGAAATCCAGAAGGATGGAGCTCTTATGAGATCTCCATAAAAAGACTGATTTTGTCTCTGATGACTTATTAGGTGCCCACAAGTGATGGCTGTTAGCAGGATCAGTCACAAATGTTAACTTTCCATGAAATTTTAGTGGACTGGAAAAGTTTGATTCTACCGTATTGGTGACTAATTTAAAAAAAAAAAACAAAAACATAAAATTACTTTTCTACTTTACACAGTACTCCAGCGTCTGCATAGATGCTTACACTGGTTCATTGGATGCATATATGGATTTAAACTTAAATGTCTTATGGATATTTTCATGTGGGAAGCTGAACATGTTAAGCTAATCAGCTTTATATGTGCTGAGACACTGAAAAATAACACAACACTATCTAGTTCACCTGCCAGTCATGTCCAGAACATCATCACAGGTTATCTTGATGTACTGTGAAAGTTAGAACTTTGGCAATGATTTCAAGATCTGCAAAGTATGTTTGATTTCAGAAGGAAGGCAAGGCCTCAAAAGAAACATTATAATCTGATAAAATTTACAATATTTTTGTGATAGTTTATTTTTTACTAGAATGTAGACTTTTAAAGAATGTGAGAATGTATCTATTTGTTCCCATAAAGGAACAAATTTTTTCCCATTAAGGAACTTATACTAGACACTTGTATTTACAGTCAGAATATTTCTGTTGTGAAATACCAAAGGGAAATTAAGGTCTCTTTAATCATGAAAAATCAATTTTCTTAAAAATTACCTACTGTTGGACTTCCCAAGGAAGGCTCCATGCAATCAATAGAGAGAGCCCTTCTAATGGAAGTGGCCTTTGCAGCATGCTTGGTTATAGTTTCTTCTTTGTATAGTGATCATCATAATCATCATCTATGGCATTTGTACATTTGTCAAGGTCAATAAAAGAAACCAATCTATTTTAATTTATTTTCAGTCAATTTCACGGCATGTATCTTCATGTTAACAGGTTCTGAAAGCAAAGGTATTCAATTACGGTATTTCACTGGTTGAATAAAAAAGGACAATGTTGTTTTAAAAGTGTATTTATGGACACTGTATTGACTTTTCTATCTATCAATCAGAGATGCTGGGATCAACTGCAGACTAAATTTCTCTGCTTCCCCTGAAAGCAGGATGTAAGTCTTGTCTAGAAATATCTGTATTATCAGCATATCCTGCAGGCTAGCTAACAGAAATTCATTCCATCTGCCTGTTCTCTGTACAACATTTATGAAGAACTGATGTAAATATTTAATACTTCTAAGAACGCAGTACAATATTTAGGAACTTCACTAGGACTATGTCCAATCACATTAATGGATTCAAATCTCAGATGTCCATGGCTGGCTGTGTATTCATAGAAGAGAAAAAGGTGCTGAGATGATGTGCTCCTGCACACAGTTTAGCCTGGCTTCATGCGCTGACAAGATTAATTGCAGACCTCTGAACCTGATATGTTCTCTTAATATCCAACATGGCTCTTACTTTCCTCATTCAGGCTGAAATATGTAGTTTGCTCTTGCATAATTCAACACCAGTCTTCTCCGTGTGTGGCACTGTTTTTAGTCGTTGTACGTGCCTGCAAATTACTAAAGTCAGCGATACTATGCACAGCAGTTTGCTTAGACTTATTTCAATGATTATGGAAAGAAGGAAAATAAGCTTCTTTCCAAACTGTCAGAACACTGAAGAAGAAGCAGGAATCATAATTTCTAGAACAGTACAAAACAATTTTTCAAGGTTTTTTTGTTGTTGTTCATGTCCTCTTTACTCAGTGGGAAATAATACAGTGCATAGATTCCACTCTCGGGTGTGGCCCAAATTCAGTTTACATCTCTAACTGAAGTGTTCAAATATTTGTTCTGGAAGCTGATACTTTACATTTTTAATTTTTTTTTTTTTTAAATAGAATGCTGACTCTATCTGTTATGTCACAAAAACCCCACACATGTTTAGAAACTGGCTTTTACATAATATATGAAAGCACACTGCAGAACTTATTCACCTTATTTGAGACTATTCATATCTCTACAATGGTAAAAGAGCATGGAAGAAAAAAAAAAAAAAGGAAACATTAGTTATGTGGAATATGTCCAGCTTCATTAGCCCGTAAAATAGGGAATACAAGTGTTCACGAAGACATAAGGCCCAAGTTCATCCCTTTGACTTGAAGGTTTATAGTGAAGGTGCTGAAGACATATGGGGGCATAGCAGCCACAGGATCTCTGCATGGTAAAAAGCAAGATGCAGGTATGGACAAGAAATCAGCAACCCAGCCAGTGATATGAAACACTTGGTGGAAACACAGCAAAAATATAATTTATTTTGAAAAAGACGTCTCAGTTGTGAAATTTTAATTGAACTTGGGTAGTGTTTCATCAGTCCCAGGACAGTGATGGTTCAGTTTATAAAGGTTAAAACAATTCTGCTCCTTGGTCTCTAATATTCTGGTATGTGCTTCAGTACTTGATCTCACTTTTGTCTTAGTCCTGTGATGCCTTCAAATTAGTAAAATAGTGTGTGTGTTCTGTGATGCAATAGCATGCACAACATAAATGAACAATTCATAAAATTTGTAGAGTGGTTTACTGAAAAAAAACTGGATTGGAAAGAATTTAATAGTGGAAGCTGATCTAAAGTTGGAAGTAATGAGGTCCAGAGGTCCCCTCCAACATATAATATTCTGTGACTCTACAATTCTGGGCTTGCAGAATTATTCCAAGAACATTAAAGACTCCTAGGTAGACAATGATATGTTGAAAGCAGTAGATATTTGACAATGTCAATGGTCATTCATCAAAATATAGGGGGTGTCCCTATCCCCGTGACTGTTTTAAAAAATCCTAAAAGAAAAGCTTTGCTTACATTTGTCAGGAATGTAAAGTTCTTAGCAAATCTTAATTACATAGATTTGACGTTTAATTAGATTGCTTAGTGGTTTGGACTCAGTAGATTAATTTTTAATGCTGGTTGTAAATTCTATGAAAATTTTCTTCTTTAAGAAAATATAAAATAAAGTCCTCTAATGAAATATATCAATTCTCCTGGAAGGTTTCTTTAGTCCAGAACTGAATTTCCACATACATGTGTAACAAACAGGCAAATGAACTGCTGAATTTCCGCCCAGAATTATCAACTGGAAAACTTTACATGTCCATGACCAGTGTTGAAGTCTCAGATGTGAATTAAAGAAAGGAGAACATGAGTCCCCTGTATCAGTTCAACCATTGCAGAGTTCTAATCCCTTTTGTTTTTTCCTTCCAGGCTCATCCTACTTTCTTTTAAAGTAATAAAGTTGGATTATTAGGGGTTTTTTATTTATATCAAAGTGACAATAAGAGTGCAGAATATTCCACCTCAAAATTATGACATGGCATGTACAAATACGTTTTAGATAATTAAGGATATTATAATGTATTAATTGAATTACTTCTCTTCCTTTAGATCCTGTAAGCAAAAGTAATAACAGTAATTTAATGTCAAGCTTAAAACTTGATATTAATATTTTACCTATATTAAAATGTAAATTTCCTCTCCACTTCTTGGTTATATAGATGCAAAATACAAAAGCCATGTATGCCTTGTAGACATCTGTGTAGAACTGGTAGATGAGCACAATGTTCTGGATTCCAGTTTGGGCCCTTCTATGCCGTTATTGTCTGCACATGATGGATTCCTTTTTCATAAGGTTTATAACTTGTCATTTCAGGACACTGTAGTCCTCCAGACAACATTAATCTGTTGATGATTCTGCAGTGAAGGCGTGATTGATGCAGTACCAGAAACTGGTGACATAGGTGAGCTCTCCTTTTCTTTTCAAACCTTTCGTGCTTAAATGCATAGCTGTACCTAGACTGGGATCACAAAACTATTCTAACTTCTGAGGCACAGCACACAAAGTTCGTTAAGACTCCCATTTGTTTTAATTTTTATTTTGTAGATAAATAGCTGTCTTTTTTTGAGGTTTTTTAAGGAACACTTTTTAATTAAGAAAAAATATCTGGTTTTATAACTTTCACAAAATTATTTTTAATTTTTGGCTTGTTATCTCTTGTGTTGATTTCTCTTTTATATTTCTTACTGCAATGGATAGCAACATGTCTCCTTTCATTTCTCTCAGGGATTTTACACTGAATTCTCTTCTGTTGTTGTACCTTTTGGAAAGGTACCAGCGAAGTGATTGTCTTCTCTTGTTCTAAAGTCAGCAGCAGGAGTGACGCTTAGGGATTTAAAGACACAAATAAGGCTTTACTTTTAAATTCTCAAGTATTATGTTTCTACCTCTCAAATGCTGTTGGGGTCGCTAATAAACTTCTACACTATTCCTCCTGGAAAATACCCCTTATATCCTCCACAATCAGAGAAGTGTTTCATAAACGATTTTTGCAGAGGGTGGAAGAAAAAGACTAAATATAAATCCAAAGAGATGCATTTAATCTACAATTGTCATGCTCTGATGTGGTTCTGCATTTCAAGACCCTTCAGAGATACTGTATGAAAAGTTAAAAGGAACACTTCATGTGGTTCTACTGCAATTGGGATTTTAATTTATTCCACAATGTAACAGAGAAAAACTAATTTACCTGATCAAAACATGACCTTTCTCCAAAACATGATCTTTCTTCATTGGCTACAATTAAACTCGGGGCTCTTCAGCCTCCTGGAGCTAAAGCAAACCTGTGTGACCATTTCCTCTTCTCACACCTTTGTTTGTTGGGGTTTTATCTTTGTGCTAATTTCCATGCATCAGCCATGCAAATAAACATCAGACACAGAGTATTTGATTTGTAATGATGACTTTGGCATTGCAAATGGTGACTACAGAATGTGGCGAAATCTAGAAGTTTGTAACTGCAGTTTGAGACCTGACATATCAGGACCTTTGGGAAGGAGGCTGTTAATCTCATACATGAAATGCATTCCAGTATAATACAGAGTGCTGCAGTCTTGTCCTATAAATATCTCCTAGCAGACGAAGCGTTGCCAGTAGCAGACCTTGAGGAATCAAGGACCTGTTGCTTCCAGAAGAATTTTGTATCAGATATTTGGCAATCTTTGCCCTGCTTTGGCTGAAGACCTTATGCTGTGGTCTTTGGAATGGAAACTTTATCAGAAATGACTGACATCTCACAAACCATGCAGCATCATCTGTTTGCTCAAAAGTGCAATATTAGCAGCTGGGAAACTGAGTGTTTGAGACCTGAATGTGTTGCTGAGATTTTGGCTTTTGTTGATGACTTTTTGTCATTCATTTAAACATAATTTTAATAGCTCGCTTTTCAGAGCTCAGGTTAAGTGTTCATTCTCCACCTTTTCTCTGCTATTTAAAGTCAAATTCTTGGTCAATTTGTCAATTCTTCCCACGTGTCCATGAGAGGAAACATAAACAAAGTGATGGGGTAGAGAGAAAGCATTCCAGTGTTTTCCAGTATGACAAATTTGGGAATGAGGACACATTCAGTTTCCAGTTGGCTTTCTTTAAGATTTTTGCAAACTTTCTCTATCTCCCTGAGCTAGAGCAAAGAATTTGGAATTCACCTGTTTTGGTTTTTTTTTCTGAAAATGTAAAAGTATGCTGAAATAGAGAAGTAAAACTATCTTCCAACATTTACAGCAACAGGATAAATGTGATGCTAAGAGATCTAACCAGCATTGTAATTTTCTATTTAAATTATAGTTTTTGACCATTCCCATAAAAGTATAAAAATGATTTCTTCATCTTTTAAATCAGAAAAATACTACACACTGGTATTTTAATGAATTTCAGGCCATTATCTCAGGCTCATGAATATACAGCTTCTGGTATCACCTTGGGTGCTGCAAGTTTATTTTCTAATTGACTCTAGTATTTTTTGTATTCTATCACTTAATTAAGGTTGGATCTTATTCGTAAATTACATAGGTTGATCTATTTGGTGGAAAATTCAGGCTTAGAGCATGTAACTGATATAATCTTTGAGTGGATTTGGTTGGAAGTTACCCATGGTTGCTATTTGATCTTAAACATGCCAGACAAGGACAATTTTGTAATAGAAATGTCTTCAAAGGGAGGGAAGAAGCAAATTGTTACCTATTTTTCTTTTTTTCTGGTTTTCTGTTTGTTGGTTGCTGGGATTTTTCCTGAAATAAATATTAAAAGATATTCTCTATTTTGCAGATCTTTTTTTCTTAAAGGTATAATTTAAATTCAACCGGAATTACTTTAAAATGTAAAATTAATTGTGTTCTAGGATGCACTTAGTTGTGAAATCAGAGTTTAGAAATTCTAATGCTCTTGTATGTATTTAGAAATTCTATCTCTTGACTTTTCATATGCAAAAGAAAAAACACCCTACAACTAGGCATGAATCAGTCACTTGATTCCATTCCGTCTTGAATATAAAAAATGAGCAACAGGATACGGACCTGAAAAGAACTTGAAAGATTAACAAGTAAAATGTGCAAAAGAAGTGTTTCTTTTTCAAAGCAGTTCATGTCTCTGCTAAAGACATGGCAAGCAGCAATCTATTAATTTCTTTAATGAAAATAACTTGACATTTTGACAGGCAGAGAAGCCAGTCATTCCTAATGAAGCCATTGATCAGTACCTCTTCAGCATTTAGTACTTCAAAACTTTTATCTGCAGTCAACGAACATATTTCTAACTAGAAAACTTAAGGAAGAATGAATGTTTGTCCTAATGTGATCTAGGACAGTACTGTGAAATTTGCCTTGAGAAAACATAGAAAATCACTCCAACTGTGATTGAATTTATGTACGTGAGAAAAAGAGCTTTTAAGTTTATCACATGTCCTGCTTAAATAGGACACGACAAATAAACCGCAGCACTCCTCATTATCTTCACGTGTTCCAGCATAGTAATTATTGTCTGTCTTGGCATCATGTTGTTCCTAATATGGAGCGACCTTTTGGGTAATTACAGATGTGTCATCCTTCCATGCTCCTTGCCTCCCTGTAGCACAGTGCTCATGGTTGTGCCTGCACTCCTGTCTGCTGGTTAGTCACTACGATCATGGTACACAAATCTGGGGAAAAATGTGAATCTGAAAGAGTCATACAAGAAAAGTGACAATTTGTCTCATTACAAGCTTTACTACTTCTGTAGAAGCCAACAGTTCCTAGATAATTTGTGTTTTCACAGGGAGTGGCATCTTCTTAAGAGGTATTTTAGTGCTTACCTTGGTAAAAGGGTTGTGACCAACAGATTTTTCTTGGAAGTAGGATCTATGCTGGAAGTAATGTCCCAGGTACTGTGAATTCTCAGAAAGTCAACATTGATAAGCTTTTGCTTTTAGTAATTCACATTGGATTTGTCAATTTATTCTTGAGCACTATAGTCATCTCCTATGGGCCACTGACAAAAAGGTCCAACTACAACCAGAAGCTTGGATTTGAGACTAAAAACATATGATTCTGTGCTGTAAGATAGCAAGGAACTGTACTTATAATTTAATTAATACTAATTTATCTGTAATAATAATTAAATTCCCATTAAAAAATGCAGTATCTGGACTTCCAACTAGTTTCTTATATCTAGGATGGAAAAGATTTTATTAGTTGTAAATGAAAGAAAACTAATTAGTGTAATTTGTGCACTATATGTTGATGCAGTCAAACTCTTTTAATACCAGTTAAACATGTTAAAACAAAATGCTTTGTCAAATTAATGATTAATCTATTACAAAAGAAATAGACAAATTTAGCTCAGATCCTGATTAGCCTTCTGGGTTTATCCTTTTATATATTCTTACTTTTAACACTGTTTGTAATTATCAAATATCATTGGTAACAATCAAAGTTATAACACAGGGATTTTCAAACTAAAGGCACAGGTTTCTTTGTCATCATCACCACAGATTAACAAAACAATAATAAATAAGATGCCTTGCAGTCAGAGCATTCATATTAACCAGAAGGGCAAGCAGCTCCAGTATTAAGAGATGTTCCCTCAGGAGGAGAGTCTTTGATTCAGTGATTATATTCAATATAATAAGAATGAATTACTTCAATCACTAAATAAATTACCAGAGTCAAAGTTATAATGAAATTTCAGCGTTGAAAATAAGGAGCTGGAATAGCAAAGAAAGAAGCCAGGTGAAGCCAAAGAGAAAAGGAGCAATACTAGAGGTTTGTTTGAAAAGGACTATCTGCCCTGGCTAACACTTACAGTCACCACTTGGGATTTGGGGATGTGCTTTATTTCTCGAAAGAGATTTTAGCATTTTCTCCAGTGGATGTTTGAAACTTCTAAGGCAACAGATGAAGCCGAATGCCTTTAAATCAGGTGCAAGTTACTAGCGAACTACCTCTTATACACAATATTTGTGAAGGACATTAATGTCCAATTTCCTCCAGCTTAATTGTTTAAATAATTTTTGTGTTGGTGCTATGCTTTCCCACATACTCTCTTATGTGACCGTCACACTTTATACAATAATTTATAAATGAATATTGAAATGAACAAAGGGCTAACAAATAAAAAAAAAATCTTTGTAAATGTTGGCGTTTATTTAAATGACAATGGTGTTAATCGGGAGGTCTGGAACTAATCCAGCGCTGAAGAGTAAAAATATTGCAGTACTTCCCCCCCGCCCTCTTTTTTTTTTTTTTTTTTTATGTTTTGAGATCTGACAGTATGTAATCGTGACTCATATATTCAGGAAGACTTCTGCTCTTTTCCAGTAGGTAAAAAAAAAAAAGGATGAGGAAGCTGCATTGTGAATACAATTAATGTGAACAAAATTAATGTGAACGTTGATGAAGCAAGCTGGGTGAATGCAAACATATGTAACTGAGTTATAATTACATTTGAACACTCTACCCTTTGGCTCTCCGTCCTGCTAAAAATTCTCATACAAAGTCACTGCACTGTGACTGGTGATGAGGGTGTCCCAAAGGGAGGAAAAACGGCAGGCACTAGACTAACTGTAACCTTTTTTTACACCTTCGCTACTCTGATGCAAGTCATGAACAATTTTCATTTCCATGTCATCGCTATGTTTTATGCTCTATAATTTCACCCTTACAGTGTCACCACTCGGTTTATGTTTCTTGAATTTGTCAAAGACGAGGCTACAGCTACTGAAGCAAAGCTGAAACTGCATCTTTTTCCAGCAGATATAATCTCCTCTGCTGCTATGGGAAAAAATATAAATCTGTTACACTGGAGATTTTTGTTTGCTGTCTTCTGTTTCTTGGTTTTTTCAGTTTTGCTCTGTGGGTTTTCCGTGTCTCAGTTAAAGTTGTGGTCACGTTCTTGCTTCTATAATCATTTCTTCCTCTATGGAAATGCATTGCATGATTTTTTCAGTTAATTACAACTGGCTTTATTTTATATAAAGAGAGAGATGTGTTGCATTGCAGAGCAATACTGAATTTGTGGCATTACTTAATTTCCTGATTTTTCCTTTGCATTCTTATGTCTAAGATGTTACAGAGGGAATCTGAAGCTTATCATCTTCATTTTTAAAAGTCCAAAGGAGATACGGTAGGAGCAATAGGGAGTCCACGAAAAATATAGATGTGGATTCACATTTGCCTTCTACCTCACAGAGTTTGCATGGGGCCAAGGAAATAATATGAAAGGTATCTGTTGATACTCTATGTAGATTCTGAAGACAAATCTCCAGGGACACGGACTTCTAGTGCAGAATATCTGAATTTTAGGTGCTGAGCAATGAGGGAGGATGAAAGACACCATGGGACAGTGAGAAATGGAAATAATATCTGCTAATTAATGTGTTCGAGGGCAGGCTGGATGGGGCCCTGAGCAACCTGGGTCTAGTGGAAGGTGTCCCTGCCCATGGCAGGGGTATTAGAGCTAGATGATCTTTAAATTCCCTTCCAACCCAAACCATTCTAGGTTTCTATGATTCTGTGTTTTCACTGGAAAGAAGAACTATATTACTTGTCTTTGCTCTGGCAATTTAGAAAAATCCGTTTAGTTCCTTAGGTGACACAGGGCCAAAGTGCAGGGATGGTCAAAGCATCACAGTATTTGTGCTAGAAAAAGAGATGGACCTGACTTTTGCCGACAATCTTGCCCTTTTGTAAGATGATCAGAGAAACATGAACATCTGTACTGGGGAAAAGAGAGTAAAAAGCCACAGTTATTGCAGTCTGTGCTGTTAAATTAATTGTAATTAGAATGACTAATAGCAGGATGCTGAGTGACTACATATCATAGCCATGGTGAGGTGTGTCTGTTTTATGTTCTTGTTTTTGTTGCTTTACCCAAAATATAGTAGGCAAAATAATTTAATTTGTTTAATATCACTACGACAGAAACACTCCTTTAGCTGTTATTTACTTCATTCTTTAAGCATAGTCGTGAAACAGAATGAAAGGATTTTAGGAAGAAGTGCATGTATCCCATTTTGTTTTGCACGTTCAAGCCATTTGATGCTGGAGCAAATTATCCAACCCATCCTCCCCTATGTCTTTACAGATGAGGATGCAGAGCAGAGATGGGCTTGTAAAATAATAATATAGTTTATGTTCATGTGTGGGTTGATCAAAATAAATACATTTTTTTCCTCTTGGATGATTTTGCGCTGAGAAATGTCAGATCTAATATGAAATTCTGATCTATGTGGCTCTCACATAAACTTGAGGTTTTTCCAGAGAAGCCATTAAGCTTGACTTAGAGTCCTCTGAGATCATAATTTGGCTTGTCTTCAGCTGTTGGGTTTTTTCCCTGCTCCAAAACTCAATGTAAGTCATTGACTTACACAAGATGTCTTGTAATTTCTCCTTCATCATAAAATAGAACCTCACAGATATTTTCAGTGGAAGATTGGTATGGGAAAGCAAGCTCTTAATCAATTGCATATGGTCTCCATATCAGATGATGCTTACTAGCAGAGAGATGAATGGAAGAGCTGCCAAAACTCTTAATGTGATCTGCCTATCCTGTTTTATACAGTCAAGTCCCATACTTACCTACATAAACTATTCTCCCTCAAGTTTTTTTACAGCAACTAGTTGCAATCACAGAAAGTTTATTTATGTCCATACAAGAGGCTGAGTCATGTCAACCACAAAAGTGGTTTCAGCAAACTTTTGGATAAATCACAAATACACACTAGATCCTGTGCCAGGTGTGCTGGGTAATGTTCAGGCATAAAAGAGCACTGGTTGACCCGGGTTACATCTGAGACATTGGGCCTATTTATTCATGCACACTTAGATGTGCATGTGTGATTTCCCTCCCCGGGCCTGGATTTTAATATTTAGAATCTGGTGACCATGCTGAGCAGCTTCATTTATTGATTGTCCCACTTGTTTCCATCTGGAAGAGACTCAGGAGGGTAAACAGGATGAAAAAAGCTTTCTGTAATAGAAAACTGAAAAAAATTTATTGATAATGTTCCATCAAGAAAAGTTTGCATTGAAAATCTATTTTCACTTTTGTTTTGCTAGTAAACCAAATATTTAATTGGCTTTGATTTTTTCTTTTCTGTTGTTGTTGTTGTTGTTGTTGTCATAGGATAGTTATGCTGGAAAGGAAGAGAAGTTGAAGTCTTGCATTGTTTCTAGCATGTCTAACTACTTTTTTGAAAAGAACAGGAAAGTTTTCATGAGAAAAAAAATAATTGCCAGCCTTGTTTTTCTGTGGAAAATATTTTTCCACAGAAATAATGTGGAATTCAAACAGAAAGTTTCTGATTTACGAATAGAAACATATACCATTACTTTTAATTTCAAAAGAGATGGAATTTATTTGTCTTCAGTTCTCTTGGTTTTGTGCTCTATTGTCTTTCTCTTACTCTTCCTCTCTTCCTCTCCTTGGTTATTTGATGTCCAGGGATTAGGGAAAAAACACCCCATCAACAAATAAGCAAAACCACAAAGCATCAAAAGATTTTCTAAGGGAATCTAAAGAGATTCAAATATGAACAACAAATTGCAAATATTTTTACTCTTTCTTGTGTGATATTTCATCCATCATGCAGGAAAAGAAGAATTTTATTGCTTTGTTTGTAGATTCTGCCTGTTTATTTCCCATTTGGCCCATAGGCCAAATTTATTATTTATACCTTGGCTTTGATGAGGGAGTAGCCCAACTCCACTGAAATAAAATTCTGTTTAATGTAAAAACCTTAAACAGTAAATACCAAAATATAATCTCTAATATATTATGCAAAATGCTAGCCTGCTATTAATGCATTTTTAGTATTATTTTTGTTGATCTTTGGTTATGCAATGCTTTTGTGGGATCAGTATGAACCCAACCAACCAATCTGATTTCCTTTGCTTTTCCTTGGACTCCTCTTTCCATATTTAACTATCTGGTTTTTACTCATTTTAGCTCTAAAAAAGCATTGAAATCTTTAATTTATTTAGCATTATTTACATAACTTTCCCTAGCAGTTCAAATGGAGAAGACAGGTGGCAGAGTTTCCAGAATTTACACTTGTTTTTCAGCCATTCCTGCTATTCTTGTGAAAACAGATTTGGGGGTAATCCACATTAGAGTCAGATTTTGCAATTTAGAAAGTGAGTAGAAGAAAAGAGACCATACATAAGCCTTGAAAGTAAATAGCAATATGCTGGCTTTAGGAGTATGCCCACCGCCACTGCCATGAAAGCTGTGAAATCTCCATTGCCATCAAGGTTTTTCACACAATTATTGCTAAAATTATGTAACAGTCTATACAGGAAAATATGAAGGATAATTCATGTTTTCTGGTTTCTTGATGAGCATACATTTAATATTTCAGTGCTCGACTCTGCTTGAAATAGGTGACTTTTTTTGCTATTATCATTTTATATAATTATTATTATTTTTGACAATATGCTATCATTCAACCTACTTCTCCATAATGTGTACAGTATCATGACAGCTGAAGTCTATTTCATGCCATTCAGGAATGCAGATCGGCTTTGGAATGGACTGTTTAAATGTTTATAGGTCAGCTGAAAGCTATTAAAGGAATTGCCAGATAAATCTTTTAAAAGTCTGTTTTCATTTATTTACAACGTAAGCAAACTTTAATTAGTAGGACTATTTTTCTCTTTTGGGGGAAAAAAAGGACATCAATAATTGACAAAGAATGAGTACTCCTACAGACAATTTCAATCCAGGTGGTTCAGCAACTTTCTGGAAAAGGGTTTGAAACACAAAATAATTCTCTAACTTTCATAAATGGCAGTGACCTTATCCTGAGAAATAAAGGCAGCATTTGAATGCCAGATTGTATGTCTGCTGAAATTTGATGAAATAAGAAATCTCTGAAAAAATTCATTTTAGACAGAGTCTTAGGTTCAGTCAAACAATGTGGAATGGGATATAACCTTTTTAAAGCCTTTCTGTATCTCATCAATGAGTTTATTTCAATATTTCATTTCCGCTACAATAGATCTAGGCTAGACATCAGCCATGGGATGGAGGCAAGGGAGAGTGTTCCCAGTGTCAAACTTTTGTCTGCTTTTCACTTGGAGACAAAGTTGAGAGTTATCGCCCCCTCTCACATTTTCAAAATATAAATATTGGAAGCGTGATTGTGAAGATTTTGGAACAGCTAATGTGTTCAGAAAATACGGGATGAAATATTATAAAAGCATTTTGATAGCAGAGTTTGTTTCCCCTTCCTCCTGTCTTGTTTTGGAGCTGGACTGCATAACTTTTCCTCTTTAACAGTTTTACTTTGGTGGGTTTTTTTTGTCTGTTTTTTGGTTTTTTTTTTTTTTTTTTTTTTTTTTTTTTAAAGCTAACTTTCTAGAATGAAAGGCATCATGTCATATTTCAAAGCCTTTACTGTGACATTAAACCTTTGAACTACTTTTAAGGAAAGTATTTCCCTAAGGCTAAATGTCTGAAAGGTTATTAAAAATTTAATTTCACAAATGGTACCTAGGCTAAAAAATAATAATATCTAAACACTACTTAAAACCTTGATTGCCTGATCTTATAAATCCCACTGCTCCTTACTTTTAAATAAAGCAGAAATTACTATTAAAAATGCAGAAATTTAGTTTTCGTAACAGGGTTTCAATAGAAGCATGGAGATGCTTGGCCCTATATCTTTTATGTTGGTCGAAACTGCACACGTATTGTATCTGTGACTGCTACATGAAGTCAGTTTGAAAATTCAGTTCTTTTAAAACAGGTATAAAGAAAGTGTACTTCACCTTTAGGGCATGAACCCACATAGGAGGCCATTAGTGGGAACACTCGAATAATTTTTAAAGGCGTTGTAGGTGTTTCATAAAATCACAGAATGGTTTGGAACGGAAAGGACCTTAAAGATCATCTAATTCCAGCTACCCTGCCATGGGCAGGGGCACCTTCTAGTGGGTTAGATGATCCCAGGACTAATTTGATAAAGACGTTCATCTTAGGAGTGTAGTCTCCCTTGACTAGCCCCGTAGAGGGTAACTTTCCAGTCATTATCTGTAGGATTTTCCTGCTCTCTCTGACATTAGAAGAAAGTCTAAAAAAGCTCCTAACTTCTAGACTGCTAACTTCTTCAACCCAATGGAGTAACTCCAGCATGAATCACAAATTTCTGTCCTCTAAACCATAGTGCCATGCTACCAAGTCTTTTCAATACTGCTCTTAATGATATTCTGAAAACCTTCTCTGTTTTCAGCAATTTTCTTTTATGGGTGCTGCCTTTGGTTTATGGCATCAGCTTTAGTGTGGATTTCAGGATTTCTTCCTTCTTCAAGATTTTTTTCCTTCTTGTGATTTTCTGTGTTCTGCAGTATTATTCTCACTGCAGACTCATCTGCACTCCGTTTTTTAATGCATCACTTGGCTGTTTTTCTTTAAAAAAGAAAACAACAAACCAAAAAGCATCGACCTTTCCCAAAGGCAACGCACTCAGTTATCCTGAACATGAGGCGTATCTCTTCACTTTCTTTCTCTCTTTCTTTCTTCGTAATAATTTTTTTTCCTTTATAAGTACTCCCTGTGCTACACTGAGTGGCTGCAAAAATGAAAATTATTACTTATTCTTAACAGGTTCTACTTGTACACTTTAGGTACAAAGAAACAAGTTGTTTGTTGTTGGGTTGTTTTTTTCCCCCTAGTTAACATCTGATTAATTCAAAATAAACGTCTCAAATTTTCTGAAAACTTTACCTATTTTAATTACTAGTACACTGTTTTTCCCGTCATATATTTTCAGTAAAATAAAATAATTGCTAGAAGCTTGTAGATGAAATTATTCTTTCCAATGCGATTTTGACACTTCAGAGATGAAGTACCGCAGGAATAAAGTAATGAATAAGTTGATGGGAATAAAAAGAATGAATAAAGGTATTAGAACAGAGCCCACACAGAGAGGTATACATGTAACACAAACAGAAACATTTACAATGACAATACAGATGCAGATTATTTTTAAACTAAATCCAAAAGCAAATGATGAACTAAAACCCTATCTATATATAATATTATATTATAAATGACAATCTCTTATGTTATATATATTTCTCCAGAACTGGTGATTTCTCTCGTTTAAAATAATTTTTCTCTGACTGAGTGGAAATACCTATGGTTTGATGCAGAGTGTAGCACTATGTGTATGTTTAGTCATTTTGTCTGTCTGCAGTGAAGTTTGCATGATAGCTGGTCCAGCAAGTTATCAGGTTCCATGAAAAGAGACTAAATTTGTCTAGATTTATATTTCGTATCTGATTTATTTTAGTTATTACACACAAATGTAAGGAAGGAAGATTCTAATAAAAACTTATCAATGTTAGAAACACCTTTTCCTTTCTCTAGGATTTCATGTCTATTCTGAATATTGACAGAAAGGCAGGGGTGAAGTTTATCACTGTCCATTAAATAAATGCAGTGTGATGTTGGTGTCTGAACATTTTAAATAATCTTAGCAAAGGCCTGAATTTTTGTTGTGGTTGTGTTCAATTAATTGAGTTGTCTGGAGTCATACTTAGGGATCTCTCTTTGTTATTTTTTTGTGTCTTTGCATGAGTTGTAATTTTTTGCCTGATCTACATGGACCCCATAGACTCCATAGGATAACCTTAGAAGGATACTGTATTTTTCATCTGTATAACTTTATATAACTTTCCAGTTTACAAAGATAAAGACAGAATTGTACGATGTGTGTGACCCATAAATGTTAACTTATAATAACTTTGCCTTGATATGTTATTGAAAAAAATTCTTTCATTATCTTTAAGCACGGCAACTTGTCAGAACAGAAAGGCCAAATACGAAAGCGTGTGAGAAGATTAACTGACACAATTTTACTTCTGTGGCTTTGCCAATTAGTGTGTGTAAATATCACTTTCTTGGGAGACTAGAAGAATGAGAGACAAACCCACGGACCTATCATTCATGGAACAAAAAACGCACACAAATAATCACCTCCTGGAGAAGATAGGACCGGTCCCAGAGAGTAATGATTCTTTGTGAATTTTGAAACACTGTCATTTCAAGCTTTAAATTACTTTTATGAACTGATGTAATGATTGAGGCTGTGAAGATGCTACTTCATATTGCAAAATTATGCTCCAGAAACTGCTAGAAGCTCCTTTAAAACAGTTTTCAGTACCAAAAGTCAATGAGATAACCTTGAGAACAATGAGTAAGCAAAACTTCAGGGTCAGCATCTTCATGCTCCAAATGACCATGAAGCAACAGATTTAGAAGACAATAAAACAGATTCTGGGATACTCTCTCCGTGGGGAAATGTTGGCTAAAAGCTGTCATATTTCAATGCCATGAAAATTTTCCTCCTGAAAGCCTGGTCCTGATTCATGTCTTCATCCTATTGATTTTGCTGTCATAGAGGGTAATCTCTCTGAATGAAAGGGTTGCTTTATTTAACAAATTTGTATGTATTTGCAGTTCAGACTTATGGAGCTGGCCTAGTGTTTCCACCTACTCCATCATCCATGGAGACACTGTGATGAAGTGTCTTGGTGTCCCTGTTATTTTTATTAACTCTGAGAAGATGCAGGATTAGTAGCTCAGAGATAGAGATCCACCCTAGAAGAGGTAACTTTGTCAAAAAAACTTCCGATTTTTTTTTTCTGCTATCATGTTGAATTTGGGAGCAGTCAGGCTATCAGTCAAACTACCCTTTTCATATGGACTAGTAAAGCTAGGGCTGGGAAGAATTCTTACAAATATCTGATCTGATTCATTCAATAATGGCCTAAATAACCTACTCAAGCTCCTCTGAAGTAAGCCTGTACTTCTATTTGCGGTAGATTGTATCGTCTTGACAGATTTCTAGGCATTGACACTATTAGACGGGGAGTCCCAGATGCTGTTTTCTGGTCAACAAATGTGTACACTCTCTCTCTTATACTTCTGCTTAGTTTTCAACTGTTAGATACTACCAATACTTTTTTTCCTTGTGAAGTAAACTAAAGAGAGTAGATTGGATATTAGAAAGAAATTCTTTACAGGGAGGCTGGTGAGGCACTTGAACAAGTTGCCCAGAGAAGCTATGGCAGCTCCATCTCTGGAAGTGTTCAAGGCCATGCTGCATGGGGCCTTAAGAAACCTGGTGTAGTGGAAGGCACTCCTGCCCATGCCAGAGAATTTGGAATTACATTGTCTTGAAGGTCCCTTCCAACCCAAACCATTCTAAGATTCTACAAAAGAATAATCACGCCAGAAACCTCTTTAGTGTAGATGTTTTTAGTAGATGACACAGTACTAGGTAGATGGAGTTTAACTATTGAATTAAGGTTTTTACTTTACTCATTGTATGTTCAGCAGTCCGTAGGCTTGTGTGTGTGTGTGTTTTTTTTTTTCCTCAAACCTTTTCAGATGTTTGTCTCACTCATTTTTATGGCAGAATTTAGCAAATTAGACAAAGGCTGTCTTTTTTTCTAAGTCTGCTGACTGTTTGCACTCCCTACATATGAGGATGTTGGGACCTTGATTAATTTGAGAATGTGACTAATATGAATTGCTCATAAACCAATTTTTCATATACCTTACAGGTGCACTATATTGAAAAAAGACCCACTTGCCATGCTTTAATTACTTTTTCATCTACAAACTTTGCCAACCATTATTTTCTATTTCGTTACACACAATTTCTAAATTTAATGAATGACACGAAGCTGAGACCAATCTCCGAGATTGTCCACTTAAAGCATTCTCACTGCCTTATGGTTCCCCATTTTAAATGACATTCTGAAATCTAATGATTTGTTCCACTTGATTTTATATTTTGCCATTTATGTTATTTTATTTTATATTAAGCTTTATCTGAACATCCTGTGAGATTCTACCCAGCATTTTTGCACAGACCAAACTTTCACTTTTATAAAAGGCAAAATTACCGTGTGTCAGTATGTAACATCCTTAAAACCGTTTATGCAATTTTGATTGTGTTATCAGTGTGAGCTTTTGCTGTTGATATCTCACATTGTTTTATATGATTGTACTTGAGACTGGGTTGAAATTAAATGACCTAACTAAGCCTTATTTATCTTTTTCTTAGATATTGCCATGACACCAGTTAATTTCTGATTCTCTCAGATCTTTCAGTATTGTCACACTACTCATTAAAATTCAGCAGCATAGATTAGGAGAGTTTTGTTTGTCAAAAAATTTATAATTATTCAATTGGGATATTTGAATTGATTAAATTGAAAATTTTTAGTAGCTTCTCTTTAATAGATATCCTGATTACTAATGGAGAAGAAATAGTTCTTTTTCAATAAGAAACATATACTCTACTCTTTTTTAAGATTGCATTTAGAAATCCTGTTGACAGACATGTTTTTCTTTTCCTCAGAATTTTTTCATTACTCACTCTGAAATGTGTGGGAAAGTTTGAACATTTGCTGTAGGAAGAATAATTTAGGATCTGATTCATTCTCTATTGTACTTGTTTTAATGAATGTCATTCAGATTCAAATTTGGAAATCAGATTAGAATTTGGTCATGAAAACTGATTTAGCATTTACACAAGACAATGGAATCACTCTTCTTAGAATGGATGGACTTCAGAAATAAAAAACCGTACGTGGCATAGCACCAGTTTGAGGCACAGCAACAGGTGAAGAGATAGAAATAGCAAGCAAGAGCTTTCTGTGAAATGAGTCTAATTATGTGGCATTTTAATATCCTGTGAAGTGTAATTTGGTGAGCATGAAATTGCCTCCAATGCATCATCATCTGCTGAATTCTTTGCCTAATTCTCTATTTGGACATCCAGGAGAAGTAAAGGAGAAGGCATGGGTGACACCTAAACTTTATCTGTAGAAGCAAAATAGTTCCCTAATCTTCTTTTCTAATCTGTAATGTATGTTTTAAATAGAATTTAAATTACTTCAGAGAAAACAGAAATTACTACAGAGAAAGATATTAACTGAAACACTGCGATTCATTACTGAGATCCTTTTCTTTTTCTTTTTCTTTTTCTTTTTCTTTTTCTTTTTCTTTTTCTTTTTCTTTTTCTTTTTCTTTTTCTTTTTCTTTTTCTTTTTCTTTTTCTTTTTCTTTTTCTTTTTCTTTTTCTTTTTTTTAATTAAATGGTGATGGTAAGAGTTTTGTCTCCTGAAGCCTAAACAGGTAATCCCGGGGATTACATAACTCGCTAAAGGGTTGATCTCTTGCTTGCCAGGCTTGGGAGGCATCAGTTGCTGTAAAAGAAGGTCTTTGGCAAAGGAGCAGTGTCAGAAACTAAAACCCATACCAGGGTGACCTCCAAGCTTCAGTTTCTATTTTATCAGGAAGAAAAGTCTTCTGTCCCAGTTTAATAAGAACATTTGGAAAATTTCACCCCAGAATAATGCCATGTTGCTGAGTCTGCAGACAGCTTGGAATACCATCTCAGAAAGTTTGGATTATTGTCTACTGGAGTTATGAATGCTGGAAAGACTATAAAAGAAGTAATGAGAGGAAAAAGGATATTTAACAGTTTTCCAACACATCTATATTGACTGCTGTAAAGTTCAAGCTGTTGACATCACCATGTCCAAACACAGAAGAAAATTCCTTTCCTTCCTCAAACCTTCTACCATTCCTCTTGGGAAGAGCTCCCAACCTATTGTTAGCTAAAAACAACTTTGGCATTCCAGCCTCCACTGGAATATTAATAGTTCTGCTGTGTTTGGGGATGCACCAAACCTCAGGATCACTGCGATTATTTCATGCTAAAATTTTATATCGATTATGTTAAATCTACTTTTTCCTATGGAAATACATTTACATGAAATTCTCACAACTCCAAGCATCCACTCTCTGCATACACTGGGTATTTTTATCAAAACCCCCTAGAGGAAGAATTTTATCCAAAAAATGGATGTTTGTTTGCAGATTCCAGCATTTTTCTAGAACTGTTTTCTTGTGAGTCTCCCTTAAAACTCTCTTATCCACTGATCTCACCCAATCATTATATTTAAATTTGAGCTTCTCTGAGGTTTGGTTAAAGATTGTTTCAGCTCTTCGAGATCCCATGATAGGAAGTGTTACACATCAGACAAGCACTGCTTATTAGACTGAGTTTAAGATACATGAAACTGAGAAAAGAAAATGCTATTGGAGTACCTGGTGAATTGTACACACCAGGAAAATTATTAGCCTGTGAAGAATTCCTTCCAAGGAATTTTAATTGTTTCAAAATATTTTGAACTAGATTGAATAATATTTGAAACAAACCCTCATTGGAAACAGGATGATTATATGATGGAATATGTTGTTAGGGAAAGGAGAATTAACACTTCCTAACAGACGTCTACGGGTTTGTTCTGCAGACCAGGATTAGACCATGGCAGGGTTAAACTACCAGAAGATACAGGTGAAGCTTCACAGCTCCCTCTTCATGTCTCCAACAGAAAAAAAAACAGAAAAACCAAACAAAAAATCCCCATGAAAACAAACTAACTAACTAAAAACAAAAACAAAACAAAAAAAAAAAATCCCAGAAAAAGACCAGAGGCTTCTCCTCAGCCTCTCTCTTTTAAAATACTTGGAGCTCTCTTGCTGCAGTCAGAGTAGAGAGAGAAAAGAAGATTTACATCTGCAATTTTTTTCAGCATTCTAGTGGCACAATAATGTCATTGAGACATCTAGTATTAATCCTGAAAGAAATGCACTTTCACAGATTGTTAATTTTCTCATACATAGATCTGAAAGCATCCTTAGGATGGTGTTGATTGCCTACAGGGAGAGAAAATTTAGCTATGAAACCCAGCAATCTTGCTATCTCCTCATTAAGATTGACAATCATCAACTTACGTGCCTATCAATCATGAGAATATTCTTGGAAGCTTGTGCCATTTGATCCTTCTGCTGTTTTTAGGAAAGAAAAAAGAAAAAAAGTTTTGATACAGATTGTGAACTGATGCATCTTTCTTTCTTTCTTTCTTTCTTTCTTTCTTTCTTTCTTTCTTTCTTTCTTTCT
>VZRN01005829.1:166873-189380 GCA_013397935.1 Dasyornis broadbenti | reverse complement strand
TCCTTCCTTCCTTCCTTCCTTCCTTCCTTCCTTCCTTACGCGCCTTCCGCGCCTTCCGCGCCTTCCGCGCCTTCCGCGCCTTCCGCGCCTTCCTTCCTTCCGCGCCTTCCTTCCTTCCGTGCCTTCCTTCCTTCCGCGCCTTCCTTCCTTCTGCGCCTTCCGTGCCTTCCATCCGCACCTTCCTTTCGCGCCTTCCTTCCGCGCCTTCCTTCCGCACCTTCCTTCTTTCCTTCCGCGCCTTCCTTCGCTGCTTCTGGAGAAAAGGAAAAAAAAAAAGGGAATATTTGCAGAAATCAATCATACATTATTCCCTGCAGAAAGACTACCGGGGACCAATATCATATGCAGCATCATGTGCAGGTTTTTCTAAACAGTAACCCTGTCCACTCCATGTACAAGTGGCTGAGCCACTCAGCAGTGATAACTCTGGACCCCAGGATCATTCTCAGGCCCCCCTGACACAAACCAGATACACCATGTCCAGGATTTCTGCAGTTTTCAAAAGGATCATGCAAATAGTTCGAAGACTTTGAAGATGCAATATGCACAACATTTTCCTATTGTTACAGTGGAAAAACTCTGATACAGCTGTTTAAAAACTCATATATTTCTGATTACCCTGAGGAGAAGGATGACTTTCCCAAGACTGCAAAGGTAATTTTAAGTAAAGCATCCTATAAGTGTCCACACAACTTATTGGTTGGTGACTAGGCAGGGTTCTTAAAAAACAGGGTTACCCTGATGAGTGTTTCAGGTACAGGAACAAATGGACTTTCACTGTCTAAGAAGGGTGAAAACTGAAAAAAAGCATGAGTCTTTTCTTGGGCCCCTATGGTTTTACATCTCCGCAGCTTCACGTTATTCTTGTAGCAAACTTGTTCATTTAGAACATTTGAACTATAGACTAACTTTTGGCTTGCACTTCATTTCAGATGAGAAATCAGATTTCCAAATTTCAGATTAATTCCTGAGACAAATCTACCTTTCTTGATTCTGTCTATGGCCATCGAATATTTGTCAGAGATAAAATGTGGTAAAAACCCTTGGGACTCTGTATTAAAATGTGTGGAAAATCATTCTTCCCTTAGAATATATATTTAGACACACTGCTTTGTGGCCTATATTAAAGCTCCTCGTTAAGTAGGCAGAAGCAATCAGTCTCTTGAGTGACCTAGCTGATGAAGAGTTTTATCATTTATATACCATAATTATATGTAAGATATCATGTCAGGGTTTACCTTGAACATAGGAGAAGGATTATGATTTAGTAAATGGATAATAAGGCAACAAGCCTTGTAAGGTGTTCATTTGTTAGATTAGACTTGTGCATAGAGTGCATACTAAGGGTGTGTTAACATCAACTGTTCTGATAAGATGGCTGGGAAATCAAGCTGTGCTGGCACCAAGCAATTTTAGATACTTCCAAGGCCAAGCTCTGATAATGATACTTTGGTGACCCTCAGAACCTCATTAATGTTTATGTGACATAAACGTAATGCTTAGCCAGTATATTATACTCTAATATATTCTGTATATATCCATAAATGAATATGTATGCTTCAAACTTGTTTTCCTAACAACTTGTTTACGCCAGCCTAAGGGATTTTTAGCATGGAAAATTGTTCAAGGTTTTATGTTGTTCAAGAAATGCTTGCCTGACTTAAATGAGATGTAAGTCTTCACCTTCTTGTTTATTGAAGTTTACTATGCAAGCATTCAACATCTTTTACAGTATGTACCAAAAATTCCATGTATTTTTTAGAGAGATGGACCCAAGAAGGGTCTGCCAGGAACACACCTTTATTAACAGGTGATTTAGGGCATTTCTGCTTCTCATTAAAATTTTCTTTTAAGCTCTTGCTTTCAAATATTCCCTCTAATTTTGCATATTCTTTTACACATTTCATTGTTGTATCAGTACTTTTTTTCAATTGGCAACCCCTTATTTCTCTTGCTTCTTCTAAATGTAGACATCTTATTCTTAAATTTTCTTCTGGATGCTAGTCCTTGCAGATTAATATTTCCAGCTTTTTCTTACACAGCAATAAGACCAGAATTCTTTCTGGTTTTTTGGTTTTTTTTTTCCATTGATGTCTATTTATTTTTTTTTATTTATTTTGAATGTAATCAGAATGTTCTCTTGCTAACATTCCCGCCCAGAAACTGCATATATTAAAATGCTTCAGAAAGCATAAACCTCAATACAACAGTGAGAACTAATGGCACTTAGGTTTTTTAGGCTATGGTTTTACCCTTCCCCAAAACACTTTTTTTTTTTCCAAAGACTTCTGGCTTATGTTTTGAATCCTGTGTGCTACCTGCACTTTTTTATCTTGAGGCTAGATATCCTGTTTGAGAAACAATCTTCAGGACATTCCTGTGTCCTTCTGTTGCATTATGCACTTGATATGGATGTGTCTCCATGACAGTAAATCAATCAGGTCTCTAAAGTTAGATGGGATTAATCCAGCCCCCAAAGCTTGCCCTAGATGAGGAGCTAGGAATAACAACTGCACTGAAATGCAATAACTTTGAGTATCTTTCTGACCAGACCACTGAGACACTCAGTATTAATAAACCACATTATAGACACATTACATGTTTACAGAATTTACGAACACCTCAAAGTGTTGTCTACGCGTTTTATTTACTGGGAAAATTAATATCTGTGCTTCTGCCTAATTCCAATGAACAAAAGAACAAGGAGGAAGGCTGTTTCATTTTACATTATTATTGTCATTTAACATTTTCAATGGTTCAGTTTGTTATAGCTTAAATATGAATTATTTTTCAAATCTGGACAAATAGGTATTTTTAATGCAAACATTAAGACACCAAAAGTAAGGCAGTCTCGTTTATGTTATGCAAAACTTTTGATTTGACTGAAAAAGAAAAAATGCTGTGAATTATTGCACTAGATTGTTTTTTATTTACATTGGTTCAGTTCATGGATCAGATTTAAACAATATTCAGTTCAGAAGACAATTACTTTTTATTTGCTGTAAGAAAACCTGGACTATACTTACCATAATTATATTTATCTGAGAAAATTGTAAGTCCTCAGAAACCTATCCACAGCTTGTGACAGCATGACAAATTACCTCAGAGAAAGTTAGCAGCAACAAAAATTATATTGAAGAAGGAGCTTGGTATTTCATCCCTTCTGGAGCTGAAGGCTTGCAAGAGATCTGCAGTTGTCCTTGAGCGTTAATTATAAATCTTTGAAGCCGACCAATGGCTCAGCAGTCCTACAAAATGTGGGATTTTTCCGACTATGATGCTGTATTTCATACTCTTCCATGTTTGTCAAATTCTTCTGTTGGACTATCATTGCACTGCAATAGTAAACTGTGACAGGGTTCTGCCAGAGGGCACTCAGAATTTAGGGCCACGAGAAGGATCCAAGATCAAAGAGAAAATTATTTTATTTTCCTTTGGATAACATAATCCATACTGGTCTCCTGCAGAAGAAATTAAATGCTCTAACCACTAAATTCTTTTCCACCCTGCGTCAACATTAGATAGTTTTATGCTATGGGAATTATCCATGGGAAAATAATTTTTAACTATTTCTGTGACTGATGGCACAGAACTTTCCTGGTTTGTAGCAACTTTAGTTGCTTATACAGAAGTAGTTATCACCTTCTGCTGTGCCTGAGAATAATGAGGCTAGATTACACCTGTCTGCCCCCCAAATAATCTGTCATATGCCAACAAGGTTAGTTTTCCAGGACAAAGACAGTTCCAGATTTGGCAGATGCTGGATGTTCCCTGCCAGTATTTCATCTTTTTCTGAAGAGATTCTTCTCATAACTGCACCATCAGTTTTTGTACCCTTCCAGAATTCTTTTCCCAGCATTAACTTATATGCTGTGCTTGTTAAAGTTTGCAATAGTTTCCTCAAAAAGTCCCATAGCTAAATCAATATCCTTCTCCTACTGCCCTTGACTTCAATAGCAAATCTCCCTTTGACTGTGCTGTCATATAGAATTACGCTAAACTAAAACACTAATTTCAATTGGTAATCAAAGGTATTAGTTCCCAGATAAATTCATAGTAAGACGTATTAGCAACTGTCTGTAGTAATCACGTTCCATTACCAAGGGAATTTCAGATAATGGAAAGTTTAGTCTCCTTCAATATGTGTCTAGTTTTATGACACATTAGTACAACTGATGTTTTAGCAGCTTGTCACTAGAGTAATGAATTCACAAATTAAACTTGCTTCATTTCATGAAATTTTATAAACTTTTTTTTTTTTTTTTTAGCATATTGTCTCTTCCCTATCTTATTTCTTTCCTATTTATCAGTGGACAACTGTCAGGTTAGGCATCCTGGAGATGCGATGTCTGTGGCAATTTGCTTTTTTTTGTCTGCACAATATATTCAGGCCCTGATCAATGTCTATTGAAATTCAGAGGAAGATTTCTGTTGAATCAGTCTGTCAAGGTTCTGACCACACCGATATGTTCTGCTCTTCAGACGAGTTCATGTACGTCTGTCATTATACACAGAAGAAGACCGTGCAAAAGTGGCTTGCACACTCAATCCACCCCTTCCATGCTTTCTCTTCATCCTCTTCCTCTGCACTAGTGGGAGGGAAAAAAAAGAGTGGAACAGGCAACAGCATGCTGCCTTTGAACTGGACAATAGATAGTGCCCTGGGTCTGCTCCATACGAGCTGGGATTGAGAAGGCAATGAGGAGGGAACTGGCTCTCAGCACTCCTCTGTGAGCTTTGGCAAAATCCAATTCCATGGCTTCATTGTCTTTTGGTCTCAGAAATTTTCTTCTGTTCTCAGAAAGTGAATGAGACCTGAGCAGCAGAGAGAAACTGAGCTCTTCCTTGGCAATCAGTTTAATACTGTGATGGCAACGTTCAACTGAGATGTTGTCAGATGACTCTGGTATCTGTGTCAAATTCTAGATCTCTCGTGCTACCTACATGCATACTGATAAACATAAAAATCCCTAGGAATCTTAAACAACTTGCATTAATGGCAGTCTTTTTAGAAGAGATCCAAGATGCTGCACACTATCTTTTCTAGAACTGTATTTCTCATTTGGCTTTTAGCTTTGTTTAGTTGAACAGTGTTCCCCAGAAACAACACATTGCCTAGTCTTTGAGTGAGAACAGTCCTATCTGGGCTCTGTCTAAACTGCCCAATCTGTGCCTTTCTGCTAGTTTTTCAATGGAATAATTTTCTAAAATTTTAAATTATGGTCCATCTTGTTTTTTAAACCCATGTTGTCCCTTAAATTCTTGGCACTCTAAATATGACAGTCTTTCACCCATCATCTCTCAGCCACTGTTCATCTTGGAGCTGGCATGAAGGTTTCCCAAAAAAATACCCCAGTTTGATGCTCAAGGAAAAATCTAACTGTCTGGAGAGAGACAGCATGTTGAGCACTTGCAATTCAAGCAGGAAAAAGTACTGGGTTTTTCCAGTAGTTCAAGGACTTCTGCTTCTACCTTGGGGCCCTGCCGTCATTTATGTGCAGTAAACACAAGTTGGAGTTGCTTCTTTGCCTATAACTTTTGTGTCTCACAGGGAATGCTAGCTGATTTCCTACCTTAGTAGGCAGCTTTGCTATTTATTTTTGGAATAATGGAACAGAGACAGCAGCTCTCACAGCTGTCATAATTGATTTTTCTTCCCTCTCCAAACAATCATTCATTAACACTAAATAATAAGCACTCCAGATGATCCATTACTATTTCTGTCATTTTGAAAAATAGCTGACATACACTCAGTCCAGTTGGGCTTGCCCACCAAACAATTGCGGGGTTTGTTGATAAAACATTTTACTTCATTGATCGAGCACAGTACAGCTTTAACAAGGTTCAGGCTGGTCACTCTCGGTAGATGTCATCATACCGTAACATTAAAATATTATTTTTCTTCATTTATTTACTCATTTTTGTTCATATTGACACCCTGTCTTAACCTTAAATGCTGCAAAGTTTTGAGACTCGGAACTGGAAGCACTGTGTTCAAACAGATGGCAGTTCATTCCCAAATATAATGACATTGTTATTTTCAGGCACTTTTCAAGAAATGTTTTGTGCTAAATAAATTGAGTTGGTTAGACACAGTGTAAAGCAACTTAGATTAATTTGAAATTATTTTTCATAAATTAACTGCTTCAGAAAGAAATTGGACCCCAGAACTGCAAACATAATGTAGCTCAGTAGTTCCAGAAGCAATTTAGTTTACCAGAAGTTGGCAAACACCTGAAAAATTAGGTTTTATATTGTTCTTCTGGAAAATTATACCAGTTAAACACACACATACAAACACACTCAGATCTGGTTATATTTAGGGCAGGTTCATTCAACAGCCTCTTTTACTGCACACTGATTTAAGTGCTCATGTCCTCACAAAGGAGGAAGAAAGCACAGCGGGGAAAAGGATCACCAGAACTGAGAGGAAAGCCAAACTCACCCCATTCCCAACATCAGAACTAGCTGATGACAGCTTACAGGTGTCAGGAAAGTTTCGTGTAGCCAAGCATTCTAATTCCTTAATTTCTGGAGGGCATGTTGGCTCTACTACCCAATGGAGACCCTGCCTTGACAACACCTCCTGTTCCGTGTATACACAGCTGACAGTGCACTTTCTTGACAAACAAGTAATTTTTTTAGCTGGGGTCTCTGACAATAAAAGCCAAGCTGAGACCTATAACGGCAGTGGGATCTTGGTATTTAACTTTGTAGATTTTCAGCAATTTATTCTAAATCCTTTCTTCAGTGTCTATTGTGGTCACTCGGTTAGCTTTGAGGCTTTCATCAGGCTGCATTTTTCTTACAGTGGAGTTTTATTCCTTAGTAGCCTTGTCAAAAAATCAAACTTGTTCATGCTACTTCGTATATCTTAGCATTTTCTTTTGAGGTCAGTCTTACAAACTCAGTAAGCAGAAAAAGACAAACATAGTGAATGAGAAGTTTCCACTGGTTCCAGGAAAAAGTAGGAAAATTTGTGCATTATAGTTCAGTCCTTGAAACAGATTTTGTAGGTGGTTTAACTTTTTAAGTATTTTTTTAATTGTCTAATTTTGGAGAGAGCTATGAAGAAACTACAGTAAGAGTTAGCTCAATGTCGATCCCTTAAACCCATAGGAGTAATATAAATTTGTTTCCATACATTTTTTGAAGCTGTACTCTTGAATATGTAGTTTTTCAGTAGTCTACTAATTTTCTGCTTTTTTAAAAAAATACGTGATATCATGTGACAGTTTTAACACAGATGGCTTTAAAAGTATATAGAGTAATTTCTGTAAGAAACTATTATCAAATTATTGTCCTACCCCTTCCTTGTTGACCACTGCAGTTCCTGAAGAATAGCTGTGGCATGGAAATAAATGTGACGCTACCACAATCGCAAGAACTCCAACAACCACCGACTCAGGCAATAGGAGTCCATTCCTTTGTTCAGTCAGGTGATCACACCACGCAGTCAAAAACCTGCATAATGATATTTTTTGCAAGGTTGATGATATTTGCTGCTCTCCTCATGTACTACAGAAAAGATCTCCCAAAAACTTTTGCCTTGATGGCTTGAGGCCTTCTTCTAATTTCCATTCTAAATTTATTCAGACTGTTTGCATCCATCTTCTTCCATGCCAAATCTTGCTCTTGGCCTTTAAGGGAAATAATTATTTTTTTACATCTCTAGTGTTTATTCCCATGACACATTTGTTTATGTGACAAAGCATCATGTAACTCCTATCACTTACCCTCTATTTTATGACTCTTTTCCCCATTTTCTACATTTTTATCTTTCTACTTTCTAACCTGTAGTCTCTTCCTGTATTTATTCTAGACTGTTTTAATTGTTCCTAAATCTGAGTAATCACAATACTACATTATATTCAGGATCTCAGGGTTTTCCCTCGACATTGTGTTCTCTACACCATTTTCTATTCAAAAGCATGACCTTGTTATTTATACTGCAAATTTATACCCCGTTTCTCTTATTCCAGGCTTTACAATTCAATTCATCTTGCACCATGCTCCCCCTTCTCTGTATTTATGATGCCTTCCCACTTGGCATCATTTGTGAATATGACTATTAAACTACTTTAGGTCATGCCATGATTACAAATATTAAATTTAGTTATTTCCAAACTGGTCCTTGAGTTATTCCAATAAGTTCTTTCCAGCCCAGTAGGTTATACTTTCTCTTCTCTTTAATTTCTCCTGTATCTGATAATATTTCTGTTAATTCCATCTTTTGCGTTTTTATTTCAGCTGTTGTCTTAAATTCTAGGCAGATGAAATATTACTTATGTCCTTTAACCTAAAAAATAGTAAAGCACTCTATACAAAAAAGGTGTGAGGTCATCCTGGCTTAATAGACCTTTAATAAATCCAAATCTATCTGACTGAAATGTTACAGCATTTGCAAAGGGAAAAAAGATGGCTTGAAGCACATCTGCTTATGAAGATTCATTTTTGGAGGCCATCAGATAAAGTGGCACCCTTTGTATGTCTGTTAAATTGTGTAATCTCTCCTGAAAGGATTGATGAAAGTACAGTAAAAGCAATCTTCTTAGAACATTTTGCATTACAGATATTGAGTTTCTGTGTCAACCTTAATTTGCTTCCTCTTTCATATCTTTACTATATATACTAAGCATTCATTAACTCACCCAGATAACTATTATAACATTGTTTTTTAAGCAAATTCAATTTACCAGATCTTCCTGAATTAATTTAGATGAAGGAGAACCACTGCTATACATGCACCAACTCATGCTTCCAGAAGTAAAATGCACATGAGGAAAACCCAGAGGCAAGTTGAGCTACCCAGCTCTGTTCAGCAGAGATTTCATATCTGGGAGAAGCTCAAAACAAGAGGATTTTATTGAAGGTCTTTTATTGAAAAATTAGTGTCTTCCCATTTGTTATACCTATGGTCAAAAAATTATTCAGTGACTAACAAAAGAAAACTCAGTGACTACAATTTAAGTTAATCTATTTTCCTTAGTTGTGGTTTGAGATAATAAGGTCACAATTCCAAAAGTAGGAAACAAGTTATTCAGTTAATTACTATTACATGATCCTCATAAAGAATTTTTTTTTCATCAATTCACCACTGTATAAAGAGTAATGTCTGATAGAATACCATAAACACATTCAGGCATTCAGGTATAGGTAGCATGCTTTGGATATAAAATATAGGCAGTTCTAGAAAAAGAATAAAGAAAGAGAAAGAAAAAAAAAAGAAAGAGAAAAAGAAAAGAGAGAGAGAAAGAGAGAGAGAAAGAGAGAGAGAGAGAAAGAGAGAGAGAGAGAAAGAGAGAGAGAGAGAAAGAGAGAGAGAGAGAAAGAGAGAGAGAGAGAAAGAGAGAGAGAGAGAAAGAGAGAGAGAGAGAAAGAGAGAGAGAGAGAAAGAGAGAGAGAGAGAAAGAGAGAGAGAGAGAAAGAGAGAGAGAGAGAAAGAGAGAGAGAGAGAAAGAGAGAGAGAGAGAAAGAAAGAAAGAAACAAACAAACAAACAAAGATGAAAGAAAAATAGAGAAAGAGAAAGGAAAGTAAAAAAGGAAAAGGAAGAGAAAAAGGAAAAAAATGAAAGGGCAAAAGGGTAAAATGGAAAAAAGGGAAAATGGGAAAAATGTAAATGGAAAAAATAAAATTAAGAGGAATAAAAAAAGTAATTAAGTTTAGAGTTACAACTGTTGCCTCTCATGTCTGACACCAGTGATGATCCCAACTCCAGAAAGACTTCAAAACTTCTTGCCTTATGTCTTAGGAGTCAGACCATTCCTTGAAATTAAAAACTTTTTTTTTTTTTTTTTAATTTCTCTCTTTTATTTAATTCCTGGTGGAATACCATTTTGAAAGAGTCAGACACAGAGATCCAGATTCTTCCAATTCAAAATCTGAAAATGATAGGAAAATGCTTCTTTTTGTATACACACACACCCACACACACATTCACACAAAGATGCACACACAAGTAAGCCCAGAGAGGCTTTAACATTCTGTTGCTATGTGCAACATTTCCCAGTGTTCAGTATACTCAGAAATGTCATTATCCTCTCAATACAAAGAACATTTTATTTTAGCAATAATTTGTGTCATTTATCATTAATTTCTCTAACAGTACTAGGAAAAATTTATTTTTAACTATGTGACTAAATCAACTACAAGTTTTAACAACAAATAAAAGCCAACATATTAGAATGCAGAACTCTAATTACCATTTCATGCAGTTAGCAACAGATTTTTAAGATCTATTAACCTTTTATAGTCTTCCTGACCTTTTTTCCCATTCTCTCCTCATACAAGCATCATTTTATTTTGTTTGGTTTGTGTTTTTATTTTATTGGTGTATGTGAGTATTAATACTATAGAGTCAGAAATACACTTTCTACCCTTTATTGGGTTGTTACTATTATTTATTAATAAGTGTGGACTTAAAAATAAACGTGGACTGTTATCCCTCCTTGCCTTTGGTGTGGAAAGGGGGAGGGAAGACAACAAAAATCTGAAAAATTGGAAAGGAGAGATGCAAGTCTCCCTCTTGACTCATGGTCTTTTTTCATTAGGGTCCTTATTGGTCCTTCTAAACTGGAACACAGATATATAGCCCTGCATGTAGAATTACATGTATAATTTGCCATGCAGATGTGCTTTCACTCCCAAACAAGGATGCATCCATGTCATGAAAACATTTCATGTTTTTTGCAGCATCTACAAGTATGCTTTGAATTGATATGAGACTTCTTATTTAAACTCTCTTAACATTTTATGAAATATCACAGTGTAAACTTAGTATGCAGATAAAAAACCAAGCTTTTGGAATTAGGAATTAGTGTTTTATTCTGAAAGTGAACTTAAGATGCCTTCTGTAAAGACACTTCCAACAATATTAAAAATGTCATTACATCTGAAACCTTAGCATTCAATTTCATCTTCACAAATATTTTTTGTAAAATTGCAACATTCTATCATGATGCCATAATTACCTTTAAGAACATAAGTTTATTTTTTTTATTACCACTGGATCCTTCTTGAGGGCTGGACATTTTAAGTCTTATCTAAATGTAACAAACATTAATACTACACCAAACCAAGCTGAGTTACAGTGGGATGCATCCATCTTTTTTTTTTCTAGCGTTATGTATTTATCTATGTGATCAACTCATTTATTGTAGGATTTCTACGAAACCAGGGTATGCTTAGAGCAGATTCTGATGATTTTTTGCTTATTTCACTCATAGCTTGGTTCCTCCTTATTCCTGCCCACGCATCCCAACATCTCCAGTGGCTACAATTCACATCTCGCACTTCAAGACATTATCCGCAATGCCATAATGCTGAATCAAATTTAGCATGTAGCAGTTGGGTTATTATTTCAATATCCCTGGAGGAGTAATATTTACTACAAAGAATTACTGAATAGAAACGTGTCCTTCAAATTTTCTGTGGTGTCCTCTTCTCTCTAATCACAGTGATTCTAAATGTGTCCTGAAAAAAGGTAGGTTCTTTCTTCTGTCACCATCACTCCTTATTTCTGCTGTCATCTGGTGGTGAGGCAGCCTCAGGCAAAAATAGCATCCCTGACACCATAGCAAAACTAACATTTTTCCTGAGGTTAGAAAATTTTGCTTCATTCTTGCTGAAAAAGAACAAAAAAAAATTGAAAAATTAGTGCAAAACATTACAATATTTTATATCACCAGTTTTATGACAGCAAAATTCCTTTAGGTTGAGGAATGGGGTTTATGGATTAAATATAAAACCAAAAAGCATGACATCTTGTTTTGAACTTTTAGGTTTTCACCTATAAACTTTAAATCAATATTTAACTATTATTTTTCATTTAACTCCGAATTGCTATTCACACATCTGTCATCATAAAATATAGATATTGCATTGCTGATATAAGATATCTGTTTAATGGATGATAATAATGATATATTAAAACTTCTGTTCAAAAACCCTGTGCATTAAATACCCTTCTAATCACCCAACCATCTCCTTTTTTTTCTCTCTAACGAACAGGTAAATAAATAAAAAAATAAGTAACCCAGATTCTTCATGGGATAATATTGCATTTCACTAAGCACACCGATGAATAGATATTTAATGAAGTACTATTTTTTCCCTCAGAAAATGAAGAAAATCCAATGAATGGGAAATCGGGGTCAGTCTGTGTTGCATTGCAAAGTAATAGTTATTGGAGTATTGAATCCGCTAACAGGAAAATTTGAAAATGATGAAGAGCATTCAGACAAGAAACTAGAAAGCTGGGAGAGGTGAAAAGGGGAAGCTGGAAGCCTTGTGCTATGCTGATAGCGAGTGTAATAGCAAATATGATTGCTTTGTTTCCCAGGATGGGGAGGAAGGGCTGGAGACATTGCTGTTCTTTGTCTCACATGGGGAAAAAAATCCTCATTTCCCCTTAGCAGGGGCAGTCTGTGCTGCTCCGAGGCTGACTTACCTTGAGAAGAACAAACAGTTCAGAAAAGGTTCACCTGCAAACGTTGTGAGTCAAACAAATCTGAAACCTGGCTGGAATCAAATGAGAAATTGGATGTCTGATATATCCTCACGACATATCTGCTTAGGCAGGGAACTTCTCTGGGTTTGGTGACTCAGTCCCTGAGATTTCCTGCCCACCTCCAATGGCAGTACTGTTAAACCCAGGCTCTGAATTTGATGCTTATTTATGTGTGGCTGTCGAAGAACTCAGATGAAGTACAAGCAGCTATAAATATTTTGCATTGTGAGTATAGCTAATGGTTACTGAACACTTGCACGTTCTGAAATACACAAGTGGATTATGCCATTCAAGAAATGCTTATGTGTTTTGCATTAAATGATCAGTGCATTAAATCCTTAAGCATTTTTAAATGAGAATCTAATCTTATTTTCTTTCTCTGGAGTGACCACCACACTAAAAAAATCATATATTAATTTTTTTCTTGCTCTTTCTCTGTGAATCCATACATCCCTTTTACGTCCCTAATGGGAAAACAAAACAAAATAAAAAGACTAAATATTTTAAACTAAAAAAGCATTTTAGTTTAAATGTCAAGCCTGTACAGAATACAGAAGAATTTATCCTGGGACACTGGTCAGACTGTTGTCCTCTGGGGAGAAAAACAAAAAGACATTTCCTAGAGTAATTAGGTAAAATTATCAAGCCAGAATATAGTCAGATAGATTTATTTGGTGGTTTGGGGTTTTTTTGGTTGATTTTTTTTTATTATTTTATTTTTAAATTCATTTTGAAGGCATAGAAGCAACTGGAAAGAAATATCTAGAATAACTGCTTATTTAAATTAACCACCCTTCTTTCCTCCTTTGAGAAATGTGCTATATAAATAGAAAGAACCTCTAGGTATACTTATTAAATCACTAAAATGTACATTATTTGCTCTGGTATAATAACAAGTATAGCTATTATTACGCTCAGCATGCTGCCATGTGCTAGAAATTCGCACTCGAATCAATAGAGAGAAATTAACCCCTGCTGTGGGTGCATCACTCCTGTTGTGTAGAACACACAGCGCATGATGGGACAAATTGCTCTCCCAAGGGGCCTATGATGCCTACAGCATTAAAGATAAAAGGTTTTTACACGAACAACTTTGATTAGGTGATTAACTCTTAGGCAAAATTGGGTAAGATCTCATTAATATATTAAATTTCAACAAGAATTTCACACTGATCAATATTTGGAAGTCCAGTCGAAGCTTTTATAGGAACATGAGCATCATTTGGCTGCACTGTATTTTCAACCTGCCTTTGCAAAGTCATCTGGTATTTTGCCTAATATCTCTCTGGGGGCACAAGTACCTTCCTATCTTCACTGCGTACAACCAAGGCACTATCTTCTGCAAATACGGGTTTCAATTTCTTCTCATGGTTAGTGCTGAAATGTTAAAATCAGATGCAATTTGTTTAGCAAGGTATTGCAATCTTTCTAGAAACAGTAACTCACAGGGAACGCTTCCCCAGGCCCCAACCATTGAGGTAGAACCAGTCCATTTCTGATTTACCTGCACTTATCTGGACCTTTTCCTATTATACACGTGCCCTCAGTGCTAAACACTTTAATGCTGTCAGTTAAATTCCAGTGATGCTTATGTCCCTGTTCATTACTAAGGCATGACGTTGTACAAAGTCTGAATACAAAACCCATGTTTGTCATTTAAGACCGTTCCTGGTGCCAAATGATTTTTTTATTTGGATCAAACAAGAAAAGTCCGTTTAATACAATCGGATATAATGCACCAACACAAAAACCTTTAAGAAATATTACTGCCATTTAAACATTCTTTGGGTTTTGTCCTTTTTCCAGTCTTCGGTCCGTGTCATACACTGTTCACATCCAAAACCATTAAAATCATGTTTTCATTTTCAATCATTTATATTGCCAAGGATGTTTTTATTCTTCTTAAATATTTGAAGGCAAATTACACTGCAGCTTTAATGAAAGGTATGACAGTTCTCTAGAGCTCTAAGAAGCACAACAGTTCAAAGAATAATTAATACAATAATATGGCAGGAAAGTTGTTATTTAAAATTTAATAAAAGAACTTATTGGCCCAAAACACCCAAATATGAGTTCTGGGAATTTTTGTTATTGTTGAAATTGAACATGTCTCCTCTTTGCTAATAATAAAACCAGTGTTTGTGAGGCAGTATCCTGGTGATGGTTCAAATAATGTAGACTTTTCATACTGTCTTCAGTCTTTCATTTTCAAATTTTCTGGTTTCATTCTTAATGCATAAGCTGCATGAAGAAATATCCAGAGTACTGAATTATTCCAGAGCATCTGTTGATCTGTCTCAGGATTGTTCTTGAATAATTTTAGCCCTTCTAGAAAGAAAGAAAGAAAGTGTTTTGGATGAAAAAAATAGGTGCTAGGTAATCTCATCTAGGCTGCCTTTCCCACAGCACTTGAACCGAATAATCTTTTGAGGCCACACCCAACCCTGGCTCTTCTATGATTCTGTAAGAAAAACATCGTTTCTAACAGTAAAAGTCATCCAAAATCCACTTATTTACCAATACAGTTTGCTTTTATTTTCACACATTATCTCCTGTCATCTGAGTTATAGCACTTTCATTTAAGCAGAAATCTCTAAAGGGCTGGGATTATCTGTCTTCTTGGTTTGTATGGGGACAATTAGGAAGGGCATACTGAATCCATATATGTAAAAAAATTGTGTGTGTCAAAAAACGGAAAGAACTCTTCAATATTTTCAGGTTTTGTGTAGTTTTACATGCATACATAGTTTTACTTAGGAGAGAAGTGCTGAGACACAAACTATTCCTTCAAAGACTTTGCTCCACTGTACCGTTCCAAGAAATGTAACTAACCTGAATAACATCCCATAAAATAAAATACGTACTTTGTCACCTGAGTACTGATTGGAATAAACCATCAAAATCCAACATATTTAAGGCTTTGTCTTACTCATCACGGATAGGCAAAAATCAAGAATATTGAGATTTATTTCAATTTTCATAACAAAGAAGATTTTTGAGAAAAATAAAGAGCTCCTATCAAATTATTTATTTTTGAGGTAACCCCATATTCACTTGCTAGTTGTTTTCCATTGAATTTTTCCACTGAATTCCAATTTCTACTTCTGTAAATAGATTATTAAAATTTATTTTTATTAATATTCTTTTTTTCAACAAATGTATATGTGTCTTAACTACGCACATTTATAATTCAATAAAAATAATTTAATAGCTAAGGGCCAGGATAAGGCCTTTGATTAAAAAAAGTTTAAAAAATACCGAATTGTGTCTTTGTAGGGATTCACTTCCTAAACCATGTCTTTCAGAAGAGTAAATATTGTCTCCTTTGCATCAAAGGAGGCTTTTGGCCAGACCCTAAAGACATGAAAGAAATAGAACGCAACACTGGCTTAGAAGGACCATGAGTAAGTTCAGGGAATCCACTATCATTTGGAATAACCTCTGGATCTTTCCTGGGGTCCTGAGGATACTGAAAAGTGGAAAGTTTCAGAAACAGATGAAACAAATTCAGAGGGTCTCTGCAGAACTACAATATTTAGAGGTAAATCTTTCCTTGCAAATCAGATGAGAAGGCTACAGATCTTAAAGCTGCTGCTGGAAAGGAAATCCCTAGGATACGATTGTGTTACAGAAATTTGGAAACCAGACCCTACCGAAGTGCCCTGTTTGTAGCTAGTGAAGCTGGGTTTCCCCAGGCTGTGTTTAAGCACCTGCTTCCCAACAAGTCAGGGTGCAGGAGTCTCTGAAAAACCCTGCTGTGGACCAAACCCCAAAAGAACAATTAGACCACCAAAAGCAAGGCAGATGTTGGGGAGCTAATGGATCCAACATCCCAACAGAGGGGAGGCTGCCAGAGCTCCGTGTCCCCAGGTTCACACAGGAGAAAGGCTGAGTTTGATTATCTCTATTTAAAAACTTATTGACTTCTACATCTCTTTTTCATTTCTACTTAACAAAGTAGGTATAACTCAAGGAAGTGAAAAAGCAAAGAGCAATTAGTGGCTTTGTTTGTTTTTTTAAAAAATTATTCCTTTCATACATCTTTTTTTGAGAGTTTGTACTTTATTATTATCATTATTCCCTCACTTGAGACAAGTTTGTGGCACTTTAATTATTATCCATTAGACTGCTCATGAAAAGACAAATAAAAACTTATTTCATATTTCAGCATAATTTGTAGTCCTTGCCCATGGTAAAATGCAAGGATGTTACAATAAATTTTAATGTGTAACCTGTGTCGTTGACTGGAAATAAACCACAAATATGTGCAGTGACAAATGCTTCATGTTGCCATTGCTGGGATGTAGATTTCATAAAGTAGAATAAAAAGTTGATTGTTAAATATTTATATATAAATTATGAAATATATGCATACATATTAGATTTAAAAAAAAANCTCTGCCTTGGAATAGTCTGACCTTTTACAGGTCTGGAAGGTGCATTCAAATTATATACTTGGTGTATTACGAGAAAGACACAGCTCAAAGTAATGGAAGTTGCCCTCTCTGTTCTCTCTCGTGGGCTCACACTCATTGGCTGTGATAGAAAGAAATTTTAAAATTGTGCCAGTGTGTAACACTGCATTCAGCTCTTCTGGCAACTAGAGGACAGCCAAGACTTTTTGTAACTCAGAAAGAAATACCTGCCTTACAAAGAGATTACTTACTATTGCACTGACACGGTAAGGAGAAAATTAATTTCATTGGTAATCTCTCTTTTGCTTACTAAACATAAGGTGATTAAACTGGGACATCAAAGAATTTAGCCAAAATATTTGTTTTCCTGCAGTGAAAGCAAAATAAATAGCTGCACCATTAAAGCAGCGAGAACAGTAAGCAACGAGACCCTGTCAAGGTAAGCATTGCTTATCAGCAAAACATGCTGGCTTTAGCAGAGCAAATCTCCTGCTTCCCTCTGGGGAAATGGGGAGGAAAAGTAAGGCTGATCAGAGGGTTGATAGATGAGGATATGTTTCATCTCCCCCAGAAGGACATTCTGCCTCTACTAAACTTTTCCTGTCTCTTGGTTCTCTTTGTTCCCGCTCTTTGGCTTCTTTTGTTTTTTTCATTCTGAAATATTTCTGTGGACGGTTCTATGTGATACCTTAAGATTTTGAGCTGTGGTTTGGGTTGTGATTTTCCTTCAGCCTCTACAAATGCAGGTCTGTTTTCTCAAAAAAATACCCCTTGATTTCTTAAGAAAACAAAGATAATTTCACAAAGTAAGTAAGAAAAGGGTAAAAATAGCCTACAGAAATTGTCTGTCAACATTCCAGATCACAGCTGATAACAGCAGTGAAAACCACCTGCTGTCATCCCCCAGCGCTCTTAAAAATACATCATTCCCTTGGGGCCTCTGAACAGTTCTGAATACAAAGATTAATTAGCTTTTTGAACTCAGAAGTCCAATTTTTTTAGATTTGATTTAAGTTTTGGATTAAATGTTTCGGTGACTGGAGAGTACATATATATTTTTATACATAGATTACTTCCCTCACCGTGGTCTTTTTGAGCCTCTCTTTCATCAGTTTACTGCAATGCACCCTTTTTTACAAATAGAGACTGGAACCAGTAATTTATTCCAAGTATAGAAAGTCTAGAGCCACAGAGAGCTGGGAAAAGAAGCTTTTCTTTTTTAAAGCCAGTGTCATTAACTCAACCTTTTATAAAAATGGAATTTCTTCTTTAGTGAAGCAAGAATTTTTATTTCATTTTACATCAAATCATAATTAAAATTACTAGAATGGTGTGATAAAATTTGTGATGAGAGTAACTGAAACTTTTTTTTTCACAGTTTTTCTCTTAAAACGTATTAAAAATAAACATTGCCTTCCAAGCAAATATCCAAGACTCAAAAGCAAGATAGGCAATAGCAGACTTTGTTCACTACTCCAATTAATTAGAAAAGTTCTTCTGAAGTTGGTCTCTTTGGTTCCAAGAGCTTTCCAGCACCAGATAAAGGAAGTGAAATTACTGTCAACTCTTCCTAAAGGCAATACTGCCTGGAAATCAATATTGGCTGTACCAGATACCTGTGTATCTTATACGGCAGCAAGGCATATTAGAAGTTTTTCTACAGGTTCCATGATGTTCAAAGTCTGCTTTGTGCTTTGCAAACATATGAAACTCCCACAGAAACATAGTCCTTGACCAAAAAATTGTAATTCTCTTTGAAGTCCTATACTTGGCAATATTAAGGACTTTTGATTCAAAAGACAAATATAAATAACAGAGGGTTTGTTTCCTTTTTTTCCATTTAGGGATTCTCCTTAGAAAATTAAGTACATGCATTTTTAATTAATCAGAATTTTATGGAACAAAACAAAATTATTGCAGTAAAGAAAGTGGTTTAGCTTGAATGGGAGCACCATGTGATTTTCACTAAAACTTTCAGTAGAAAAGCTTTTCTGAGTTCTAGGAAGAAGGTAGTATTGTACTGTAGAAGCAGGATACTGTGGTTCACAAATAAGACATTCTGCCACTAAATAACTGTGGAACAACTGCCGCAGATACATTATCAAATAATCCTTTATCACAGGAAAAAGGGGAAATAAGAGGTTTAGACTGGGATTTCAGTATAAAGGAAATCTTGTGCAAATGCAGTGCCAAACCAAATATCTTCCACATGTTTTTTTATTTCTATTATAACGAAGCTGTATATTTTTATATTCAGAAGATTAAAATGATCAACAGCACAAAACAGAACAAACAAAAAACCCCAAAACAAACCCATGAAGCAGCTAGTTAACTAGTTTCAAAACCTAGTGCTCTACTCCCAAGAAGTTTCTTAAAAAGCCTATGAACATCTGTGAGATAAGTCACTACAGAGTTTTTTTCAGAATTCAATGACTCTGAGAGGTTTATATCATGATGTTTCTACAAAGGATCAAGTTTCTAAATCTCTGGTACATGAACATTCCCCTTACATGTATTAGCTGAAACGTGTGGGTTTTAACTTCTCTGAGCAACAGAGTAATAATCATCTGCATACAAACTCAGGATTTGTACTTGTTAAACCAGATTTTGAATTCTGAGAGCAGGAAGAAAAATCCCACTGAGTTTTAGGCTCTGGGAGCATCACTACACCTGTCCTTGCTGTGCAGTGATCGATGAGTGTTGCTAATCAGATACAGACTTAGCATTTTTAAAAACAGCACATGATCTTAAATCATGAGCATCTACTGAAACACAATGAGTGTGTTTGGCCAGCACTCAAACCCTGTGCTTAGTTTCGCGAGGGGAAAGCTGCATGCAGTTCATCAGCATTCCTTTCTGCTTTCCAAATCTATCCAATTCCTGTTTCAGTCTGTGGCATTTTTAGTTTTTATTTTTTTTTTTTTTACACAGACGCTGTTTTTAGATGCATATGTGTTTCACTGGAGTGCTACTGAGTTACAATTGTTCTAACACACAGAAAAGAAAAATAAATGTACCCATTATTCAGGCATTATTTTTCTGTCCCAGTGGGATTTGCATTTCCACAAACTGAGTGTCTGGAAGAGCTAAAATATGTGTCCGAGGGATGATTTGGAATTGAGAATGGAAATTCTAGATGGCATAGTTAAAATATCTAAATCATTCACCCACTTATGTGATTTCTGCATATCCTGACTGCGCTCCTTCCCTTGGTGCCCAGAGCTACAGCTCTGGGAGGAAGATGATGTTTTCAGGATATGGTTCTATCAACAGTGCTGAAGCTCAGAAAGGGCTGAGCGCACCCCATTCATTGTGACCCAGCTGAAGCTGACAAACTTTGCTCAGGGGAATTCAAGTTTTTTCTCAGGGGTTTAGTTTTCCCTTCGTCCAAACCATCAAGACACTTTAAGGACACATAGATCATTTGAACTTGTAAATCTATAAAAAACAAAAGCAAATGTAAACCAAATGCTATTTTTGCACCCTTTTTTTTTATTTTAAGAATCTAGGGAATAATGTAGATTATATAAAATGTAGCCACAGCAATGAGCAAGTGAGCTGCCTGACCAAGCATCTGACAGTTTACATTTCATGCTGAGCTTGCTGCAAAAGGAATGTGGTACCTCCTAGTTCAGTTTAATGCTGCTGTGAAATGTGGATGACCAGTGTGACCCTACAAACTGAGCCATCACAGCCTCTTCTTTTGTGCCATTTCATTATCTTTTTAACATTTGCTGTTACTCTTGTAGTTATACGATCTGCTGAAATTGAGAATATGAGGCTAGAATTTGTCCTGTAGGTCCATCTCAGTTTGACTAAGGCATGTCTAAAGAGATTTTTCAGCTGGGTGTTTGTAAATACACACTCTGCTCATAATTTGAGTTCACAATGATAACATTTATTCATCTGTTTGCTTATAATGCAGAATAGGTTAGCTTAAAAAAAACTGGCAATGCCCTGAAAGAGCTTGGTAACTACATAAAAGTACTGAAATAAAATAACAGTGCAGGGAGGAATTTGTATTATTAATAATTCAATGTATACATCCTTGAGGGAGAGAGAAGTTGATTTTTAACATGACTCTTCTAAATCCTGCAAGACACAGTGGACACTCAAATTACACATGTATTTCTCAGCTCTTTGTGCTTTAAACATGATATACAAAAGCTGTGCATGACTGACAGTTTTCATACAGTGTGAGTCAGGAACAGCTTCTGAAATTCCAGATTACTTCAATATTACTGAGTATTTGCAGTACTTAAGCATTTGCTCTGCTTTAGCAGCTAAAATCTTTAGGAATGAGCATCTGCTTAAACTCAAGACAGTTTTGCTTTGAAAGTATCAAAGATCTGGCTAAAAAAATACCACCTTGACCTGAAACACACATGCTGAGCAAGCTCAGTCTGCCTCTAAGTTATAAATGGTATGGGATGATACCTATAGCACTGAAAAACTCCCTGAAACATGTTTCCTACCTTTAATAATCTAAAGGTATCTGGGGGAGAATATATCAAAGGAGATGGCTTAAACCTGACAAAATACGTGATGCAGTTGAAATGCTAGAGCATTTCATCATTATGTTGTGAGGACAAAATAATATTTAAAGGTTGTGGTTGATGGTTTTATCGTACGTGCACACAATGTGGGATCTGGAAAAGATGCAGAGGCCTTTTGCTTGTCCACTGCTGGTGCCTCCCCATTAATTTGGTGCCCTCCAGCGCTGGAGTTGCATTGCCTGGTGCCACACTGATGTCTTTGTTTGCAGGGCTGTTTGGGCTGTACTCACGCTGGCCCCAGAGCACTCAGTTCCCCTGTGTGCAGCATTGCAGCGCAGACCTGGATCATGGTGAGGGCACTGAGCTGACCTCTGAAGTGGCCTGGAGTAATTGATTTGACAGGGCTGCAAAAAGCTACTCATCTTCTGACCTTGTCATACGAGACCGTGCTGACACCATTTTAATGTTGTATGTCACTATTAATTCATTCATTGGCAAGAACCTTTTAGTGGTCTGTCACAGCAACCACACCAGTCGGGGTTTCTTTCACAGAAGTTTAAAAGGCATCCCTTTTCCTCAAAATTTGTTCGCATCACAGATGACCTTTTTATTGTAGCTTTGAGCTTTGGCAGGGGAGGTGACCCTGACAGTTTCAGTTTACTTTGCTCTCTCTCTCTTTCAACATTTCTCATAATTGAAATCTTTTCCTTTATTAGCAGTGGGGGTGAGTATTTCTCCTTGGCTTTGATCTTCCTGTTTCTAGGTGCAGGACTTTTGTAAGGCAGAACAGAGTGGCTGGGGAAACACTGTGTATGACATTGCAAATAAAGTCAGAACAAAAAGGTATTGAAATTATGAAGATAAAACAGACCATAGACCACCTTACTGGGCAGGACATGCTTCAAATAATGGCACTCAACATTGAAAATTTCACTGAATAAAAATGTTGAAATTAAATGTTTTGATTCAGATAAAGCTATGATATCTTTTTAGCTGAAAATTGTTCTGGGAAGATTTTAGCAACTTTTAACTCAAAATTTTAAATAGTCCTCTGGAAAAAAAAAAAAAAAAAAAAAAAAAAAAAAA
>VZRN01005829.1:150231-166868 GCA_013397935.1 Dasyornis broadbenti | reverse complement strand
AAAAGAAAAAACAAAACATATAAAAAACCCTGAGAAGTCAACCCTCTGAAAGATGTCAGTTGTCCTTATTGAAAAACATACCCCGATTTTCATACACCTAAGGCAAATTCTTCTATGCTTTCTCTTATAAAGCAATAGTTTATTTTGCTGAAATCTTTAATAATTTTTTTTTTTTTAAAAAAGAAAAACAATGTTTGCAGGATAAGTTACCGTTCTACGTGAAAAAGGATGACACGGGATGGATGGTTCTGTGAGAGTGTAAATGCAGTGAGAAATAGAAAATTAAAAGCTTTGTATTTACTTCACAAAAACCCAGGCTAACCTGCTGTTAAAATGGCAAATACAAATGGGGCAGATTTAATGGTATGATGTTCTTTTTTAAGAGATGAAAAGGAAAAACCAATAGACAAGAACAGTACACTCACTGCTTGTAGCTGATATAAATTAACCACTCTCATGTGTTTCAGTTGCCCTTAATTTAGAGTTTAATTATTTCATTCTAGAATGTTTTGTTTAGAGAAAAGACCACGATGACTGAAGAAATCTTATTGAATGCAAGTAAAGCACTAAAATGCTGAGTCCTTTGGGTCTGGCCACACAAAACTCCTAATACAACTGATGGATTTCCACTATTCTGCTTAACAATCAGAGTTCAAAATCTACGAGCAAGTTAAAATAGAAGCATGATACAGAAATATAAGGGCTTAATTCCACAAAATGGTTTATCTAATAAAAGGGATATTATGTGTGGAGATGCCTCTCCTAAGAGCTTCAAGTCAGTTTGGCATCTTCACAGTGCCAGGGCAGAGGCATCTGACAGCATAGCAGAGCATTCCTAGCACACGTGATGCTGTTCAGTGTATGCAATGGGATGGAGAAATGGGTTAGCATGCAATCAGGAGAGAGCCATGCCTGAAGCTTTTTCTCATATCTCAATTCAAATGTTCAATTCATATTTTGAAAAAAAAAAATATTATGCTTTCCAGCATCTTCAGTTCCAGAGTTATCATACTGCAGGCATCAAGAGGTTTATTTTAGGTGGTTAGACCTGAGGGACATCTCATATATCTGATACAGCTTTTGCTTCTAGGTATTTTGCAAAGGACTCCTTCAAACTCTTCTGCATTTGCAAACCCACTTTTCATTATCCTCGTCCTCTGTCACTTTGCCTGGTTTTCTTTTCATTGACTCTATGTATGTCTCATTTCCATTCTGCATCTCCAGAGAAGCTGGCTGACATCTAAAACAGCATTTTTTGCAGTCCACAATATAGATTTCCCCTAATTTTTGCAGAAGACAAAACACACGGGCAATTCAATGGGTGCTAAATTTATGGTTCTCAATATTTTCCAAGCCTTCTCAAACCTTACAAAACAAGGCTTCAAATATCACTCTGATTAACATAGATTAAAATACCTGGGTTTGAAAATTCTTTGCAGAGTTTTTGTGGAAAGGATCTTATCTCTGTATATTCTCAAATGTTCACAAGTTCCCAGCATGACTTCTTAGCTTGATTTAAATTTTTTGTTAATCTCCATTACCTATTTTTCCATAAAAGGACACAGAATACATCATGAATGCATGAATACATCATCTTATATGAGCTAGCTGGGTTGTTTAATAAGAAATACTCTTATTAAATCATAACATCATAAGACAAGAAATTACTGGTAAAATACTTGTGAAATCATTGCTAACACAAACAATTTGGAAGGCGAAAAGTGAATTGGAATGTGTTAATACCAAATGTACTAGAGACAACACGATGTGTTGTAGCAAAAATTAGAAGTATTAAACACCTTGATGATACTGTTCTCTCATGAAGAAATGTGAATAAAACGCCTTTAACTCTCAAATCCGCAGATACTTAAATATCAAATTCAATATACAAAGCAGGGCAAAAGCCAGTGCTATAGAAACCTTTTTAGGTAAGCATATGAGCCTAATTTCTTAGTTATTAAAGTAGGTCTTCTAAAATGGGTGTCATTTAGGTTTTTTTTTATTTTTAGAGTTAACATTTGAGAACTAACGAGAATTAACAAACTGCGGCAGCTTCTAAGTTAACGTCCTGTGATCATCACAAGCCCTTTTCTTGACAGCCTCGTCCAAGGAATCAGGATAAATGCTAATTCTGTGATTTTCATATTTTAGCAACTTGACTCTTATCAGTTGCCATTATACAGACTTTCTCATGGAAATGGACAGAAAACGACAAATTAGAGCTAGAGCTTCTTTAACGTTTTGACTGACTCCTAAGAGACACAAGTACATTTCTTCTGCTATTAAAAAATTACTTGTCTGGACAACCAGTGAACAAAATAGCGTTGGATCTGCAAGGACACCTGCAAATTGTCCTTCTGTCTTGCCAATCCAATTTCCTTTGGTCTGACATCAGAAGCTGCTTAGTACCATGCTGTCTTTTGTCATTCCCATTAAAGCATTGATTAGTGTGCTATCTCACTTCTTTCAAATTCCCTTTTTCCCAATATTTCATCCTAAAGTGCAGCAACATCTGAGGCCCCTAATAATGATCCTTAAGCATTAAACAGCTTTCATAAGGTCAGAGAAAGGCGCTTTCTCTATTCACGTTTATGTTTCTTGAAAGACCCTTTTTTATCCTCAGCTCTGTCAAGCTTCTTGGTATGGAACCTATATTTTATGTTTTTTCCACACCCCATCTTCTTTTATTTTCCTTCTTTTTATTTTCTTCCTGTCCTTTGGAGCATGAGCCACAAGAGGAACTTTGTCAAAGAATGATAAGTGGTTTGGATTGGAAAGGATCTTAAAGATCATCTAATTCCAACCCTCCCGCCATGGGCAGGGACACCTTACACTAGACCAGATTGCTTAAAGCACTTCCAAGTTGTCCTTCATTCCTCAGGGTCATGAAGAATGAATGTTCTAGCTTCAGCTATTAGGGAAGCATTGAATAAATTGAAATATCCATTACCTTTATTTAAAATATAATAAATAGTTTGCTAACGAAAAGTAATTTGGTGGAGAAGTGTTCTTTCATTGGCCATATGTATCTAAAAATACAAACCTATCTGAAAATTGGAAAAGAGGTAGAAGAGCAGATTGCTGCTGCAGGATGGTTATTATAAGGTATTTTAGTCTAAAAAGTTCTCTAAAATGTAGGCCAAAATCCAAAAGAGGGATTGAGCTCTGTCTGGTTACGGGTTCCTTGCATCTGCCTGATCACCCCTCATGCTCCCTGTCCAGCTACTCTGTTTCTTCTCCATTTTGGGCTCCTCCCACCAAGCCAACTCATTTTGCAAATTTTCAAAGCACGAAAGGGGAACTCTCACCCTCACCAGAATCCTTCTGCAGTATAAAAAATGTGTTTCATCTATGTTGTATTCGTATGTCTTAATTTCCATCACAATAATTGGAGTATTTTCCTATGAGAAATCACTATACCAAGGAGCTAATGGTGTATGACTGGTTTCTAAAGCTATCTTTTTCTAAGAAGTTTGGTAAAAATAAGAGATTCAGAATAAAACCAGCAACTACTGGGAAATAGTTTTGTAATAACGGCTAATAAATGGCATTAGTTTTAAGAGTAATGTAGAATGTCCATTTTCAGAGTACAGGGAACAAGCCTGAATGTCACAGTAGTAATAGAAAACGCAGGCTTCTCATTGTTACTTATTTTTATTGTAGCCTTCACCAAAGCTGACAGTATCTCTGTGAATTTCATAGGCAGTCCTCTGCAAGCTGTTTAGAATTGCAAATATTTGGTGAGATTTCCAAAGCAATAACATCCTAATTCATTGATTAGTCCTGCTGTTATCACAGTGCAGCTTGTAAAAAAAAAAAAAAGCTTTCTCAATTAAAGGGGAAAAAAAAAGCCCAGACCCTCCAAACTTCCTAATTTTTCTCAATTGTTTAGTTATCATGCAGAGCCTAATATCACCAGCTGCTTTCTGTAAAGAATCGATATTTCTGCTAGAAGGTATGAACTCTTCTCTTGCTTGCCTAATGTTGGCATTGCCTTAGTACACAGTGCAGGGTAGCAGCCAAATCTCAGTCTCCCGAGCCTAAGGAATTACGGTGATCACCACTGACCAACCTGTTAGACCCGTGGATCCTAGAAAAGAGTCTAATGTCTGGATTATACAGCTGCACAGCTTGTGGCCAGATGTAAGCCAGATGTGAGCTGGAAGCTCACATTAGTGCACCTCTGCATCTTTTTCTTTTAAAGGCATCAGAGGCACAGAATGCAGGCAATGCCTCATGATTTGTGACTTCCAGACCGGGCTCGCACACACCCGTGGCCTTCAGGGACAGGTGTCACGCCTGCAACTGTCTGCTGCTGCTCTGGAAGACAAGCCAAAACATGCTGAACTGTGATTATCAAAATGAGCTGGACTGGGATTTAAAGAATTGTATCTTATTGTATGTCATGGTTTAGCTTGGCCCCGGTTTTTCTAGGGGGGGGGGGGGCCCACAAAGATGGCTCCTCTGTGAAGCTTCTCGAAGCCTTCACCATGTCCAGCTCTGAGGTGATGGACATGCTGCTGGCCAAGCCTGGGCCAATTAGAGATGTTGGTTACATCTCTGTGAAAAACATATTTAAGAAGAAATCAAAACAATGGGTGCACGCACTTTTCCTTAGCCAGAGGAGGAGGAGTAGGTGAGAGTATGTGAGGGAAAACAACATGGAGAGACCAAGGTCAGTGGAGAAGGAGGGGGAGAGGGAGCTCCAGGCGCTGGAGCTCTGCAGCCTCTGCAGGCCGTGGTGAGGCCCATGGTGAAGCAGGGGGTGCCCCTGCAGCCCATGGGGGCCCACGGGAAATGCTGAGATCCACTTGCCCCAAAGCGAGTGGATACCCTGAAAGTGGCCGTGGTCCAGAGGGAGTCCTAGTGGAGAAACAGGCCTTGACTTGCACCCTGAGACTGAACTGAGTGCCCCACATGGAGTGGGTGGGTGCCTGAGACAGACAGAGAGAGAGAGAGAGAGAGAGAGAGAGAGAGAGAGAAGTCCAGCAGAAGTCCAGTAAAGAGAAGAAGCCTTGCTCCCGAGATGGAAACGGCCCGGCTCAGAGGTCTGTACCCTGTGGAAGATGGACCCCACGCCGCAGCAGTTTTGGGGAGACTGCTTGCCTGTGTGGGGACCAGCATCACTGCAGCAGTGTCGGGCGGGCTGCCGACGGTGAGACCCATGGCTACGCAGAGGAAAAGAACCTCTCCCCGGGCAGGGGAAGAAGATCTGGGTGATGAACTGACCTAACCCTCCCCCCATACCTTGTTCCCTTGTGCAGCTGCTGGGAAGGAGGGAGGGGGGTGAGCAGAGAAACGGTGGCCTTGAAGGGTTTATTTTACTTCTCATTTACTCCTCTGACTCTGTTAGTAATAAATTAGATCACTTTGCAACCTAAGGTGGTCCTGTTTTGCCTATTCTAAGTGCGTCTTCTCCCAGGTTTCCTTATCTCAACTCATAAGCCCTGGGTGTGGGTGTGTTAATTTGGGGATACCTGGCATTTGGCCGGGCTCAAACCTTGACATTGTAGAAAGACTTAGTAAGCTCCTTCTCACCCTGTATGTGTTTGCACCCGCTGTTAATGAACTGTCAAGGATGACTGTACAGTATTTTCAGACATACAGACCCACAGTATAACATATTGATGGGGAAGCCTTGATTGTTTGTTTCAGGGTTAATTATCCTAAGGGCTGAGAATAAAGATAGCACCCTGCAATCCCAGCTTTCCTGGATATGAACAAACCAGGGAACATATCTATAATGAAAGAGTAGAAGATTGCAGTAATTTAAATGAGTATTTAGTTTTTCTCTTCTTGAAAATAGTTGAGTATCGAAAAAAAGGGCAAAGCCATAATAATTTTTTTTTTAAAATCTTATGCAAATGGCATGCCAGTGTTTTCAGCAGGGTGATAAATAACCAAATGTATTTTCAGTTTATTAAATATTCTGGAATTTGCCCTGTTTTCACATTTTAAAATAAGTGTCTGAGGTTTTGTGCAATTAGGTAAGGAAAATGTAATGAAATAGCATTGTCCTTGTTTATTGGGTTCATTATGTCAAAATGGTGCATTACATATGCTTATTTACAGATGCTGAGAGCAAAATTGTGCTATTTCTGCCCATAAGTGCAAGAATATTTGGCATCTGAGAAGCCAAAAAGCAAGGGCTTATGGAATGATGATAAATAATGAGGGGAAATACGTCTTTACTGTAAATCAGACCAAGAAAAAACTTCCTTGTCTTTGCCTTGTCCTTCCTTGTTGAAGAACCCCAATCTTGAAGCTTTGGACTGTAATAAGAACTTTCCTATTGAAATTAGGATTGCTGCATACATAAAAGAAACAGATGAAGGAAAAGTTTGCCAGCTTTCAGAATCTTACTGAACTCTAAGAGACTTGGCAACTTGTACTTGCATCATATTGGTTCTGGATGAACCATGGTGTTAGGATGCTCAAACATTTATTAAGAAATAATCACAGAGTCAGTATGTAGGGTGTGCTTCTGAGAGACCTAAACTGCTAAGATAAGTAGCAGTGAACACAAAGAAACAAAGACAGTTGTTATTAAACACTTGTATGTGCCTGAAAACAGACCTAAATGGGTTCTTTACCCACGTATACTTGAATTTAGAAAGGTATAATGAAGTATCAACCTGCTTATAGCATTTATTAACTTGACTTACACACTTCCTTCGTGTTTTTGAAAATGTTTTGGTACATCATTAGTCAAGCTCTTATTCCTTCATAACACATTCTGTGATTTTTTTAATTACTTTCTGTTATCTTTTTTCTTTTTGGCTATGTGGTGAGTTTCATCTCTTTCCAGATATTCATGATTGCTGGTGGAACTTGGGGGTAGTTTCTTGACAAGGGGAGGTGTAATGGGAGGCTATCTTCTTTCCATGAGGAAGAGTCTTATGAGAGCGCCCTGTGATTTTTAGCTCTTCTGTCCAGCAACTTTAGACATTGCCACTGAGTTCCAGCTAAACTTGATCGTTTCTTCAGGGAAGAAAGGATGTTGCAAGGAATATTAGATGCAAGGGAGGGATCAGAGTTTGTCTGTTAGCTGGAGACCACGTACACTATTTGCTTTGGTCGGTAATTAAAGGCATTTAATCTGACTTGTTGTTATGTTGTGGCTGATTTGGATATACAAATACCATAACAGAGACCCTGTCACCAAAAAGTCTTCTCATTTTAGGGTGAGAGCTTCACCACATTACCCACGTAAAGCACCCAAAGTCTGCATGAAGGTGCATGTAAGTCACTGCTCTGCCAGGGATGGTGTGAGACATTACACAGGGAGAATTTGCCAGCCTGGACACAGTCTTCCTCAATCCCCAGCATCACGGCTGTGTGATTATGGCTGAGAATCCCTAATCCCGTTTGCACAAGAAGTAGTCTAATTATTTTTTCAACCTAATTCTGTTGTCTGCCTCCAAGGAGTTTGTTTGCCTCTTTGTTTTGTTACTATGATAAATGACAACATCATCTCATACCAACCCATACATACCAGAGAGCACAGAATCATGGAATGATTTGGTTGGAAAAGACAATAAAAGGTCATCTGACCCAACCTCATTTTTCACTCCTTTTATTAGATCAGGTTGCTCAAAGTCCCTTTGAATACTTCCAGGGATGAGGCAGCCACAACTTCTCTGGACAACCTGTGCTGGTGTCTTGGCTATCTTCTAATAAAAAAAAACTTCATTATGTCCAATCTAAACCTACCTGCTTAGAGTTTAAAACTATTGCCCCTTGTCTGGTCATTATGGGCTTTGGTGAAAAGTTTGTCCTCATCTCTCTTGCAGTCCTGTTTAGTTACAGGAAGGAGCTCTACAGTGTCCCTGCAACCTTTTCTTCTCCAGGCCAAACAACACCAACTCTCTCAGCCTGTCTTAATAGGAGAGATATTCCATCCCTCTTCTATGGAAAGGGCAAAAGAAGAGACAAATGAGACACAACTAGGGTTTGTGGCAAGGTCAGTTAAGTTGCTTGTCTAAAATTAAACCTCAGTAAGTGAGAATCCAAGTGCTCCCATTTCTCTCTTTGTGAAGAGAATGACACCACCACTTTGTATAGTTTTGTTTTGCATCACACTATTCTGAATTTCTTGTCTTGAATTATTCTGAGAGACTAATTTACTTTTTTATTAACCATTAATTGGTTGTTTTATTGGGTTTTCTTTTTGTTCTGTTTATAATTTCTCTTTAAACCTCTTATTCTCTTGTCTAGGAGATTTTAAACAGCATATAGAAATCATTTTTGTGGCATGTGTATGGTGGGAAGATCCTCTTAAATCATAGATCATAAAACACTTCCCCTGTGAAGGCAGGAATCCAGTATTTATTGTATCATTTCTTGAAAGTATAGACTGCTGCAGTGCTTTAACTGGAGTATTCAAAAACACACCTCCTCTCCCCACAGATTAAGAGTTCTCATCATTTTGTTTAAAGCAAATTATTTTAAAAATGAAAGAAAGTCTATAAATTTATATTTGGAGGTATTTTTGTATGTACTCCAAGCATAGAACCTCATGAGAAGTAAGTAAACTGTTTTCTGAACAACAACAAAAAACATGCACCCACCCCAAATGCCTCAGCAAACCCTAATTTTTAATGTTGTAATTAATTTTTCCTGTACTGTGTAAGCAGTTATAGCTCTTTAATCAAAAAATGACATTTCCTGATATTTATTTGCTTTTTGACTTCCAACATTCCAACCAAAAAATTTTCATTTTGACATACTGCTCAATAAGATGCATTCACGAGATAATTCACGAGATCCAGAAGGGAAAATTTCCACAACTTTGACCAGTGATGCTGAATCTCCCCTCTTCTAAAGTAGGAGTACCTGGTTTTAATCAAGGCTTGAGTTTTGAGTAATAAACTGGTTTACACAGTTTCACAGCAGCAGAATTAAATGTTGAAATTCATCACAAGGAAGGAACACTGGAATTTTGAAATGGGACACTTTCCAGTTGATGGGTTTAGATCTCGTGAAGGTGTGGGAAAAAATGAAGTGTTCCAACAGCTTCTCCAGTGGGACTCACTGAGTGTAGGACATCAGGGCAGACCATGGAATTTATCAGCTGTACTCTGTAAATATAGCCTAGGCATCCTTATCTTCCTTATTACACAGCTACTTTACAAGCTCTAACTCATCCAGTGTTTTTCCACAGCATGTATGTACTAAGCGCCATAATCTCCAGCTAAAGAGAATTTTTTTACCCATTAAAAGAAAAAAAAAAAAAATCATAATTTTTGAATCAAACATGACATTAATTATTATTTATTTATTCGCTTTACTGCAGAATGGCATTGATTTTGATTTATTCTGCATACTGATGGGATATTCAACCTCACTCCTAAGTGAAGCTCAAAATTACCAAGGAGTTCCTAGGCTGCATCTAAGCCATCTGCCTTCAGACACACACAGTTCTCAAAGTCAGTGCATTTCTCCTCAACGCTTCTCACTGAATGGTGCCAGGTAACAGAAGCTGAAGCATGGTCTGGTCTGAGGACAGCCTTGTGGCAGAGAGGGAAACTGGTACAAAACTGAGATGTGTGTAATTTTTCACACAGTGTCAATAAGAGTTTCTGTGCCTGCTTTGAATGGAGCACAGTCTTGTTGTGAGATGCTTGGAAGAGAGGTTTTACCCACAATAAAATTAATGCTGACACACTGTGATTTTGAATTAAGTGTCTTATTCCCTAGACTATGCTAGTCCATCTGGGGATCAGTAGTTTGGTGTACACATGGCAATATCAGAAGAAGGCTGATTACATTTCTTCCAATTACTCTTGCTGCCTGCCAGAGAGAAAACAAGATCAGAACCTCCTTTATCCCCAAATGTTTTTGTTTTATCCCAAACTGACTGGCAAACTACAGAAGCAAGTAAATCCTTTAGCTCACTAGGGAGTAAACAGAATTTCTCCCTAGATGGTTCAATATTTCTTGTGTCTTTGGTAAGTGACACTGCATTTGTGAATTAGGATACAATTTTTCACAATATGTGACTAACTGCAAATCATTTGAAGCAAGCAAATTATCAATTTTCATTTTACTGACAATTTGTTTTGTTAGGGGTTTACATTAAGTGCTTCAAGTATTGTCAATTTGTGTGGGGTTCTCCTTTCTTAGTTTAATAGTCTTGGTATTGAATAATTTACTTTCTTCTGTGTACTACTTCAATATGTTTAAAAGCTGCAGCTTTTACTCCTTGTTCACATTAAGACAATTTAATTACCTGACCTTTCTACTTTCCTTTAAGACAACAACATTAAGTGTTGCAATTATTTAGGTTTTTCAAACATTTTCACAACCACGTATTGATTGCAATTAATGTTTCTTTCTGAATAGTTTCAATTCACAGCAAATTGACCTCTACATTTAAATTCTTTTGTTCATTTATCTGCAAAGGCCATTCCATTCTTCTGTGATTCGATGACTTACTTTTGTTTATTATTGTTTTTTTCCCTGTGTGAATCACCTTCTTTTGAAAAAATTGTCAGCAGAAAACCGTCTTGCTGATTTCAGTGTGTTGGAGCTACCCTTTGGGGGGTAAAAACAGACAATTTTTTCTTGAACTGAAGATTTCTGGGAAATCTCAGATCCATTAATTGATTAATAGCCTCATACATCTTTCCAAGATTGTTTTTCTTCAGTTTTACTGGTTTCTTAATCTCCGTTCTTCTGTTTATTATTCTGCTTTTCACTAGCAACTGGAGGCTTCATGAAACTGAAGGCCTCATTGTGTTAAGAATCTGGGAAATGCGGTGCAAACTGTGTCCTTGGACCAATATCTCTGATGTTAAAGGGCACATCTATAGTGTAATGAACATACTTAATGTTGATTGTCATTAAGGTCGATTGTGCCACTCTAAGATACTTCTGTGGCTGTTGCTACTTCATAATATTACCTGCAACTTATCAAAAAATCTTCAAAAATGTGAATATTGAGGAATTTCAAATGCAAGCCTTATATATTTAGTTGCCTAGAAGGCTTTATTCCTATCAAACTGGCATAAAATCATTCAGGCAATCTGCATCAAAAGGGAATTGAACCTCAGCCAGAACTTCAAACTATTTAAATTATAAGTAGAATTTCCTGTATGCTAATCAAATAACTTGTAAAAATTTTGTTGGATAAAATTCAGTAGATGTATGAATTTTTTTTTTCTCCCAAAATAAAAATTTTAATCTTACAAGAAGTAAAAAAAGCTTTGCCAGAAATGATTGGCATTTTATTGAGTACCAATGGAAAAGTGATTTGGGATTCTTTCTCCAATGAGCAAGCTGCAATGGAATTTGTTTGAAAAGCAAAACTAAACAGTATTTGGTTAAATTCTGAACAAATAAATATCTAAAAAAAGTGCCCATTAAAAGTGGGGGGAATCTAGTATTTTCCAGAACTTAGAAGGATGGATGTATCATCCTTATTTGTATTTCTGAGATCTAAGTAAATTCTCAGCCTTCATAGAAAAAATGGCCAGATCATCTGTCATTTAACCCTAATGATAAAAAAACTTACCTATTGCACAATAAATGATAAGAGTTTTGTGGTATGTGTTAAGGAATATGCTAAAGCAGAGGGTCTAGGTATAACCTGGTGGAGAAGAATGTGTGTTTTAGATGAGAAGCACTGAAAAAGTGTATTTGATAAGAGACTGCTGCACCAGCTTCTAAACTGCAATCAAGTACACCGAGTTCAACTGAAGGTGAGCCAAGGTTCACCAGTTAGAATGAAAACTTTTAACATGTTAAGTCTTTTCTCAGCCTTGCTGAATCTAACTGGGACATGTTCCCAGAATACAAGACACCCCATCAGGGCATGCTGGAGTCCAGGGTAAGTGTCAGTGGCATGGCAGTAATGTTTACAGGATGGAGAATTCTACTGTTGCTGACAAGGATGCTCAGCTTCCTGCAATGAATGCTTGAGAGAGTGAAGTGGAAGCTGAGTAACTTCTGGTTTAGACTTTAATGCAAGGATCTGAGGGTTGCATGACTCAGGGTAAAATGATGCTTTAGCATTGGGCTGATCCTGGAGCAGCTTTCAAGGAGGGCTTGCAGGTGCCTCAGGGGGACAGAGAATGAAAGAATAGATGGAAGGAAAATAAATTGCATAAAAAGCTTTAAGATGGGAACAGTTTTTGAATATGGAGTGTGGGAGATATAGAATTATTACTGCTGTCAATTTTTTTTTTTTTTCTCATCTGTGGCATTAGTTGCAATAGAAAGTAATAATTATATTGTTTTCATCAGGAAAATGATGTTTATCAGGTATTAGTCCCCTTGGAAAGGGTATGGAGCGCAGGAACTAAGCTGTAGGGTCAGAAAAAAAAAAAATCTTCCATGTTAAAACATCTGTACAGGAAAATGCAGGGGATATGAGAGAGTACTTTGCAGTGATCTGTACATGAGAAATGGATGGTTTAACATCGTGCCGCTGTATGGTGATACTGGAAGAAATTTTGACTGAGAAGTTGTGTATTTTAATGTTGATTTTGATACTATACCTCCTGATATAGAAACAGAAGAACTCATTTTTATGGAAATTTAGCATGAGCTCACACCTTGCTTATGTCATTGCATTTAAAACACACAAATAAAATTCAAAATCACTTTAATTCTTTAATATGCTCTAATACTTATATACAATTCTTGCCTGGTGACAATTATCCTCAGAGAGGAAGCAGGACAACAGGCTCCCTGTATGCAATTTGGAGATAAAATGCATCTTTCATGGTATTTTCTTAATGCAGAAACAGAACCTTGGAACAGTAGCAAAGACTCTTGACATTCAAATTTGAGGGATACTGTTTCTCACTTCCCCTTTGAACAGTTGTTTTAAATGAGGCAACAGCAGGACTGATGAGACTGCAAAGATGTTTTCCTTACAGGTATGTGCATCTTCCAAATTATAACTGAGGCAAAGTTGGCTAAGCCTCTATTTAAATTGGCATGTCTGATCATGTTATATCAAGAGATTTTACTGCTCGTCCTTTTCCGAGGTGCCTTGGAGTGTATGGGGCTTTTTTATGATAACTTGTGGGAAAAGTGTTTCTCTCCTACTGTTTTGAAGCTGAGACACAGAAATGCTGTTGGACTTGCCCAAGATCATATCACAAAGGAATATGAAGGAAAATAATTCAACCAGCATGACTTTTCATGTTCCTCTCTAAATGCCAAACCTCTTTTACACACTGTGGACATTTTTAAGGGCTGCTGTAACACTAATACAGTCTTAACGCTTTGACAATATCTGCTCTCAGTGTCTTTTGTTTTATCCTGTCAAGGTTGTTATTACAGACTTTCTTTATTAGATTATAAAACAAAAAAAAAAAAAAAAAAAAAAAGGCTTACTGCTTCCAAAAAAAGTAGGGGGGGGCTATTTGATAAATGAATCCTGTCCACATGGTGGTCAGAGAAATTATCTTAAATGCAGAGACAAGAATGAACTTGTCAAACAAGGCATTTATACGAAAACATCTGAATCAGTCAGCTGTAAAATGATTGTAAAGGAAAGCAGCTTAACATCCTGTTAGACAAATGTCTTATTGACCACAGCCGCAGCTGCTGTTGTTATTGCTGATGTTCAGCAAGGCTGGAGTCACTGGAGCTTTCCTCAGTTTTGGAAGCATCCTGATGCTCTGATTCTTCCAACCCTTATGTGTACGTATATTGAAGGAGTGTGTCCTTGCTTACATAAGGTGAAGGAGTTTTATAAGAGCTGTCTCCCTGGCAGACCTCCAGTTTGAAGCACCTGCAGGAAATAAAGCAGATGTCCCAAATACTTACCAGTGCATTGAATTGTTCTAATGTCCCTGGGTAAGTTTTTGGCTCAAGTCTGACTGATTTTGGAATAGTCTGCAAGTTAACTCCTAAGGTTCGGTGTACAAAGCATTTACCAAGCAATTCTGAAAACAGATCAGAGGACTGAGGTATAATCGAGCAGGTAATTTGAATCTTCTGCCTTATCTAACGGAACCCTGATTCCCTTCAAAAGAAGAAAGTATCAGTTAAGGTACTCTAAATCATTAGTTCTTGGAAGATGATTCCTAAACAGGGAAAAAGGAGAATCATGAAGAAAAAAAACCAAATCAAACCAAAAGCAAAAACAAACAAACAAAATCCCCAAACAACAAAAAATGGGGGATAACTAACTGGAATGAAATAGCAGAGATATTTGTGTGTTAATGAAAGTCCTCTCTAAAAGGATTTAAACTTCTCACACATTCGAGCCACAGTTCGAATGCAGGAGAAAATAGAACCAAAACTTTTAACTATGGAGATATCAAACAATTTTAATTCCTAAACCAGATAGAGAAGCAACTTCTCACAGTTGCTGGCCACTTCTAATGTGAGTTTGCCAGCTCTTTGGAGCCAGCACAAACTCTTCAGGTTGCTGTTGTTTCATGGGATATTTGCTATTGTAAGGAACGGCAGAGCTTAATGCCATAAGTTGTGGTCAAAATGTTATTAAATCCTTAGTGTAGGGGCATACCAGTGGTTTTGGAAAAAGTGCTGAGAATGTGACCGTCAGGCCTCTCCTCTGTGAAGTCTTAGGTATTCTGAAAGCAATGGTCACTTAACATGACCATTATATGAGATCATGAAATTAAAGAAAATGAAAATACTCTTCTATCCAACAGGGCTTGCAGCTAAGGAAATCAGAAGGATATGCCACTGTTGACTCAAGCTGCTGCTTAGAGCAGTTTGTTATTTTTGTATTAATTGTATTGAGAGACAATGGACCTTTTTAAGGAAGATTCAATTTATCATTGTTATCTTAAATGCAGATGCTGTGGTAAGTGTATATACATATAATAATTCAAGATACCACTCTGTATGAACTTCCATCATGTCCATTTCCACTGGCAAAGGGTGGCCAACTTCTCCAGTACAGAAAAGGAAAAATGTGCCACTGCCTAAAAAAGGGAGAAGGGTTGAAACCAGTGTATGCTGTTGATTGGTACGGGCCATAATTTGGTTTTCTGTCAGAGTCAGTGTGCCAGTCATCGGAAATGATGAGCAATCTTCAACTGATTGTAAATTGCATCTGACTGATTGGCAAAGTAGTCAGCTGAAGCTGAGGAAATCAACACTGGGCATGCAGAGCCCTTTTTGCTGCCAACAGGTCATGCAGCTGCAGCAAGTTCAACAAAATGGCAGATCTTTCAGTGCACAAAAGAGAACAAACTTGACAGTCCGACCCCATGCAAACACTTCACTGAAGTATCATTGGGTGTTTTGTTTCCCCTGTGACTTGCTCTTGGCCAGTATCCATCCACTCAGAGCCTCTTCAAATGACTGCTTGTGCACTTTATACAGCAATTTGGTTTTATTGGACAACCATTACAGTGCTCAGCTTCTGTGTAAAATTGTTCTGTACTTATTAGGAGAGATGTTGGCACTCGAATTACACTTTTTTTTCTCAAGACATTTGCCTGCTTTTTCCCTTGCCTTTTGAGTGAGCGTTAACGTGGATGAAAAGCGCAGGCTCCTGGGAAATTATTAGAAGAGAGCTCCCTGCTAGACTATTGATTTCACTGTGCTAGTTTTGATTTCCTGCACGTAGTTGGTTAAACATGAATGGACTCAACAAAAGAATCATATTGATAAGTGAAGTCTAGCATAGGCAGTATACATGGATAAAAATAGGTAATGTCTACCTTATATAAAATACTTATTTACAGCACACACTTTTGTGAAGAGCCTTCTGTCTTGGTTTGGAAGACAGGCGTCTGCTAAGGAAGGTGGAAACCTGCCTTAGAGGATATGACCCCCCTCCCTCCAAATTGTTGTAAGGTCGAAATCAAAGGCTCTCAGGCAGAGATATGGGAAAAGGAATAACAGTTCTTTACTCGTATCTATAACGAGGAAAACAAGCAACAGTAACAGTAGCAATAACAAATCAACAAAACAGAAACCCGGTGGCAGCTTTCTCTGGGCTGCCAGACACCGCCCCTCCCCTTTGGTACAGTTACGGTCACGGCCGGCAGGGGGCGCTGTGGCGCGAGCTCAGCTCCTCGGTGATGGTGGACGGAGCAGAGGGCGAGGCGGCTGCATGGCGAGTGGAGCTGCAGCAGGGAATCCCAGGGCAGCAAACTGGGCGGCAGGGCTTGTCCACTCTAGCCGGCGAACAAACGAGTAGCAGAGACTCCAGCAAGGAAGGAAAAAAAACCAGCAGTGCTGAGCTCCCGCGGCAGCAGTGACAAAGAAAACAGCAGCTGTCTCCTCCAACAAGTCCCGGGGACAAGTGTGTCTCTGCCCACGGCCAGCCACCTTTTTCTTCTCTTGCCACACCTGGCTATGTTTTTAGTCTCTTAAGTGCGTCTTTGTCCCTTAGGTACTCAGTCGTTATCTCTTAAGTACCCAGTCGTTAAGGCTCGTTAAAGTCTCTCTAGCCACAGGATGGAAAAATTCCCAACCTCCAACACCTTCCTAGACAATGTGAATCTTTTCTAATAATCACTAAGTTAAAATTCGTTGAAGCTTGGCTTGTAGAGTTGCTGAAATGTTAGTTGTGCCAGCTAACACAAAAATCTTCCCTCCTCCCAAGACTGGAAATAAGGGAAATTATTAATCTCTTGGAATCAGATGACTGGAGCCATTCCCCGAATTGCAGATATTTAGAATTTTTCTTTTCTTTT